>CM046858.1:19628307-20228307 GCA_025617745.1 Heliocidaris erythrogramma
GGGGGGGGGGGGTGCAGCTTAGGAGGCCGAAAAAAATGTTTCAAAAAACTTTTAAAAATATATGAAACATAATTATCTAGATGCTTGAATAACAGACCATTCGTTGTATGCATCCCTGTACATCAACAGCAAAAAACTTGCATTTGGGTTGCGTTTGGTTACAGGGGCCTTTCAGGTTTCCCATATTATTTGATTGATTGATTGGTTGATTTTATTTCTGCGTTCAATAGCATGATACAAAATATAGTAATACATGTATTACAGATTAAAAAAAATATATATATAAACATATTGTCAGACATTAACAATTTACTTCTTGAATACAAAGAAAATATTATACAATATGGAAAATTAACATTTTACAATTAACAGGATTTGTGAACGCAGGAGACCGTCATTTAGCTGTGCAGGATTATCAAAATATGTTCTCTTCCAGTTATGAAGTTCACTTTGTATATATACTATACATACTTCACGAAAACACTACTTCGTTCAAGGTGTGTGACTTCCTGTGAATTTTACAAATTTTCTGTCTTATGCTTCTATCATTAAAAAGTTAACAGCAATACATTATGAACAAAAATAAAAATAGAAGCTGTAGTACATTAATTGGGCAAGAATTGCAAAATAGTTTGTGGCTTACTTACTTGCACTTGACATTTATAAATCAAATTAAATCAATTCTATTCATTGAAATAAAATCCACAATTTTGCTTGATCATAAATACTACCACTAAGCAGGTTATGAATAAATAGTCGAAACGGAATGTCAATTCATCACTGAAAACAAGCCAATAAACAAACAAACCAACAAAATAACAGAAAATCACAATTTTATTAAGAAGATAATACACTGCACATGCATAGGCCTCCAGCTAAACTCTTTCTACCTTTTCAAGGGAATTTACCTATATTTTGTGAAAAATTATAATTCTGTAACTGTATCTACTGCAAAAATGGTAACACATATCTTTAATACTTAAGTCAGAGTTACTGTACTCTGCACGATTATAATCAATTCAATTCAATTCAATCAAGGACCTACCAGAACCCGTGATAAAGCCCCTATCACACCAAACTCCACGACTGCTACGACCGTCCCGACAACGCCGATTCTATAATTTTTGAAACATTTGTATGAGTCGGGGTAGAATCGTGTAAAAATACCCGAATCCCGGTTAAAAAATTATACATTCCCGTTGCTGCCACGACTCTCCCCGATTGTGCCACGACTGATTCCCGACAGTCTCGATCCAGCCATGTACCAGCCACGACAGCACCCCGATTATACCCACGACTCTCACGACTGAGTCCCGACAGTACCCGTTTGTGCCACGTTCTCGCCAAGACAGCGCCACGATCTATCCGATTGCGCCACGACTGAGCCACGCCACAGCACGGATCTATCACCTTCTCTACCACGTCCGCGCCAAGACCTATAAATACAGCCGATCTGCAAGCAGACCTCACTTTCATTTTGACTGGGCCACGACCAATACGACTGCACCACGACTGAGCCAAGACTGTGCCCGGACTATCCCGACCGCGCCACGTCCTCACGACGTTATAGCCACGATTTCTTAGAATCGTGAGAGTTTCCCGATTATTAAGCTCCGACCTAAAAAGTCGTGACAGCACTCCCGACCGTTCCCGACCCTCACGAACATGCCACGACTAACCCCGATCACGCCACGACCTTCCCGACTTGGCCACGACTTTTCACCCGATTTTCTATATTTTTGAGTCGGGACTGTCGTGGCACGGTCGGGAAGCCCGGTGTGATAGTACAGTTATATAAACGTTCTATAACAAGTTCGCTCATATGGTATTGTAACAAGCATTTGCTAACTGTCAATATGTTTAGGAATCGACAATATTTCAAAATGCTGGCACTACCGATCATTTTATTACGACAATCTAACGGCGCACGGTTAGCAGGGCATGCCTGCAAAAATACCCTGAAATATGCCTTTCCTGATAACTCCCGCGACCAACAAGTTCTTCACCACAGCATATCCTCCTAGGGAAACTTTTGGATTTTTTGTTTTTAATTATTGATCCCTGTGCAAAGTTAAAGTTTTGTACAGACGGTAAACATTTCACCAAAATCTGGAACCTAACTTTAATATTATCATGGATTTAATGAAACTATTACTCATATCAATGGCAGTGTTATTGAAGAGAGTCAGTTGTCTCACGATGTGCAAACGTAAACGTAGGTAGTCTGACGTTTCGGCTGCTATATACTGCTAGCCTTAGTCATAGACAATGAGCCGAGATCACGCTGAGCGGGTCTTAAATAGCCCGGAGCGGCCGGATGTACGCTCGGACCACTCGCGCTGTGATTGGTCGCTGCCGTTGACCAATCACCGGGCGCGGCATTGTTCCCTGCCGTGTCGGCGCTGTGATTGGTCGCTGCCGTTGACCAATCACCAATCAATGGCAGTGTTATCTGATATATAGATTTCGAACTATTAAGGATCAAAAGTGGGAAATGTTTTTTGTAACACCGATTATCTCCAAAATGGCAAAGTCTAGCACGTTGAAACTTGGTACACTTATAGTCCTTAATACTCATAATCACTTCTATGTGTATGAATGATTTCACGTCTGTTTTGCGTCAGTTGTCCATCAAAATGTTGTTCCGACGGTCAGGCGAGGATCGGGGGGGGGGGGGGGGGGGGGTGTCAACATTTTTTTGGGGGGCCAGACTTGCAAAATTTGCTTATGGGGGGATGTTATGGGGGTCCAGGTCCAGTTTCCCTTCCATAATTCTCTGACAAGGAAAACAAAACAAAAAAAAAACAAATTCTAAAATATAATAATCTATGTTTATATTACGCTAAGGATTTGGGGCCTATCTTTGGTTTGAATAGGCGCCTCCCCTGGCCCTTTTGGTCGCCGCCTTTTGGTACCCACGGGCAGGGAATGGCTCTTAGAGTCATAGAGTCTTAGAGTGGTGGGAGGAACTCCTTAAGGGTTGACGTTCCGTCCATATTTCAAAAGTGTATTTTTAAACATTGAATTTCCGCAGGGAGTAATAATTCTGCCAACCCATGAAGCGGGTTTGTATAGCTTCATGCCCAACCCATGCCCTTTACCCATGGGCCTGGGAGCCGGGGGTGCGGGGGGTGCTGCAGCACCCCCTGCAAAACGATGAGGACCTTTTTTTGCTTGTTAGAGTTTTTGGACTTAAAAAAAGACACTGAAATGCTGAGGAAGGACCTTTTTTTTTTTTTTTTTGCTTGTCATAGATTTTTGGACTTAAAAAGAGACACAACACCCCCAGTAACAAAATCTTTCCCAGGCCCATGCCTTTACCGGGGAGAAACCTCAATTGGTGTATTGCCAAATTAGAACAGCGAAACGTGTATACTCCAAGCATAGACTGCAATTGAAGCCATATCCGCATGTATGGCTTCAATGTATACGACACAACACACGCGTTATTCGTTTGCACATCGCACAAGCGCATGTACAGCTACGGTACTATGTTTCACGCATAGAGTTATACATACACAAAGTTTAGTGTGTATGTATTGGTTTCACGGTGGACGCCTGGGGGGGGGGGGGGGGGTGTCTCATTGAGACCGGTACATCATCCACTTGCAAACGGATAAAAATGGTACCTTTTCAGCAATAAGCACATAACCCGGGTAAAGCGTTTAGGGCATAAAAAAGCAAAGGGTATCAAATTCTGAGACTGATAAGAAGATTTGCAGAAGGGGGGGGGGGGGGGGGGGGGGGAGGGTTTATAGTTCGGTAATGTGCTCCAAATTAGGTTACATATCTTTTATAGTATAATTATGATGATGATGTAGGCCTAATCCTCAAATATAGGATGTAAAATACCAAGCAAGATATAACATCGCTGTTAATGGTATAAAATCAGAGATTCCCTATTTAGGGTATCAAAATCTGCCCCTACTTCAATCTGCTTTTTAATTCAGCGAGTGAGACATCCCCTGGGGCGGTCGTCGCGATCTATTCGGATCGATTCAGAAGCCCGTAAACTTTTCTGCCCTTTATTTGTGAAAATTCGGCTCCTCTGGAACTTTCATTTACAGTTAACAACAAAATTATTCATAACCCTTGGAAAATTCTAGTTTTTTGCATTTTTCCTAAAAATGAATGGTTAACTGAATTTAATTGCACATCACATAAATACATTTAGTTATCATCTGCAAATGAATGCTGTTTCTGGTTTCACCTCATTTGCATAACAATAGAAAAGGTGAATTATCCAAACTAGGTGATGTTCAAAATTATTCATACCCTTGGTGATCTATTGACTTTGTCAATCAGTATGAATCCAGTCCTTGTGATTAATGCTCGTAACACTTTCTTCACACTGTCACAATGCTTCCGGAGGTCTCTACTGAGATATCAGGCCAATACCTGGTCTCCAATGGCCCAATCTCGTTGAGGATGTTGTCCACACATGCCATCACCTGGTCTTCAGGGGATTCGATGGATTTAAAGCAGATTTTGTGTTTGCAGGTGGTGTAGTTTTAGACGTCATGAGGATAGGACTATGATATTGATATTTTCGTTAACATTCCTTACATTTTAATGACAATTCTGTATCTAAGTTGAAACAAAGCACTCTTCCTGGAGAGACTTCCCTAGTGGCATTCACTGTTGCACTCTGTCAAGGGAAGGTATTTCCTGATACTTTTGTTCCATTATGTTTAGGGAGGCCATGGTAGTTGTCTAAAGGTTGGATGGTGCCAATTTTATCAGTTTATTCAGTTACACTGATTGACACATTTTTGATATGGACACCTGCAAGTGGGTACTCTAGTGAAGCTTAAAATACTGATCTTTATGTTCCAGTGCACTGTCAAACTGGTAGCATTTTGTGCACTGCAGCTGGTAACATGGAGGGCATATGGTCTAAATTTGGTTTACGTTCATTTTGATATCAAGGATTGTAGCTTTCATACCAAAGATACAAAGAATATACCATATGAAGATTGATATACAGTAACAGTCAATGTGGGATGTGTATGGTACTCAAAGGTTACATACTGTTATTCATGGTGACCTGACGTTAGAGTCATGAAATGACTTTAATATCACCAACATGGCCTTCCTGAGCACTCTGATTAAGAATGGGGCCAATGAATAAAGGTGAACCCTCCCACAGGCAGTGCAAAAGGGAAGGGCTCTTCAGGAATGGTGCTTTGCTTCATAAGTAGATACAGAATTTTCATTAAAATGCATGGAATAAATGACCGAAAATGTCAATATCATAGTCCTGTCATCATGAAGTCGATAACTGCATCACCTGTAGGACACAAAATCTAATGAACTCCCTGAAGGTCAGGTGAAGCATGTGTGGACACATCCCCAAGGAGATTGAGCCATTGGAGAACAGGTACTGGCCTGATATCCCAGCAGAGACCCCTCCGGAAGCCTTGAGACGGTGTATTATATAATAAAGTGAATTACAAGCATTAATCACAAGGATCGGATTCATACTGATTGACAAAGTCAATAAACCAGCAAGGGTATGAATAACATCGCCCAGTTTGGATAACTCACCTTTTCTATTGTTATGCAAATGAGGTGAAACCGGAAACGGCATTCATTTGCAGATGATAACTAAATGTATTCAAGTGATGTGCAAGTAACTTCATTTAACCATTCATTTTTAGGAAAAATGCAAAAAACTAGAATTTTCCAAGGGGTATGAATAATTTTGTTGTTAACTGTATGTAAGCATTCCATTACGGTCTAAATTGAACTTGCAACAGTTTAATTTTTTTTTTGTCTGTTTATTATTTAATATTTTTTAATTAATTAATTAATTTATTCATTTATCTTTGGGGGTGAAGGGGTGAAGGGCAGGAATATAATTATAACGGTTAGATTAAAAAAAAATAGGAGGGGGATTTCGGCCACTTCATATTTTAGGACTCTTTATAATCAATTTGATTTGTTTCTACGTTTTACTTATATCATGGAAGCATATACTAGGGTAAACTCCCTTTTACGACAGCAACCCAAAATGAAAACAATGTATAGGGTTAGGGCTGGGGTGAGGGTTTAGGGTTTAGGGTTATGGTTTAGTGTTTACGTAACCGCACATTTGGGTGGCTGCCGCATAAGGCATTATCAACAACGACAGTTACATGAAAGGGGAAAATGGAACTCATACCAGTGGCGTATCTAGGTATTCTGGCGCCCGGGACAAACTATGAAATCTGAGCCCCCTCCCCCCCCCCCCCCCCCACCAGGCCGAAACTAGAGTCAATTGAAATTTGAACGTAATTATGCGAGGAAGCGAAGCGACCGAGTTTTAGAAAGTTTCAGCATTACAAACCCTACAAAAAAAAAATTCTTACGCATTTTGTCCTTGACTGGGGCGCAAATAGCCCTAAAAGAACATAACATTAATTTTCTCGCCCTTTTCTTTCTTTCTTTTGTATTTTTGCGCCCCCTGCAAGTGCCGCCCGGGGCACGTGCCCCCTCTGCCCCCATAAATACGCCACTGCCTCATACCATTGGAAACATGTTATTGTATAATATACCGCCTCAAATATATTATTCATTCCCTTATGACAGACTAAACCGATCTGGAGACATCATTCGGGGAGGGGAGGTGTAGGAGATCACGTCACTTAGGAATATCCGTTGCCACGGTGTAAAGAAGGAGACCCCCCCCCACACACACACACCAAAATTTTCTTCGAAAATATTTTTACTATGATATGAATACGTAGCCTATAGGATACTACTCCCGTCTCCCCTCGCGCTGGGGGTGACGGGAGGCTGATGGGGGGGGGGGGGGGGGGTAGTAGGGAAAAGTCAATCCGTCGGTCCTCCCAAGCCCAAGACCCATATAAGGGGTCAGTAATCCCCCTGAAAAGAAAATGACAATAAATTTAAGGGACGTACCGCTAATTATGCATGTTATGTTTTCATGGCCTTAATTTCACTTGAGTATTAAACCACAGAAACATGGCAACATAGAATCGCTCCCTCTAGCTCTATGGATGGATATACTCACTGGCGTAGACAGGAGGCACAGGGGAGCCATGGCCCCTCATATTCATCCACTAAAAAAAAAAGAAAAAAAAAAGCAAGAGCGAAAAAGCGGGGGAAGAGGGAAACCCCCCCCCCCCTTCCCTGCACCCATCCCTGTTGCAGTGCACTATTACGTCCAAATAACTAAAAAGCAGTCCGGACGTTGAAATAACTTTCCTCCCCAAAAAAGTGCTACGGGCGGTTATCTTTCTCTGAAATTTGCTATAAAACGTCTGAGCTTTCGCGCTTCGCATGGGAGGGAGAAAACTTCCCCCTCCCTGCACCAACCCCCTGGGGATCACGCTTTGCGTCACCAATTTCGCACTCTTTGCGTGCTCACAACCGCGCCCTAAAATGAAATTAAGGACTAAGGACTATGCGGTTGGATCCTTCACGTCTGCCCCCGCTATTGAAAAATCCGGTTGGCTACGCCTGTGGCTATACTATGGATATACTATTTTAATTATATTCATGCTCTATGTGCGAGAATCCCGCCCCGGTGTAAATGAGATCGTGTGTCATCCACAGACCACAGGGCCGACGTAACATAAATAAAATCATTATTAAGTCATTCATAAAGTAAAACAATCATCATTTAGTCTTCATCAAAATGAAAATGTATTTTCTTCAGACCTTATGTAAGGTTTGGATAAGTAACACATATTAATATGTTGTAAATACTTCTTGTTAAAAAAATACCCGGCTTTTCTTTTTATTCACTTTATTGTTGTGACAAATATACGGTACGGTGATTACTGATAAACACAGCTGGCGCCCGTGGATGTCCACGGGCTGCTTCTGCTAGTTCTATAATAATTCTATAATTTTACCGTAGGCAGTGGCGGATCCAGGGGGGCACTTCCGGCCCGTGCCCCCCGGATCCGCCACTGCCGACGGTAAAATTATATATCCTTAAACGTCACGGCGAATCAAGTTGAAACTTGGTACAGTTCCCTGACTATGTATGACGTCACGTTAATGTTGCGTAATTAGTGCGTCAAAACTTCGTTCCCACGTTGTGTCTATATCTTCAAAGCGGCACGGTCTTTAATTTTGGCCAATCGGATCTTGTTACGTCATCATATTGACAAAAAATAATTTTGAAAAAAAATTACGCCAAAATTGTGTACATTCATTTGAGAATAGTTCACTAATAGGTGGTCGTTTTTCTTCCGAATTTTGATATTTTGTAGCTTAGACAATTCTCTTCCAGATACATGCCCTCTATTTTTCATTTAATGACGTCGTTATAATGAAAATATGAAACATATTTAAAAAGTATTTACATATGTAAATGGTAATGGGAGACCACAGAACTTCTGAAATGGCTATTAATAGAATATGTGGTTCCATGATCTAGGGATCAAGAGTTGGTCCAGCGGTAACGTCTTTATGGGCAGCTCTATGTCCATGTGTTTATTTTGCATTTTGATTTAATATATCTGTAAAGCGCTTAGAGAGGCTTTTGCTAAACAGTCGGGTAACGTCGCGTCGCGTTGGTAGAAATTTTCGAACATTTTTCAGGAAGGTGTCTTCAAGGGAACAAATTGAAAAAGAGTCCATCTCAGTATGATTTTTCCCGTTTAGCAAAAGCCCAACATGACACGCCGTCTTGGTTAGATATATCAAGTAAATCAATGGTCGTGTGTGCGTGTGTGTGTCCGTCCGTCCCTCCGTCCGTCCGTCCGTGTGTGCTCAAAAAGTTAGAAAATGCTACTTCTCCGTCATTTCTAGGCCGATTTTGATTCTGGTTGTTTTATCTGATAGGGCTGAGTGGGGGCTTCCAAACTTCTACACAAAGTCATGAAATTCATCAATTGTGCAAATTTATGCAAATTTATTCAAAATCGACCAAAAATGCTACTTCTCCTCTATTTCACACCGTATTTTGAATCTGATTGTTTTATCTGATAGGGCTGGGTAGGGGCTGTCAAACCTCTACACAGAATTTTGAAATTCATTAATTATGCAAATTTATTGTAATTTATTCAAACTCAATAGAAAATGCATTTATTATCATAATACATATTATCATAATTTGATAATTCATTTCTCACATTTATCTTCAAGGTTCTATCAGAAATTACATAAATTAACAGCCATTCCAACACAGATCTACACTTCTGGCGGGGACATATATTACGCATCGCGTAATTACTAATTCAGTTATTTTTAATCCTTTTTTAATTAATTTTTCTTTCCACCTTTCCTTTCATTACGTTATTCTTTTATTGCTTTTATCATTTTGTTTTCCATCTTTCAATGTTACTGTTTATATTTATTCTTTTTATCCTCTTTTTGTATTGCTTTCCATCTTCACTTTGTTATTCTTTGTTCCCTTTTATCATCTTCTCTTCCACCTTTCTTCATGTTTATATTTATCTTTTTATCATTTTTCTCTCTATCTCTCGCTTTGTCATTTCTTGCTTTTATCCTTCTATCAATTATCTTTCCTTCCTTCCTCTCGTTATGATATTTTTTGTTTCCTGTTATCATTTTCTCCCCCACCTTCCTCACGTTAATCTCTATCCTTCTATCATTTCTCTCTCTGTCTTTCTTTATATAAGTTAAACTTTTTTTATCCTATCATTTTTCTCTCTATCTTTCATACTATTCTTTTTAAAATCATTTTCTGCTTCCCATCTTTACTTACTTTCCTTAAAACATTCTTTGCTTTTATCCTATCATTTTGTTTTCCTTTCATCTTTTCTTTCGTTATGTTCTTCCTTTATTAAAATTATCATCTTCTCTTCTATCTTTCCTTATGTTACTCTTAATATCTTTATCCTTCTATCATTTATGTCTCTATCTTTCTTTATGTTATTCTTTGTTTTTATCCACTTATTTTTACTTTCCAACTATCCTTTTGTTGTATTCTTTGTTTCCTTTCATCATATTTTCTTCCATCCCTCCTACCCTTCTATTCTCTCTTTATAGTTCATGTTTTTCTTTGCATTATCCTTCCATTGTTTTCTTTATTCCCTTGTTTGTCGTTTTTAGCCTGAAAACGGGAAAAATCATACTGAGATGGACTCTTTTTCAATTTGTCCCCTTGAAGACACCTTCCTGAAAAATGTTCGAAAATTTCTACCAACGCGACGCGACGTTACCCGACTGTTTAGCAAAAGCCCTTAGAGACATCATCGATGTATTAGGCGCTATATAAAAACGGAATATTATTATTATTATTATTATTCATGGTGCCGTTTAATATATATAAACTTACCGTGGGAACTGACGCAACATTGAAGTGATCGACGGCTTTCATACTGATATAACTGATTATGAATATTTAGGAATAAAAGTGTACCAAGTTTCAACTTGATTCACGGTGCCGTTTAAGAGATATAGACTTACCGGCGGAACAACGTTTTGACGAACTACCGACGCAATATTAAGGCGGATTCACACCGAACACGACAAACGACAAACGACAGGACACCAAGACATGAATGATTTTCTGAAAAATTGCTCTAATGCGAACCCTATGGCACCGTGCACACTGCCGCGACATCTTTCGAAACGTCGTGCACGACGTTTTTAGGGGTTTTTAGTCGTTTCAGAAAATCGCTCATCGAGCGATTTTTCCCAACACGACAAAACGACAATTTGGCCACCAACCAATTAGCGTGGAGGATTCGCAGTGACGTAACATTGACGTAACCCCAGCTATTAATTCTAGCTACCCCAAATATGCAATTTCGCCAACAGATGGTGTTTGTCATGCAAACCACGCATGGGCAGTGCTGACAATATCCCGATTGGGTCTTTTTGCATTGAAAATGTACACAGGTATTACAAAAATCCTCGAGTTTGAGTTTAACGGACATGTTTGAAAAGATACCATCATGATTTATTAAGACAATTGGTTGCATTTTCAAAATTTGAGTGGTTTATGTCATGCGATCCAAAAAATAAGCATTTTAGCACTCATTTTATTCATAAGCCGGAAGTAGTATTTCAATACGGACCGGAAGTGAAGTTAACGAAGATGCGGACCATTTCCATGCATAATATTGCCCTCTACGTCGAAAATTGCATATTTGAGGTAGCGAGAATTGATGGCAGAAACTTTTCATTTTTCCAGCTCAAATCTCTATGGGATTTTACGTGTAAATTAGGTTATCGCACCGCACAAATAGTACTCTAGATCTATACACAAAACACAGCACTGGTTGGTTGTCTTTTCGTCCAGTACAGTCGAAAATGAGAGATCTACATGATATTTCCTGATTAATATTTGGCTTTGTATGGTTGAAAGGTTGCTGAAAAAAAATTATCTACGGTAAGTAAGACTAATACTATTAATTAGATGAGAGGTTCTATATATTTAACGTGTGAGCAACTTAACAAAGGCCAATGTTTGACCAATTTATACTTAGCCCTAGCCTAGGCTAGGTTATGAGCAACTTAAATATGACGTAGTGGTCTTGGGAACTGCATGGATCTAACAGCAGCAACAAATTACAATGCCTTGGGAACTGACAACCTTTAGTTTAGGTCGTCCGTATGCGTATAGTGTATATTTAGAACCACTCAGGATCCAGAAGGAGCGATGAACGACCACAATCAGGGTCCAACTATTTTACCTACAGTATTACGCATCTCTCCTGGAAACACAAAGTCATTGAATCAAATGTCTTGTGGCCTGAAATGTTGGACCATATGAGTTCTTCATCAGGCAGCAACTTTTGTTTGAATTTCATGTGTGTTAGCTGTGTGAGAATGGTAATAGAGGGCCAAAAATACCACTTTGACTGTTACGCATTTGCACTTTTTTTTGTTGTCTTTTTCATATGCTGTTACCATGAAATTACACAATTATTGCTGCATCTTTTCATGCCATCTTAAAGTCCATTTTATCTCCACTCATTATTTTTCTACGGCCTGAAAACTGACCCAAGATTTGCAATACAGTGCTTATTTCTGTGAAAAGAGAAAAGTGTAACATTCTTTTGAAAAACAGCTATGTGCATATAATTTTGCCTCTATAATTCATATTTTTAACATTATATTAATTGGTAATTGGTTATATTTTCTTGGGAACATATTGTCCTACCATCAGAAATAAAAAATGAAACATAGATACAAACTTTAAAAAAAATATATGCCCCCATTGCGATCATAAATTTTTTCCGGAATTTCCTGTAGTGTCGTAACGGTGTCATTCCTGCTACATGAAAATGTTTTCAAAGTTCTTATACACTTTGCTTTGTGTAACTACCCCCAGGGACTAGCTGTGGTACAATATTATTCAGCTAAGCATAACAGTTTTTTTAAGGAATTTAATGAATGGCATATGTAAGTGTCCGTAACACAAGTGTGTAATGTGTAGAAATACAGCTTGATAACTAAATGCTACTAATTTGTAATTTCAATTTGATTTTTTTTATGGTTGCTCTTCTTAATATGTCCCCACATTAAAAAAAAATCTCTTTCCTGGAAGGTCTTCTTCCGGATATGAAATTTCGCAAACAAACGAGCTATTTTCCATGAATTTAATTAAAGAAATAAAACAAAAATTGACTTATGAGTAATTTAATATTAATATTTCATTTCAACAATATCAGTTAGATGTAATAAAGTATAAAATAGAATGCATCATTGTGTTTTAGGTTCAGTATCGAGGGTAGAAAAGAGTAGGTGCCACTGTTACGGACACTACAGAAGGAATAATATTAAAGAGCTCATATGTTGATTTTTTTTCCGACCCCCAATTGCAAGAATATGGTTTGTAAATAAATAATAAACATATTGAAATAAAGGTTTCATCAATTTTAGCAAATAAAATAGATTTTTCTGCATAAAATGTACCCTTGATTATTGCCCTTATTGAGCCAGATTTCTCAAACGGTTTATGCACGCTTGGGCTAAAATCACTTGGTCTAATTTCCAGATGGGCTACCTTCATTCGGGCTAAACCCTTTTGGTCCACTCTTCATTTGGTCTAATTTGCACTTGGTCTAATAGCCAGAAGGTCTAATGACCACTTGGGCTAATTATCACTTGGTCTAATTACCATTTGGTCTCATTACCATTTCGTCTACTTTATTTTGTTGTCACTTGGTCTACTACCAGTTCGTCTAATGTCAGTTTGTCTAATTCCCAGTCAGTCTAAAACTAATTGGTCTACAGGCATTTCGTCTAAAATCCACTTGGTCTAGTATCCATTTGGTCTACGTAGCATTTATATGGTCTAATGTGCAGTTGGTCTAACTTTCATTTAGTCCATTTTCCATTTAGTCTAATTGTCAGTTGGTCTAAATGCCAATTTGTCTAAACATCACTTTGTCTAATTATCAGTAAGGCTAATTGCCTGTTGGGCTATTCCCTTTTCGTCTACGCACCTACCAACAACACTATGCGTCATTTTGTTGGCCATCCCTGGACAGGTTGTGGCCAGAGCTTTTTGAAAGGGTCTAGGGGCGGGGGGTTGCTGTCTTGACTCTACTCTATCCTGAGCTGAGGTCAAAAACAAAAAAATACTGATATCTGTTAGAAATCCAATACACCGCTGTGGGGCTGCATATTTTTTTTATATTATGGTATACTCTATTGTTAAAGTATTTACATAACAAATCAGGAAAAAAAAAACATATATATATATGTACGATCTTTTGTAAAAAATTGTTATGTTGATGATGAATAATGGAACCCCCTGGAAGAAAAAATAAATAAATAAAAATTGCTGCTCGGTCGCTTCGCTTTCTCGCATAACATAATGTGACTCGGGGAGGGGGTGCAAATTCACCGTTTGCCCAGGGCGTCATAATACCTATAGATACGCCACTGCCTTAAAAGAAGAAAAAGAAGGCAGTGAACAAGTATAAAAAGCGGCATTTTTGTGGGTAGCGCAGGAGACACTTTTTGGGTGCTTGGAAAGGTGACGGGGGGGGGGGGGGCATTGTGCCCCCTGCCAACGAGTTAATTTACGTTTTAGATGAACAATAATAATAATAATAATAATAATAGTTGCATACTCTTCTTTCTTTTTCTTCTCCTTTCTTTTTTGTTTTTCCTCTCTCTCTCTCTCTTTTGGTCACTTGAAAAATCATAGGGGCAACCGCCCCCTGCCCCGGCCCGCCCTGTAGCGCCGCCCCTGAAAAAAGCAGTTTGCATAGCTCAAAAGAATCTGGGAAGCTTAATGGCAGAATATTTAGTTCTTGATATGACAAAGGGTGACAACTTTGAGCAGGAACTTAGCGAGAGCTGGGGACACAGTGCCCAATTAAATGTTTAATAATATTGCAGCAATTAAGATATCCCCCGCCCGAAGCTTGCTCGGTACGCTCTCTCGCACTTATCTATTGTAACTCATGTCAGTGACATAAAGTCCTATCTATCTTATTTATTGAGAGATTGTGCTTGAAGATGCTTCAGTTGTGGCATCTTCGTCATGAAATCACTGTATAATGCAAGCTTCATGCATGACCTTCAACAAGAACATAGTATTTTGGGTTGTTCGCATTCAAGTTAGGAGTAGAGCAGAATTGCATATTAAAAAGATTAGAAAATATATCCTTAAAATTTAATGTGTGTTAAATACAATGTAAGGGTTCAGCAACGTAACTATTAAAACGCCATATTCTGTGGGTCGTCTTGTCCCTCCTATGAAAATACCCTGGCACCGCCCCCTAGCTTTTATTGACTACTTGCACAAACATTTGTACATCGGATCAAATAAGAAACATGAATAACAGATTATCAACCAAACAAACATAATTTGAAGCCGCAGTACAAAATCAGGTTCTTCTACTTAAGTCATGAAAGGAAGAGGAGACCTATGAATGTTTTAATTACTAAAAAATAATACTAAATACATTGAGTTTAATTGAGTATAATGAATGAAATAATTAACATATAAAATGTAGGGATATTGCTTGATCTTGATATAAGCAACAACAAGGTGAATAACTCTAATATTGCACATTTACGTAGATGAGTTGAAGTTTCATTTTTTAAAGTTTCATTTCCCGAGTCCTTTCTGAACTTGCTGCTATATGGCCAGAAGAATAAATAGTTATTAGGCCAAATGGTTATTAGACTATATGAAAATTAGACCAAATGATAAGTAGCCTAACTGGTTATTAGACAAATTGGATATTAGACCAAATGGTCATTAGACCATATGGGAGTTAGACTAAATGATAAGTAGCCCAACTGGTTATTAGACTAAATGGAATTGGACCAAATGATAGGTAGACCATATGGTATTAGCCAAAGTAGGTGTAGCCCAAATGGATATTAGACTATGTGGCTTGTAGACAAAATGACTGTTAGACTATTTGGAAATAGACGAAGTGAAAATTAGCCGAAGTGAAAATTAGCCCAAATGGGTTTTAGACTAAATGGGGTTAGCCAAACTGTGTATTAGACGAATTGGTTATTAGGCCAAATGGAAATTAGACGAAGTGGTAAGTAGACAAACTGGTTGTAGACAAAATGAAGTTAGACCGCGTGGAGTTCGACGGACTGGTGATTAGACCAAGTGGTGGTAGACCAAGCGACGGTGTACCTCTCAAACAGACCGATAAACATCGAAGTGGGTTTGACCTGCTATGACGGCACTGGGTAGAGTTGATCAATTCATCCAGGTCAATTCATCCGGTGGCTAACGCGCGCTATTGAAATCGTGTGTAAAAAAATACAACATCAACGAGAGTCGCTTCCTTTGGGGGAATCCTTACGTAATTGCGTTGTGTGTGTGTGTGTGCGTGTTTAGTGTGAGGGTGTGGGGGGGTCCTCGAACGTCGAACAATGGATTCCGTCGACTGTGTAACAATAATAATAGTTGTCGGAAGTTGTAAACGTGTGTGTGTGTGTGTGTGTGTGTGTGTGTGTGTGGGGGGGGGTGTTACAATACTTTAAAGAACCCCAACATCAGTTTATGGGTGAAGTTTGTGAAATTCGGCGAAAAGATTTCACAGCACCAACACACAGCAAGCATGCACAAATTTGTAGCGACCATTTCGAAAAATCAGCCTTCAAACGTCACTGCAAGATTGACTTTGCAGATGTAGCTGGCCCGAAATACAAGGCTAGGTTGAAGAATTGAATTTAATTGAAAAGGTTTTTATTGGTATTGCACATGGCAGTCAAACAACTGAATTGAGTACAATTACAATAGCATATTATGGTTAAAAAGCAATCTTATAAAATACAGAACATGTACATACACACATATATTGCACATATATTATAAAGGAAAAAAATATTTGAAGGTATTAAAATTCATGATTAAGGCAGTAACAGATAAAAAAATTAACATAATTTAGGACTTGGGAAGATAATGCAGTTGTGAAGGAGTGAAATAAAGGAATATGACACAAGAGTGGGTCAAGGATGAGTAAGCAATCACTTTGCTGACACATACTCTCAGCAATACAATCAACCACAGTCGCAAGACTCACACCCTTCCACTCTCAAGCACACACTCTTGTACTCAACTCTTGCACACTCCCATAAACTCTTGTATAATGGAAATTAAAACAAACACCATAGCTAAAGGTTTTGCTCACCCATCTCTGACCGCCTCCTCTGTCAAGTGGTACAGTTTTGAGTTACACATAATTGAAAAGACATTTTCCAAAATATGAAAAGCAATAATTATTTTCCCCACTCTTGATTAATTAATAGGGGGATTATGTAAAAATAAAAGTGAGATAAATCTATGCTAAAAAATGTGAAAGCCATAAGTTGCCCTGTCATGACTTGCCATAAACCGTAGTCGATTGAATAATTTAAAAATAACATTTTACATACACATAGTAATTTAAAACAATCAATAAAAAATCATCATGGTTGCTTGAAATCTAAGGTATAATGAGGGAATTAAATTACGTAAAATCTGGTTTAAGATGGTTTTAAAAATTGTTTAGAAAGGTCACACGACCGTAACATGCACAACTGGTACTCGTACTTATTGCAATGACCTATATGGCAAAGCTGGAATAGTGCATCCAAGTTCAATCAGTAATATTTAACAGGTCAATCAAATATGGAATTGGACTGTTTTTAAATCGTTTGGTTTCTTCTTCGCAATGAGTAACCAACATCATTGTTAAGAGGTAACCAATGTTTACACAGTTGGCTGTTGGTAAGAGAGACGGTAAACTTAACACATAATTGTTTCCTTCTTTCGGACAGAGATGATAAGGAACACATTTCTAGGGCATTATCATAGTTAATATATCGAACACCCAGCATAATCCTACACGCTCTTTTCTGAATGCTTTCTAAACATAAAACGTGGTTTTGTGTAAGGTTACCATTGAAAACTGGTACCCCATAATCCAATATTGTACGAATATAACCCTTATAAATTGTAATTAAATCACAAAGTGGCAGATCATAAGTCCTGAGACAACGAAACATATAGAGTTTCTTGTTGCATCTACATAAAAGATTTGATATACGACTGTCCCATTTTAAGTTGGACTGTACAACAATACCTAGAATCTTGGCTTTATGCACTTCATTCAAACTCTCATTACCAATGAACAGGCATCTCTGCTCTGTAGCAATTTTGAGAAAACAACATGCATACAACAACATTTAGATTGGTTAAGAGTCATATTATTTGAGATAGACCATTCTTGGAAACCAGACAGAGTGCTTTGTAATTTTGATGGTTGTATTTGTTTACGAGATTCAACCAACGTAAGATCATCTACATATTTAAAATATGGAATCTGAGAGTTAATACATTCATCATTTATCATTATAAGAAAGAGGATGGGTAAACAGAAGGATGTCTTGCCCACAATACAGAGCATCAAATATTCAAATAAAGTCTATATGTCACCGGCGAAAGCTAGAATGGCGTTATTGATTCGCTGTTTAAAAACAGAAGGGTGCTAACGATGCACAACTTCTATGGCATTAGCACCCTTCTGGTTCTCTCTGGACAGTAAATTGTACAACATCTCTTGAAGTTTCCTAATTCATGAATTGCTGAAACACTGCCCCAAATGGAAGTTAACACAAAGCAAATTGTACATGTAAATGACCATTGTGCCTGCGCCTCGGAATAGTGTACTAGATGGTTCATTACAAATGCTGTATTTATTTATTATTCATATTAGTATGAGCTGTAGTATCCGTCACAAGCTATGGACAGTTGTAAATAAGTTCATTTTGACATCATATACTACATTTTTATGCACTAAAACAGAATGAATGTCTTGTTGTTGTATGAAGCTGGTATTAACGCATGTCTTTTGTACAACAATTTTCACTGATAACCTGACACTTTGAAGCGTTATCATTTTGAAATTGTGTTTTATTGGAATATTTGCCTTTTGTACCCAAAATTACAAGAATTCCTACATGTATAAAAACTGATCATAGGAATTATCTCTCAAATGTTCTTGTTTCAGGAATAGACCAAAGTTGGCAGAAGAAAAGCACATAGCTATCATTTCATACCGTGAAACGGGGTGAATAGGAAAAGTTTCGGCACATTTTGCCTTACAACATTTTCATTACATCGCCAGTGGCAAATGTCCATTCATGTACCTTTCTATTGACATATATAAAGAAAAATTTCATCAACATCTGATTTAATTTTTATATGGAATTTTGTGACTGTTCCTATGCACCCCGGTGTTGGGGTGAATAGGAACAAAATGGAAAATTATGAAATATATGTGTTTGTAACTGTTACCTGTATACAAATACTTTTAAATTTATTAGAGAAGGGCCAAGGGGTTTGTATTAAATGGGGTTTTGAAAGGAGAATGCATTCAGAAACGTCAGAACGCATTATCATAAATTTTATGAAAAACATCATAATCTTTTAAATCATTACAGGCATCAAAATAGTACCGTGTGTTAGTGAAAATGAAATTTGTTGTAATATGGTTTGCATCGTGGCTCTATAGAACTGCTTGATTTACAGAAATGGTAGGGGAAAACAGGCATTGCAAATGATTGGCAGTAAACAATAGCTGTCGGTAATTTGAAGGGGATGAAGGATAATCAGTAAACTAGTCTGTGAATTTTCGTACTTTTGATTAAAATAATAACCCCAATGATGTATTTAATGGATAATCCTATTGGGAACGTGTGTAGATTGTCTTTAGATTTATTTAAGTTTACATAATGTGTCAAATAATATTTTCCAAACTACGCCAGACAGGGTATCGGAGTTGTTAAGGAGCCTAGAAATGACTGTTCTAGGAATGCCTTCGAATTTTCAGGCTTTTCTGTTATTCATACCTCGATCTATATCTAAAATATCGTTATTCCTATGTATGCGGTACATTTGATATGTATTTAGGTGCTTAAGGTATGTTTTGATTTCAGGAAATCTGAATCTTAATTGATTGGTAGTCTGTTCCTATATTCATCCCGGTTATTCAGGAAAAGTATAAAAATAAAAATGAAGAAAAAACCCCATTTGCCATCAATTTCTTTCACATGAATTATATGCAAGACCATATTTGTGAGGTCTTGATGCAAAACCTGATGATTCACTTCAGTAGGTCTGAAGATAAAAAGATAATTTTGACCACATCTCAATTATAAAAATATTTCAGGACATCAGGACGGGGGTAAATATTCATAAATTCCCATCATGTAAGTCATTATTGGACAGCTAGAGGTATGCATTACATAACTAAAATAAATCAGATGAGTTTGCACTATTGCTTTGAAAATGAAATTACCCCCAAAATACTTTTCCACTTTTTCTTCCTATTGTTCTTATTCAATTCACCTCGCTTTACGGTACTTGATAAACGAATATATTATGTTAATAACAAAGTGACCTGTCGTGTCCGCAACAGGCTAAAGTCAATGGTAAAGTACTTGATCTTGACATCATATAGCACATGATATGCACTAAAATAGAATGAGTGTCTGGTTTTTATATGGACATAGTGTAATTATGTTTTGGGTACAAAAGTTTATTAGTATTAACCAATACTACCAAATTTTCACAGTTTGAAGATGCATTTTACTGGGGTTTTCAGCTTTTTGCACCTCAAACTGAAAAATTGCAAAGAACAGATTTGAAAAGATACTCTCTGTTGGATTTAGAATTGTGATTAGGCCTGAGGATATGCAGCAATACTGACAGAAAAAAGCAAATGGATAACTTATATATTGCACCAATTAATAACATGTATACGATGTTATTGTACCTAAGTTATTTTGGACAACTTATGATATGGAACAAGCCTTTCTAACAAGTTGATTTGTTTTTATATGTATACAGATGGGACTAAAGTTTTGAATTTGTCCCATTTACCAGTGTTTGGTTGGCTTTTGAAAAAGTTTCAGATTTTGATATAAATGGCATTTATTAGATTTGACCTCTCATGTGTAAACTGCATCTATTTTATGGACTGAAGTGAGTGCAAATTGTTTTATTTTTCACAAAACTAAATTCCTAAAAGAAGTGTAAAATATTACTATTAAGGTAAATGTTGGAAAATTCCATTTCTGTAGAGAGAGAAAGCGAGCCCCCCCAAAAAAAAAAACCCAAAAAAAAACAACAAACAAAAAAACAACAACAAACAAACCCCCAAAACAAAAAACAAAACAAAACAAAACAAAACAAAACAAAACGAAAAATAAAAAAAACAACAAACGAACCCCAAACCCAACCCCCCCCCCACAAATTTTGAACCCGTCACTGACCTTTACTAGAGTCTAGAGTCTAGACCATCTACTTAACATTTACTCTAACTTTTGTTAGTTCTTAATTTATGAAGAGCATAATTTTGGGGAGGGGAAGGGCTAATAATCGGAGAAGAGGGTCGCTATTTAAAATCGGAGAAAAAGGGTCGCTATTCATAATCGAAGAAGAAGATCGCTATTCATAATCGAAAAAGAGGTTCGCTATTCATAATCGAAGAAGAGAGTCGCTATTCATAATTAATTTAACAATAAAGTGTTAAATGTTGCGCAAACAGACCTTTCAAACCTAAATAATGCAGAAACTCTACAAGCAAAATATGAGTTGAAAGAAGTCAGAGGACATTCCTATAGAATTTAATCTTTAAATGTTTAACAAACAATGTACATAATTATAATTATTCTTATATGTATTACTGTTTACAAATCATGTGAATACAGAGCTAAATTGGATGCATTAGTTAGGAACATGAATACCCTATGGCAAAATTGAATGCTCTATCTTCAGTCACGTGCTAATTTGAATGCACTATGGCGAATTTGAATGACATTTTTACACGTTTGCTTGCTCTATGGCGAATCTGACTGCCCATTACGAATTTTTGGCTGTCCTATGGCGATTTTGAACGACTAGTTTGAATTTTTCAATGACCTATAACGAAATTGAATGAACTATTTATACTCTTGCATACACTAAGTGCGAAATTGGACGGGAAAACCTATATTAAAAAAGAATACAATGAAGCCATATCTGTGTGGGAGGAGGAATTCGAAATATTTTCCCCAGTTTCTGGTTCTTTTTTGTTTTGTTTGTTAAAGCATTGAGATATTGGATTTTGCATTGTTGGTGTGAGACCTCGAAATTCACGGTACGTCAGGTATAATAAAAGGATGTTTTAAAAGGTCAGTGCATCTTGACTCATGATCAGATGGTCTTAGTATTGAATCCTGTTGGCTATATCGTGGAATAGGTCTCCGCTTATTCAGTGTGTATGTCTGTGGGAGTGGAATGCTGCCTCCAGCACTGACGAAATAAACGGCAGTGAATGGACTCCTGACTTATTCCACGATAATGCCATACTAATAATGAATGGATTTAATGAAACATGCAGTCTAGACATATTCAATACGAAAATGAAAATGAATATGATCTTTCTGCCTTGTTTGTATGATTTTTGATGCAAAATGATACCAGAGACGTACTGAGCATAAACCTGACAGACCCGAACTGCTTTCCACAACGGCCCTGTCAGCATTTACTATGTACATGACAATATTTTTAAAGATTGACATGCAGATAAAAGAATACAATGCCTTGTAGAAATTACTAACAAAAAAATAAATTAATTTACGTATGTAGAAAATCTATATTTGAAGACAACTAAGAATTAGATTGAAGAAAAGTGTCATTAAAGTTTGGAAAAACACACACAAAAACCTAAGATAATAAACAAACAAACACCAATTAAACAAGAAATAGAAACGATTTAACAGTTAAGGACGTTCCACAGTTAAGTCAAATCCATATCAGTTTCACCAAGTGTTGCATGCAGGTACTTTGGTCCATGCAAAGCCCAAATACGCATAGAAAAGTATAGGTCCATGCGCTTACTTTTTTTTTCTATGGGACACTGAAGTGTGCCATGATTGGGGTCAGGTAGAATGACGTCATCGCAGGTTTTTGGCCATTGATAGGCCTCAGAATTGCCAATGTCATCTACAAATCTCCAATATTCTGTCAAAATCCATGTCAGATTCGTAAATTTGTGCAGATTTGTAGAGAATTGTATATTTCAGAAGGAGAAAGTTTTAAAAAGGGGGTCCATTTTTTGTTGTTGTTTGTTTTGAATAATATTTTATTGCTTCCTCACAAGATCAATATTACATTTCAAGAAAAAAAATCAAGGTAAGTCACATATAAAATAATTTGCATATACAAGGAAACCTAATGAAATACATTATTATCAGTAAAAAATATAGAATTCTCTGAAATTATCCATGATTAAACAGGTTTATTTTTCGATGAAAGGAAATCAATCGTTAGACATGCATTTAGAAAAAATATCAAATTATACATGAATTCTTGAAACGATTCTTTATAAGATAAAAAAAAAACACTTAGAGGAAGATATACATCGCCCACCCGAACCCACCCTTACACACTCATCTCATCCCCCTTCCCCCTCACCATTCTCCTACCAATCAGAACTCACTCATTCTCAATCCCACTTCTCGCACCTCCCCCCCTCCTCGCTCCCCCAACATATGAACACCCATTGCATGCATCCAGTTCCGGATTGCCTGTCCGTAATGAGTACATAAAAAAGTGCGCCCCCAATTTCCCCTTTTTGTGGGCTATCTTATATTCTTCGTCTCGTTGATCTTTTATCAAAGTAACTGTTTTCTGTAGAGATAGCAGCTCGCCTTGTTTTCTTGAAGAAAAAAAATATGTATTTTACAAGAAAAATTATACAATTTATTAAATATATTCCTACAGTTTTACCCGATTGTCCCATAAAAATGGATTTCCAATCATTTATATTAATTTCTCTACGATGTAGCTTTTTACTAATGTCCTGCCATAATTGTTTAACTTTAGGACATTCTACAAACAAATGTAGGTATGTGTCAACTTGATGTTTACAAAAGGAACATAGATTGTCCAACTCGAAACTAAATTGAAGGAGTCTCTGTTTCGTATATAGCCCCATGCAATAGTTTGTATTGAAACTCTATTCGTTTATTAATTACAAACTATTTACGGGCAGTGCAATGAACGTTGTACTTTTAATATCTTTTCTGAATTAGCACATTTTATTGACGAAATTATATTCCACGGTTTTCAGGTGTTAACTTCTTTGGCTTGCTCGCTTTCAAGAATTTCAACTATATTTCTGGCCCACCTGACAATTAAGAACCCAGGTCATAGACAAATGATTCTTCGGCATATAATTATTTGACTTTCTTTCTCCAGCTCTCTTTTTGTGCTAAGTTAGTGTACCAAAAATTGGGAGGTATTTATGACCATGACTATGAATTCCAAAGGACATCTATCTTTATTTCCCCCCTATATATATATATATACGACTAACTTTGCCTATAGGAAATTTCATGAGGGGGCTGTAGAGCCCACAAATGTAAAAATCAACCACAAATGTAAAAATTACCACAAATTTAAAAACATTGCACCTGCAAATGTCAAAATAACCACAAATGTCATAACATGTCAACCACAAGTGTAAAAATAACCACAAATGTAATAAAAATCGCCCACAAATGTAAAAATCTGTTTAACCACAAATGTAAAAACATTTCGCCTACAAATGTAAAAATTTCCATTTTTACCACAAATATCATAACATGTCGACCGCAAATGTAAAAATTCATTGCTTGCAACTAATGCACCGATGTAAGTTATTATGGTAAATTGCCACTTGGTCTAATGCCAATTGGTCTAAAAACCAAATGCTCCAACATCATTCGGTCTATTCGTCCATCACCAATTCGTCTAATCTACATTTCGTCTAATAGCCATTTGGTCTAATAATCAGTTTAATCACTTCGTCTAATCACCACTCCGTCTATAGCCAATTCGTCTAAAACCTATTTGGTTTAATACGCATGTGGTCTAAACCCATTTAGCCTAAACATCACTTGGCCTAATAATCAGTTCGTCTAATGTTCACTTGGTCAAATCTATTTCGGCTAAAAACAATTGGTCTAATCATCATTTCGTGTAATAGCCATTTTGTCTAAACCCAGTTGGTCTAACACCCACATCGTCTAATCACCTCTTCGTCTAATTACCACTTTTGCTAATCATCGTTCGGTCCAATTCTCGGTTCGTCTAATAACAGTTTGGTCTAATGTTCTCTTGGTCTAATATCCATGGGTCTAATACTACAGACAAACTTTAGTTATAGTCATAGATATATAGGTTTATTGCCACTTGGTCTACAGCCAGTTGGTCTAATAGCCAATTGGTCTAACATCATTCTATCTAATATCAGTTGGTCTAATAACCAATTGGTCTAATCATCATTTCGTCCATTTACCATTTGGTCTAATTTTCATTTCGTCTAATTAGCATTTGGTCTATAGTCAATTCGTCTAATGTCCATTTGGGCTAAAACCATTTGATCTAATAACCATTTGGTCCATTATCAATTAATCTAATTGCCATTTCGTCTAATCAACAAATGGCCTAAACCCAGTTGGTCTAATACCTATGTGGTCTACACATCATTTGGTCCATTTGTCAGTTAGTCTAACCTCAGTTGGTCTACAATCATTTAGTCAACACTCATTTAGCCTAATAACCACTTGTCATTTGGTATAATTACCATTTGGTCTAATCATCGTTTCGTCTAATGACCAACTGGGCTAATTTCTTGTCTTCCCTCTCCAATACTACTCTAGGTGGCTTTGACTAAACAGTCAGGCCGAACTTTTCGAACCTATTTGCAGTAATTGTATGTTATTTTTTTTCTTGGGGGGGGGGGGGGGGGGTGGTGGGGGAGTACAAAAGAGGAGAAAATTGGCTATTATACTAACTGACTGTAGACCAAGTGGCAACAAAACCTTTATTTTTAATCAAAACAACAGCGTGCATAGTGTATAGGCCCTCTACATTTGTGTTATATTTGAATATCACTATAGATTGAAACGATATCATGCAGGTTTCAGGCATTTCTCAACCATTAATATTTCATCATTAAAAATCGCCTGAAAAAAAAAGTAATACCATTAACCATATCAGACATCTGAGCAATGCAATTTTTACATTTTATTGCCCGGCTTTGCCAAGCTAACATAATTGCGGGCCGATAAATTGTGTATTGCGCGGTTTCGAAAGTCAATGGGATTTGCGTGTTATTTAGGGGGCAATAAATTTTATTTTTCAATAGTTTCGAGTTCGCTCTACACGTTTGATTCTGTTAATAATAATGATATGGACGGCTGCTTTCGGGGGATACAACATTAATTGCCCTCACTAGAGTCGTATTAGTTGCTGTTCTATGTAGAGATCGATGGATTATCTGAATTTTTCTTGCATTTGAAGTTTATGATCAGCTTCTCGACCATCGTCTCTGTAAACTGATCATAAAAGGGAAACCACTAGTAAATGACTAGTTTAATAAATTTTTACATTTGCGGTTGACATGTTTTGACATTTGTGGTAAAAGGTGTTTCAATATTTTTTTGGGATTTTAATGGTCAGGAAAACCTCTCACACACGCATACACGCGAACAAACACATAATCTCATAATAACTTATCTTACATGGGTACATTATGCAAGCAATGAGTTTTTACATTTGCGGTGGACATGTTATGACATTTGTGGTAAAAATGGAAATTTTTACATTTGTAGGCGAAATGTTTTTACATTTGTGGGCGATTTTTATTACATTTGTGGTTATTTTTTACATTTGTGGTTGACATGTTATGACATTTGTGGTATAGTTTCTATACATCCATCGGATTCAATAAGGAATCTGGGTGCCTTTTTTGATGTTAACATGACTATGTCAGCACACATTAACAATGTTTGCCGCAGTGTGATTTTTCATTTGAGGAACATATCTAGGATTCGTAAATTTATTGATCAAACTACTTGTCATCATGCTGTAAGGTCACTTATTCTTTCCAGACTAGACTATTGTAATGGGCTTCTTTCCTCTATACCAAAGTCTCATGTAAACCGTCTACATCGTCTGCAGAATTGGGCTGCACGTCTTGTTTTTGAGGTTGGCAGAAGTCATTCTTACCAACCTTTACTTCGTTCCCTTCACTGGCTGCCCATTCAAAAACGTATCATCTTCAAATTAGTTGTTTATGTTTATAAATAAATCAATAACCAGGCTCCAGGGTACATATCTGAATGCTTAACTGTATATACACCTAGTAGAAATCTCAGATCCTCAAATCACAACCTTCAGCTCAGCTACCCAATGACCCGAAATTTGTCAGGTGATAGGACTTTCACAGTTACTGCATCTAGGCTAT
Source organism: Heliocidaris erythrogramma (assembly GCA_025617745.1). Lineage (NCBI taxonomy): Eukaryota > Metazoa > Echinodermata > Echinoidea > Camarodonta > Echinometridae > Heliocidaris > Heliocidaris erythrogramma. The sequence continues at coordinate 19,654,989 of CM046858.1, forward strand.
GGAATAATCTCCCCTTGACCATTAGACAGTCAGCATCCATTAAGACCTTTAAAAAAGCTGTGAAATCATATTTATTTTAAATCCGCTATCAAACTTTGTAACGGGTACATTCATTACATTTTGTATCCATAAAACCACCTGGTAGTTCCCACATGGACGATTGAAGGGTTTTCTGATTTGTGTTTATAAACAAATTATAATGTGTTCTATAATTTAAATATTTTGTAAACGCTCCGAGCCTTTATGGGAAGGGCGTACTTAAAAGCTTATAGTATTGTATTGTATTATTTTGACATTTGCGGGTGCAATGCTTTTACATTTGTGGTTATTTTTACATTTGTGGTTGATTTTTACATTTGAGGGCTCTACAGGGGCATCGAATGTTATCTTTCAGCTCAAGCTAGTTAATATTTGGTATATTTTTCACAGGTACAGAATTATTGATTTCATCTATTTTTACCTGGTTCTTCTTTATACTGCGCACACTTGCGTACCTATTATTAAGCATTGTGTTAAATGTGCGTGTACATTGTCTTAACTGCGCGCAATACTCTCCCGGTGTTTTGATGACGTAACACAACCAGACAGGATGCGCAAAACATAATAGTAGACCAGCCAAACATCCAAAAAGGCTCTAGAAAAAGATTCGACGGCATTTTTGGGTAATGCTCGGCATCCATGCTTAAAGTCTTGCAAAAATACTGACGAATAACGTACGGGCGGATGCCACGCGCATTTTTGCCTAAAAATGCAATTTTTGGCTCAAAATTTGAAAGAATGTCAAAAATCACAATTTTTATTTTTTTGACCTAATATGTAATACCTGATTAAGACTTTTCAAGTGATATCAGATTTATTTTGAGTTTCAAGTTATAAACCTGATTAATACACAATTGAAAGTTGGATATTACACACCCATATATGGCGCAATGAAACATAAAACTATTATTTACTCAAAATAATAGGTTGTGAAAACTACCAATATTTCAAAGTTTTTTACCCAACGTAAATTTGTCATTTTAAACACTTTTTCTTGATTAAACATATCATGTATATTGTCATGTCACACACAGAAAAGAAATTATCCGATAAGGTGATAGATAACTCATTTTATGTTATCCCAAATGGAACGATGTATTTTTACTGGATGCGCATTTTGACTGAAAAACACTATCTAGAGTGTATAGTACATAAGGTAATTATCCCATGTATTATCAGTATAGTCTATGGACCAAAAACTGAAATGTCCCCACCTCCTTAGAAATAATCTTAAATGATTTTTTTTTCTGTTAGATGGGACCATTACCTCTCAAAATGTGCTCCTTTGCCCTAAATTAAAAGGTGGGCGTGGCCCCAAGGGCAATTACCATGGCAACGGATCGAAAACAATAGAATTTAAAAAATTGTCATGTATTCGTGATTAAGAAAGTACAAAAACACATTGTAACATTTTAAAATAATGTATCAAAAGTTTCTCACTTGATTAAAACCCAAATAAGAGTTATAAAAAGTGTCCATCGTGTTTGAAAATGACTGTTTCCATGGAAACAGTAAGAACAAAAATGATATTGGAGCAAAATCCCTTGATGCTACCTAAAAAAGAGGTAAGTATTGATATTGACCATTATTATTTTCTATTTTACAGGACACTCACTGATAACTTATTTTAGTAAAGGGGTGATAGATGTGACTACTACATGTGTAGGCCGTTACCATGGTAACAATTATATTATTGTGTTGTATTTCTAACAAAATACAATCATTAGATAATGGTTGTTTTCAACATGAAATAATGGTAAACATCTAATAACTTTTGCCGTCTGTTTGATTATATTAAATATTTTAGTTAAATGGAGTAGAGCTAAATTTGATTTATAAAAACTGTTGCCATGGAAACAGAATGTTAATGAAGATAAAATCTTTCAAATAAAGAAATGTGACCTACCAATACCAAATAAATGTTAAGCAAACTGAATTAGAACAATATCAAATGAATCTTATATTATTTTTCACTGAAGCTATCAGAATCGGCTTGATTGTCTTAAAGGCCAAGTCCACCCAAATAATGACTTGAGTTCAATCAGTAGAGTTAAATTAAATAAACGAAACAGTAAAAAAATATCAAAATCGGATAAAAATAAGAAATTTACGGCATTTTGAAGTTTTGGATTGTTTCGTAAAACAGTGATATGCATAACATGGGCGGAATGCAAATTAGTGATATGATGATGTCATGAGCTCACTTTTCCTTTTGTATTTTATTATATGAAATTTCAAATATATCATTTTTTTCAGAGATGTTTGTAAAAATTCTCTTCATTGTATCACAATAAGTTATAATAATGATGATCGTACACATTCTACGAGGGGTCAAACATTCTTGGAGAAGAAAGCTGAAATATTTGAAATTTTATATAATAAAATTTTTATCCGATTTTGATGAATTTTAGCCTTTTTTGGTATAATTTAATTTTATTGATTTAACTCAATTTTTGTATATTTATTTATTTATTTTTTTAAAGTTGGTTACGGATGTGTTCCTTATGGACGTTGTCATGGTTAATAATGAGTTGCACGTCACGAAACTATTGGAATTGGAAAATTACCACACATTCCTAATTGAACAACATGCAAGCAAATGTCCATTCTTAATATACATGTATATATTCTAAGCTTTCAATTCAAATCTTTCTAGATATTAGATAAAAGTGTTTTGACTAAACAGTGTCAAAATTGTTGCTCGCTCACAAACTTTAAAAGCTGTAAAGCTGATTTTGAGCTATGCAGAATATTAGCACCCACCCTATCAAAATTACGTCTGCATGGCTTTCATCATTTGGTCGACCACTCGGTCGGTCTCGCCAAGGTATATTGATAATGTATCAAAATCATATTGAATATGTAAGAAAACTTGCCTACATATACGTTGTTGGTTGGATGTGCCGGTCACATAGCAGTTCCCTATCAATGGTTGAAAAATTCTTTGATATCTCGGTTTTTCTTTTAATTTTTTGTGCAAAAGCCAAACTTTATTTCATTTTTATAATATAAGTTATCGTTAACTAACTGGAAAAATGATATAATATGTTATATGAACATTATAACATTAATACATGTCATTATGCTTCATTATAAATTCACTGTGCGGTCCACATAGGATTTTCATTAAAAAAAAAAAAATAAAGTCATGTGAATGCAATGGATCAATCTCCAGGAGGTGGAACATCATATAGGAAAGTGAGAGAAATAAACAACAATATTCAGTGATGATGTGTCATGTATCCATATAGAGATAATGGAATTATACTGTTGGAAAGAGCAGACTTAAGAGGGTTATGTGAAGACAATACTCTGCATGATATTGTGTATTTTATTATGTAAAACACAGTAACACAACCAGGACTCTAGTGGAGTCCTAATAGGCAAGTCAATGAATGTGCAAATCTGTGCAAAAAAAATAACCACACAGTCAGCACATTTAATCTTTGTTGGGATATGATTTTATGTTTTCATAATGAAAGACAGAGATGATTTTTATCTTGTAATAGATTGTATATATTACAAAAATAAATCCTTAGTTGTATACATGAAATTTAATTTAAGGTCATTTATGATAACTTTCCTTGGGAACAGGGGTGTCGATCTGTGTTCATGATTGGGGGTAGCCTTTTGTCATCCCCCAATCTAGCCTTTTGACAAGGCTCCTACCTATAAGGTAGCAGATCCTCGCTAGGAACAAAGGATAGCATAAGAAATACAGGCCAGGTTCCAAAAGGCCCTCGGACTCACGTCGCTCGATCGCGCATTCACCGGGCTGGGCGGCTAGTCTTGTTATGCAGCCACTACTAGCTTACTTGCCGAGAAAAAATAGCTAAGTCACCAGGGCCTTGTCAAAAGGCTAGATTGGGGATGACCGTCGAAGGAAGGTGAGGAAGGGGGGGGGGGTGATATCCCCCTCCCACATCAGGGACTTTTTCAAATATCTGTCTATAAAACTTTAAGAGCATCCCGAAACTGGTGTTCTGTATGATTAAATGTTGTTAAATAATGAATTTCGATAATTATTAGTTTTAAGTTAATGTATCGCAATTCTCACATCCAAAACTATTGGGGGGGGGGGGGAGGGAATTATACAGGCCATCCCCCACCTCCAATTTCAGGGGGAATATATAACCCCCTGTTCTGTTACATTACATCACAGCACAGCAAAATATAGTAGCTATATAAATTTATCTAATTAATAATAAATGTTGCCTTTTCACCTCTAAAAATGTCCCTTTTGTAAATATAAGTTCCTTTTTTTATAAAACCCCTATTCAAATCTGATACGTGCCCCTTTTCCTTCGATAAGTGCTTCTTTTCCTTTGCAACAACATTTTTTTTTTTCAATCTCATATTAAAGCTGATAAGTACCCCTTCATCTATTATTCCCCTATTAATTCTGAGAATTACCTGTTTTACTTAGACAAGTACGCCTATTCCTTTTTTTTCAATAAAGTGATCCTTTCCCTCTAATAGGTGCTCCTATTCATCTCTGTTGAGTGCCATATTTATCCTCAATATTATTGCCCCTTTCATTCTGATACATGGCGTTTTCCTTCCATTAAGGTCCCCTTTTGAGCCATAAAAAGAGTCATTTATTTTATAAAATATCTTATCTTTTTAATAAGTGCATTAGTTATCCGGGGTTAGTTTTCCAGGTGGTAGTTGTTCTAGAATCGGTCATAAGGCATTTTATGTCGTCAGAACTTAAAACTTTCGTTAAAAAAACAAAACATAAAAACAAAATAAACATTCCCTTGTAATTAAATCAACTTTCCCTTACTGAATACAATTGTTCCCGCCCCGCTTCGGAGAAAGAAGATCCCGTTTATGCTACCAATTATTATCTTTAAAAAAGTTTCAATAAAATTTGCATTCCATTAAATACGATTGTGCCCCCCCCCCCCCACTTCGTAGAAAGAGGATCCAGTTTATGCTATACATTATTATCAAAAGACAAGTGTCAACAAAGTTTGATCGGTCTCTACGCTCGCTATAGCCTAATCAAAATTAACATTCCCCTAAATAGGATTGTGACCGCCCCGCCCCTTGCCAAGAAGATTCCGTTTATGCTGCCAATTTCTTTCAATGAGAAGTATTACCATTAAATATAATGATTAAAATCGAACATTAAAAAAGGGGCTCGCTCGCGAATATGAAATTAACACTCATTTGATGTGGAACAAGTGATTGTAGGTGGTGCTTTAATTAGAAATTGGCAAGGAAAAACAGAATTATTCGGATTAGATTTATCAAATAGAGGTGTCGTGGTCTAGTGGATACGTCACCGGACTGTGGATCTCATGGTGGATCTCATGGTTCGCGGTTCGAGTCCCGCCACGGCACGAATGTCCTTTGCCAAGACATTCATCTACATTCGCCACTCTACACCCAGGTGTGGTAAATGGGTATATGGTAGGAATTTATTCCTTGACTGCTTTCAGCGCCTTATAGGGCAGCTGGGGCGCTTAGAAACATATGTATTCAGCGCAATATAAATGTTATGTATTATTATTCATCATTAAATGAAAATAGACTCACGGTTGATATAGGTTGAGAACAAATTATTCTATTACTTGCTTCTGCACATCCCCCCCCCAAAAAAAAACAATGTTGTCGTTCACAAACAAAGGTTTATCGGTTATCGGTGGCACACAGACTCAGGTTCGTCGGTAAATTAGTGGTCTCGACCCCCCCCCCCCCCTCCCCCCCCCCCACCTCCAACTCATGAAGTCCTAGCGACGCCCACGGGTCTATCCAGTCTTTCATGATGCCATTGTACTTTGAACCCCACTAGGACGACTTTTTCCCTCTTCATAGGAATCTGATGTCACCAGGATTTTTCAAAGTGGGGGGGGGGGGGGGGGGGAAGTCTCGATGTGAAAGAGAGATACGCGAAAAAGAGAAAGAAAAAAGGAAAGGCCTCTGCCACCAAAATAGGGGGCCAATGTCCTAGATGTCAATCAGGGACAATTTTTAAAAACTCCGCCAAAAGCCTCCCCCTCCCCGATCCACCACTGGGTGCCACAGCCCGCTATGCTCGATTGGAAATTAAAGGAATATACAGACCCTCACACTCGACTGCACACTGTGATGTAAAGAGAGAAACAAATAGGATTATTTGAATCTTTCCAGAGATGGCTTCAAAATTATTATTATTATTATTTATTCGACCATTCATAAAAATAAGCACAGGTATACAATACAACATGGCAAGACAAGTACATAATAAGAATACAGAAGATCATGTAAAGGCACATGTAAAAGGATTGGGCACAACAAGTGGTTCAGGGTGCACAAAAGTGAAATACAACACTGTTGCCCGGAAGCATGCGCCCCCACACTTGCTGCTCCCAGTACATAATAAAATTTCTATACATAGAATATTGCACATAATGAAACATATTTTCTCAGTAAGAACCAAATGAATTAAGATTAAATATCAAAAAGTTGATTCCAAAAGTTGATTCCAAAAATGTAGGGTACATAATGTCTAAACCTAATGTATTCACTTTTCCATTTATGCTTTTCCTTTTTCCCTAAAAAGTGCCTTTTATGTTAATGCCCCCTTATGCATGCCCCCTTTCCCCCAGAAGTTCTTTTTCTGCTGGTGTCTACTTTACCCCCCCCCCCCCATCACGACGCTTTGCCACCCTGGTCTGTGACCAATATTGATTAGTTGCCAACTCGTGATTTCAAGTCGCTACACTCTACATCAACACTGAATTTGTGATTATACCATATTTAGTTGCCAGTTAACCTTATCATGTATATGATCTTTGTGTGACTTTCAAAAATAAATTTCAAAAGTACTCTGACTTTTTACGGTTTTTATTTTAGATGACAATCCACAAAGTTACAGGAACTATGTATGGAATATTTATTAAATACGGGTTATGTTTTTGTTCTTGTAATCCTGTAGTCTCATTAGTACATGGATGTTATCCACATTCCACAATAGTCTTAACATAACATAATATACTCAATTGGTTAGTTTTGAAATATTCATAGCCGTGTATTATTGTTGTTTTTACTTGTTGAGATAATTTTTTATCTCATTATGTAACTATATAACTTGTATTTTCATATAAAATTGTTACCAATTTATGCTATACCTTATTATTTATTCATGTTGCATCAGGAACATGATGCAAAACAGTTTTATACTGATCATGCTTTTATCCTGTATGAATAAGTTCAAATAAATAAATAAATGGATACATAAATACAGTGCGTATCAAAAAAGAAAGTATACACAACTCTGATAGCTTCTAATTAAAATGTTGTAATCGATGTGACTCTGAAATTTATTTCATGGTGAAGAATAGCTTATTGTCTGTCTATTGGTACCTCATTCATGACATTTCTGCCATGGATGACTGAGCACCAGGGTTTTTAAAAAGAGTCAAAAATCAAAATCTCCTTGTTCCAAGTGTGGTCTGACGCTGATGCAACGAATGTGAGTCAAGCCATATGAATGTGCTACTTTAGTCTAAAATAATTTTAAAAAGTTAAATCCTCCTTTGTGCTTCAATGATTCATTGTGTAAAGTGATCTAAGCTTCCATATGACCTTGTTTCAATCCACATGACAATATTTGTTTTATTTCAATAGCCTTCTAACTTCTTGTCCCGTGATAACTAAAAACTGTCTGCTCATTCGTCAATACCACCATTTCACCTGCATACGGTGCACACGTTGTTTTTTGCAAATAACACATGGACTGAAAGGTTTATTGACCCTAAAAAGAAGAATAGGAAGGATACGCGTTGAGAATTATCAATGTCCATTTTTAATGACTCGGTAAAAAGGCTTTCCTTAAAAAAAGGGATACAGATGAACCCAACATTGTGTTACAAATGGCAAAAAAAATCTTAAATTTAGCTTGTAATGAGCCCTTTCTTGAGTTTGAGTTGACACCTTTTCTATTCAAATGCACAAAATCAATTGAAAATAACTCAGATCAGCAATTGTTTTCCAACTGAAGTAACTAATGCATAGTTGGTTTGACCCACACTCGCTACTTCAGCCCAAACTTGGTACAACAGGAGTTTGACAATACTGTTTGAAAAGCCTGCTGCTGAGTCATCCGTGGCAGCAAAGTTATGAATAAGTTATCACTGCACAGAATATTATTTGTTCTTTACTATGAAATAAATTTCAAGCTCATAGAGGTTATAACTTTTTAATTAGAAGCTACTTAAGTTGGGTATACTTTTTTCTGATACGCACTGTATAAATAGAATTTTCAATGAACCAAGTAGCAGGTCTTGTCATCGTGTTCAATTTGAAAATTTTGGTATCACCCATTATATAGGGGACACAAATCTTCTGGATCTAGATTGGAATCAAGTAAACAGAAATTCTGGTAGAAAGACAACACCACTTTTTGTATTAGCTAACAAATGCTATTATGATAGTGGTCACATTCACAGCCAACGAGCAGATTCTAATCGCTGACGGTGTTTGTTAATCTAATTGCTATATATTTTATATTGGTTAGTTACATTTCCTTCTTTAGTTGAACGATGTCATCTTCATTAATTCTGTTTCCATTGCAACAGATTTTTTGTATATATCAGATTTAGCTCTATTCCAAACTAAACTTTTGAATATTATCAAACAGGCAGTACAAAAAATTAGATGTTTACCATTATTTCATGGTGAAAACAAATATAGTTCTGCATTTAATTAGAAATGCAATAAATTTATTTGTTACCATGGTAACGGCCTACATATTTAGTGGTCTCCTCCATCATCCCTTTACTCAAACAAATTTTGATAAGTGAGTGTCCTGTAAAAGAGAAGATTATCATGTACAATATAAATGTATTAATATTTAGTTTTTTCGGTAGCATCGTGGGTTTTTTTTTGCTCATATATGGGTTTTTTTCTTACTGTTTCCATAGCAACAGCCATTTTCAAACCTGATGGACACTTTTTATAACTCTTATTGATTTTTATCACGTGAGAAACTTTTGATACATTATTTTAAAAAGTTACAATGTGTTTTTGTCCTTTCTTAATGACGAATACATGACATTTTCTTAAATTCTACTGTTCTTCATCCGTTGCCATGGTAATAGCCCTTGTGGCCACGCCCACCTCTTAATTTAGGGCAAAGAAGCATATTCTGATAGTTAATGGTCCCATCTAACAGGAAAAAAAAGGTCATTTAAGATAATTTCTAAGGTGGTGGAGACATTTCAGTTTTTGGTCCATAGACTATACTGATAATACATGGGATAATTGCCTTATGTACATATACACTCTAGATGTACCTTCAAATAGTGTTTTTCAGTCAAAATGCGCATCCAGTAAAAATACATCGTTCCATTTGGGATAACATAAAATGAGTTATCTATCGCCTTATCGGATAATTTCTTTTCTGTGTGTGACATGACAATATACATGGTATGTTTAATCAAGAAAAAGCGTTTAAAATGAAAAATTTACGTTGGGTAAAAAACTTTGAAATATTGGTAGTTTTCACAACCTATTATTTTGAGTAAATAACAGTTTTATGTTTCATTACGCCATATATGTGTGTGTAATATCCAACTTTCAATTGTGTATTAATTGGGTTTATAACTTGAAATTCAAAATAAATCTAATATCACTTGAAAAGTCTTAATCAGGTATTACATATTAGGTCAAAAAATTAAAAATCGTGATTTTTTACATTCTTTCAAATTTTGAGCCAAAAATGGCATTTTTAGGCAAAAATGCGCGTGGCATCCGCCCGTACGTTATTCGCCAGTATTTTTGCAAGAGTTTTAGCATGGAAGCCGAGCATTACCCCAAAATGCCGTCCAAAGTAAAAAAAATCTTCTTGGCTGGTCTACTATAACTGATGAACATCCTTAATAACCTATACTTACTATAATACGCAAGGGCATTAGGACATATAAAGGATGACCCTCCCCCAGACATAAAAGCCACCCCAGACAACAATCCATCAGGAAAACTACCTGCTGAAAACGGCTCCTTTACTACCCCTAGGTTATTATGCCCTTGTATAACACCTCTCGTAGAATCTCCAGAATACTATAGCACTGAATTTTGCAAATTTTCATTACAGCATCTAAGAATTAGGAGACCCATTATAAAGTTGATTTGCACGTAGCATCATTGACGTAGACATGTCCTGATAAGTGTGTGTGTGTGTGTGTGGGGGGGGGGGGGTATGATTTCTCTCAAGGAATATATTTTTATATACATCAATATGCACATGTTATTCTGTTATTAAATGAATATAAAAACACACACTGACATGTGTGTATATTGAAGTATATGCTAATTATGTTTGTATTATAATCTTCAGAACTTCAAGAAGGCCGTGAAGGCCCAAAGCTTGACCCAATAAAGTAGAAGTTCAGCTACGTCCTTTACGCACCCTTATGTATATATATATATATATATATATATATATATATATATATATATATATATTGATCTACACGGTACATTAGCAGGACATTTATTGTCCCTTTTATCTGTTCAAATGTCCACTTAATGTTCGAAATGTCCTGCTAATGTAGGGGGCGCTATTATGATGGAATTAACCGTATTGTTGCATGTCCTGCTAAGTTACCATGTAGCGTAATATACACACACACACACACACACACACACACACACACAGAGGTTTACATGGCTTTACTTCCGAGGACAAGTATTGTTCCTCTATTGTTCCTCGTCCTCGGACAGTCGACGGAATAAAGCACAAATTCATTGTTCGACGTTCGAGGACTATTGTCCGGCTTCCGAGGACCATTGTTCTCATTTTTTTTTTTGTTCTCTGTCCGAAAATGTCCTCGGACATACTGCTAAACAGACCCACACACACACACACACACATATATATATATATAGTGTGGGGTGAGGGTGTGTAAACATGTATATAGTTTTTTTCTTTACATTTCATCATCCTCGATAAATATTGGGGGTGATGTATTTCCTCTTTCCCCACTACATTTGATTCCTGTGACTATAATTTCATTTCAATTTTGAAAATTGTTAGTATTACTAATATAGGTTTTCCCGGTCAATTTCGCAGATTTGTCATTCAATTTGATAAGGGAGTCATTCAAATTCGCGAAAAAGATCTGTGCCATGAAATTTATCATTCAAATTCATTTTGAGGTCATTCAAATTCGCACTTCGGTCAAGACATTTAGCGTTTACATCATTCAAATTCAAATATGCGTTCAAGAGCATTCAAATTCGCTACCTTGCTTGGAAGCGTCTTTTCGAGCATTCAAATTCGCACGTGGGCATTCGAATTCGTAATGAGTTCATTCAATTTAGCATGTATTTAGCGTTTGTGTGTTTTTGCTCATCTATAAATAATGAGATACATTGCCCAACATGACATAGGCCTACTATACAAAGGAAACATTATATATATAACATAATTCATGATAACTACATGTACGTTATGAATAACATTTTTCAGAGTATACATTGACAGCCAACACAGTGACACACTCACTATATATATATATATAGTTAGACGTGAAAAAAAATAAAAATCAATCAAGAAAATAAATGAAAAAAAAAGATTATGAAAAAAAAAATCAATCAAGAAAATCTGCAATTCTGCAGGCACTATAAACGTTAGAAATGAAGAACAAAATTCCTAGAACTAAATTTCAAAATGATGATAAATCAGAAGAAAAATAAAATAACAATAATAAATCAGAAGAAAAATAAAAGAATGTTATTGATTATAGAAAGACACACCCATGTGTGCAGGAAAAAAAGGGAAGAATGAAAATACCAAATAATTATCAACTGACAAAATTTACTGGAACTACATTTGATTTTGAATGCTCAACGTGTTAAGTTGAATGATCCGAAATGAAATTGAATGCTGGAATAACAGTATTGCGCAATTCCCTTGCCATTCTTTGCTAAATTGAATGAACGTTTTGCGAACTAGGTGCATTTAGTGCGAATTTGATTGACAAAAACTTAGATTCAAATGACATAAATACAAATTCGAATGATATGAAAATGAATTTGAATTACAAATCGGCTGTGCGCGACCTAAATCCTTGAAATTGAATGCACGCAAAATGAAATTGACTGACGATCTTACGAAATTGACCGGGAAAACCTATAATAGTAGGCCAAACCTCAAAAAAGGCTCTAGAAAAATATTCGACGGCATTTTTGGGTAATGCTCGGCATCCATGCTAAAACTCTTGCAAAAATACTGAGGAATAAGGTACGGGCGGATGCCTAAAAATGCCATTTTTGGCTCAAAATTTGAAAGAATGTCAAAAATCACAATTTTTTACTTTTTGACCTACTATGTAATACCTGATTAAGACTTTTCAAATGATATCAGATTTATTTTAAGTTTCAAGTTATAAACCTGATTAATATACACTTGAACGTTGGATATTACACACACATGTATGCCGCAATGAAACATAAAACTGTGATTTACTCAAAATAATAGGTTGTGAAAACTACCAATAATTTTTAGTTTTTTACCCAACGTAAATTTGTCAATTTAAACGCTTTTTCTTGATTAAATGTATATTGATCATGTATATTATCATGTCACACACAGAAAAGAAATTATCCGATAAGGTGATAGATAACTCATTTTATGTTATCCTAAAGGGAATGATGTATTTGACTGGATGCGCTTTTTGAATGAAAAAAAATGTACATAAGGCAATTATCGCATGTATTATCAGTGTAGTCTATGGGCCAAAAACTGAAATGTCCCCACCCCCTTAGAAACAATCTTAAATGAAGTTTTTGTTCTGTTAGATGGGACTATTAACTATCAAAATATGCTTCTTTGCCCTAAATTAAGAGGTGGGCGTGACCACAAGGGCTATTACCATGGCAACGGATCAAGAACAATGGAATTTCAGAAAATGTCATGTATTCGTGATTAAGAAAGTACAAAAACACATTGTAACATTTTGCAATAATGTATCAAAAGTTTTTTTCTCACTTGAATAAAACCCAAATAACAGTTATAAAGAATGTCCATCATGTGACCTGCCAATACAAAACAAACTGAATTTGAACAATATCAAATTATTGTTTTTCCCCGTAGCTATCAGAATCTACCCAAATAATGAGTTGAGTTGAATCAATAGAGTAAAATTAAATAAACAAAACAGAAAAAATATATCAACATCGGATAAAATAAGAAATTTGCGGCATTTCGATATTTTGCATTGTTTCGTAAAACAGTGATATGCATATCAAGGGCTGTATGCAAATTAATGATCCGATGATGTCATAAGCTCACTTTTCCTTTTGTATTTTGTTATATGAAATTTCGAATATTTCATTTTTTTTCATAGATGTTTATAAAGATTCACTTCATTTTATGACAATGAGTTATAATAATTATGATCGTACACATTCTATGAGGAGTCAAGCTTTGTTTTACATTCTTGGAGAAGAAAATTAAAATATTTGAAATTTCATACAATAAAATACAAAAGGAAAAGTGAGCTTATGACATCATCGGCTCAATAATTTGCATACAGCCCATGTTATGCATATAATTGTTTCATGAAACAACGCAAACATTAAAATGCCATAAATTTCTTGTATCCGATTTCATGATTTTATAACTTTTTTTGGTATAATTTTACTTATTGATTTAACTCACTTTGGGGGTGAACTTTGCCTTTAAGGTTGGTTGAGGATGTGTTCCTCATGGACGTTGTCATGGTTAATAATGAGTTAAACATCACAGAACTATTGGAATTTGAAAATTACCACACATTCCTAACTGAACAACATGCAAGCAAATTTCAGATTCTCTCTCTATATATATAATCTGAGCTTTCAATTCAAATCTTTCTAGATATTAGAAAGAAGTGTGTTGACTAAACAGTGTCAAAATTGTTGCTCGCTCACAAACTTTAAAAACTGTAAAGCTGATTTTGAGCTATACAGACATTAGCGCCCACCCCATCATCAAAATTACGTCTGCATGGCTTTCATCATTTGTTCGACAACTCGGAAGTCGGTCTCGCCAAGGTATATTGATAATGTTTCAAAATCATATTGAATATGTAAGAAAACTTGCCTACATGTACATAGGATGGATGGGCCGGTCGCATAGCAGTTCCTATAACCGAATTGCAGTCCCAAATCTGTCCCTGGCAGTGTCCAACTATTTTATTGTAGTGAAAATCGGTGAAGTCTGATCGGGCCTTTACTGTCAGAGACACAGAACTTATGGATGACTAAAACCGCTTTCTTTTAACATGTTATGTTTGCAGGTTGATGCTAATGTGGAGCTTATCATCTGAGTAACAAAATGAAAGTACCACAAATAAATGAATGAATAATAAATTAAAGTCTACAATTGAAATGATTATACTCATTCTGCAAAATTATTCAAGCATGATTTTAATATTATAATTGTATTTTTTTTATATAATGCTGAAGATTTACCCAAAAGTTGTAAGTTACAATTTGCGATATTTCATACAAAATCAATGGTTGAAAAATTCTTTGATATCAGGGTTTTTCTTTTAATTTGTCGTGCAAAAGCCAAACTTTATTTTTATTATATAAGTTATCATTAACTATACTGGAAAAATTTATATATGTTATATGAACATCATACCATTTATATGTATCATTATGGTTCATTATAAATTCACTGTGCGGTCCACAAACATAGAATTTGCCCTTGAAATATATAAAGTCATGTGAGTGCAATGGGTCAATCTCCGGGAGGTGGAACATCATATCAGAAAGTGAGAGAAATAAACAACACTATTCAGTGATGATTTGTCATGTATACATATAGAGATAATGGAAATCTATACTCTTGGGAAGAGCAGACTAATGGGGTGTTGCAAGAAAGTTGCGATTGATTGCAAGTTGCAACTGATCGGTACTGACCAATCAAAATCTTTGTTGCAAGCGCATCTTCTTGAATGGGCAGACCCTGAACCATTTAGAATGGTTGTTCTAATTTGCTTTACAATTTGCAATTGGTTGCAACTTTCTTGCAACACCCCATAAGAGGGTTATGTGAAAAAAGCACAATAACACAACCAGGACTCTAGTGGAGTAATGTACGTTTATCCTAAATGATGCAAGTCAATGAATGTGCCAATCTGTGCAGGTTTTTACCATATATACAGCACTTTAATTTTTGTTGGGGTATGATATTATGTTTTCAGAATGAAAGACAGAGGTGATTTTTATCTTATAATAGATTGTATCTATTATAAAATAAATCCTAATATGAATACAGGGAATTCAATAAGGTCATTTTATATAACTTTCCTTGGGAACAGGGTGTCGATCCGTGTTCATGATTTGGGGATGACCGGCGAAGGGAGGGTGTGGGAGGGGGTATCTCCCTCCAACATACCGATGTGTTGGCTCAGTCAGTAGAGCGTCCGCCTCACAATCGGGAGGTCGTGGGTTCAAACCTCGGCCGCGTCATACCAAAAGACGTTAAAAGATGGGAGTTGCTGCTACCTTGTTTGGCGTTCAACAATTGAAAGGATAGAGCAACGTCGATCTGGCGCTGCACAGTGGCTGCCGGGCCCACGATCAATTGGGCAAAAAGAATTTCCATTTCGGTTAATAATTTTTTTTTCCAAAATCTGTCCATAAAACTAGCATTTAAGAGAATCCTGAAATGGTTTTTGTGTGAATAAATGTTGTTTAATAATGAATTTGGATACTAGTTTTAAGTTAATGTATCACAATTCTCCCTTATTTTATAAAAAAATAATGAGGGAGTGATAACACAGGCCATCCCCACCTCAAATTTCGGGGGGGGGGGGGGATATATAATAATAATAATAATACATTCATTAGGCACTTAATACTGATGTTCTAAGAGCATATAATATTATATATATAATATATATATTTTATATAACCCACATCCCCCCCGGGATCGACACCCTTGTTTGGGAATCTCGATACCACTTAGCTATCTCTTCCCTTTGCATGAAAAATCTTTGCTAACTGTTCAATGTTCTAACCAATGTTGTACATCTGACAGTCGGAGACATGCAAAGTGGTACGTCCGGGAGGTGAACAGTTTATCACTTTTAAGATATCCCCAAAGTACCCCTTTTAAATAGGAAAAGTGACATTATTTTGTACTTCAGAACGGTGTCTCCTTTTCTTTTTAACCGGTGCCAATTCCACATTCTTATTAAAATCTCCCGTACCACCTATGATAAATGCCACCCTAAACTTGGATTAGTACCCTATTCAAATCAACCAGGCGCCACATTTACTCTTGCAAGTACCCCTTCCCCTCCCAATAGTTTCTTTATAATGTGTGTTTATTCAGTAGAATTGTTGAGAGTTCTGTTACATTACATCACAGCACAGTAGAATAACTAATAAAGTAGCTACACTATATAAATCTATCTAATTAATGTTCCATTTTCACCTCTGAAAATGTCCCTTTTGGTAATATATACGTTCCTTTTTAATAAAACCCCCTATTCAAATCTGATACGTGCCCCTTTTCCTTCGATAAGTGCTTTTCTTCCTTAGCAACAACACTTTTGTCATTCAGAAAAAAGGTTTGCGGTACCACCATGTGAGTTGGAATAACTCCACGTTCCGGTCAGAATGCTCTGGCCGTCGTCAGGAGAATGAGAAGAGCGAATTTTTGTAATTCTCATAAGCTGATAAGTACCCCTATTTCCTTTTTTCAATAAATTGATCCTTTCCCTCTAATAGGTGCTCCTTTTCATCTGTTGAGTGCCCTATTTATCCTCAATAATATTGCCCCTTTCATTATGATACATGGTGTTTTCTTTCAATTAAGTGCCCTTGTGACCCACAAAAGTGTCACAATTTTATGAGACGTGCCCCTCATCCTTTTAATAAGTGCCCTCGTTTTTTAATGACTTTGAAACATAAATTTCAAAAGTACTCTGACTTTTTGCGGTTCTTATCTTAGATGACATTCCACAAGTTTACAGGAACTATGTATGGGGTTTTTTTTTTATACCGGTCATGTTTGTGTTTTTTTAAAATCCTGTAGTCTCATTAGTACATGGATGTTATCGACATTCCACATTACGCTTAGCCTTACATAATATACTC
Organism: Heliocidaris erythrogramma; assembly: GCA_025617745.1. Classification (NCBI taxonomy): domain Eukaryota; kingdom Metazoa; phylum Echinodermata; class Echinoidea; order Camarodonta; family Echinometridae; genus Heliocidaris; species Heliocidaris erythrogramma. The sequence continues at coordinate 19,672,119 of CM046858.1, forward strand.
AATTGGTTATTTCAAAAAAATATTCATAGCCGTTATTATTGTTGCTTTTACTTGTTACGTTATTTTGTTTTATATTATGTGCCTACATTACTTGTATTTTGCTTATAAAATGAAACGTGCCCCTTATCCTTTTAATAAGTGCCCTCGTTTATTTAAAAAGAGCTCCTTCCCCTGATCAAAAAGCCCCTATCCAAATCTAATAGGTGTCCTTTTTCCCTTTCTGTTATAACTGCCCCGTTGTTTAAAATAATAAATACACCGGTCTCCCTTTTCCATTCTGATACTCATAGCTGGTGATTATAACTAAGTATGATGTGTACCTGAGCCGAAATGTACAATTGGGCTATTGCGGTCGCTCACCATCTTTGTCGTCCATCGTGCTAATCTTTTTTCAATCTTTTCACCTACTTCCAAAAATGCGTGGCTGGATTTTAACCCAAACTTGGTAGGATTCATTCTCAGGCAGAAGGTAAAGGATTTTTCCAATAAACGATTCTAGGACAACTACCCCATGGAAAACTACCCCCCCCCGACAACTACCCCCAGGACAATTACCCGGGGACAACTATCCCTGGATTCTGGGGTAATTGCCCAGGGCTGGTTGTCCGGGGGTGGGGGGGGGGGGGGGATAAATTTTGTTCGGGGGCGAAGGGTATCGGGGAAATCGTCATTTCATGGGGGTAATTTTTCCAATCATTATTTAAAAAAAAAACTCGCTTGCTCGCCTAAAGAAAAAAAAACACTCCCTTACTGAATACGATTGTGTCCGCCCCGCTTCGTAGGAAGAAGATCCCGTTTATGCTACCAATTATCATAAAAAATAAGTTTACATAAAATTTACATTCCTTTAAATACGATTTTGCCCCCCGCTTCGTAGCAGGAAGATCCCGTTTATGCTATACATTATATTAAAAGAGAAGTGTAAAAAAATTTTGATTGCTCGTTACGCTCGCTCGCCTTAACAATATTAACATTCCCTTAAATACGACTGTGCCCGCCCCACTATTTGCCAAGAAGATTCCTTTAATGCTACCAATTTTTTTCAACGAAAAGTATTACTATTTTTTCCGCTCGCTCTCGACCAGTCAAAAATTCACATTCCCTTAAGTATGATTATTATTAAAATCGAACATTAAAAATGGGCTTGCACGCGAATAATTATGAAATAAACACTCATTTGAATTGATGGTAGGTGGTGCTTTAATTAGAAATCGGCAAGAAACATTTGTTAAATGAAAATATAGACTCACTGTTGACACTGGTTGAGAACAAATATTTCCATTACTTGCTTCTGCACCGCCCCCAACAAAAAATAATAATGATGTCGTCGTTCACAAACAAAGGTGTATATGTAATCGATGGCACACATACTCAGGTTCGTCGGAAGATTAGTGGTCTCAACACCCCCCCCCCCCCCCCTCCAACTCGGAAAAGCCTAGCGACGCCCCTGGGTCTATGCAGTCTTTAATGGATGGCACACAGACTCGGGTTCGTCGGTAAATTAGTGGTCATGTAAAGCGAGAAACTAATAGGATTATTTGAATCTTTCCTGAGATGGCTCAAAATGTAGGGTATATTGTCATGTATTCACTTTAACGTTTCCATTTATGCCTTTCCCTTTTCCCTAAAAAGTGCCTTTTCTGTTAACGCCACCTTGCGCTTGCCCCCTTTCCCCCAGAAGTTCCTTTTCTGCTGCTGGTCTGTGACCAATATTGATTAGTTGTCAACTCGTGATTTTAAGTCGCTACACTCTACATCAACACTAAATTTGTGATTATACCATACTTACGGGGTGTTGCAAGAAAGTTGCGATTGATTGCAAGTTGCAACTGATCGGTACTGACCAATCAAAATCATTGTTGCAAGCGCATCTTCTTGAATGGGCAGACCCTGAACCATTCAGAATGGTTGTACTAATTTGCTTTACAATTTGCAATTGATTGCAACTTTCTTGTAACACCCCATAAGTTCCTTAGTAATACTTTTCGTTGAAAAAAAATGGTAGCATAAAAGGAATCTTCTTGGCAAATGGTGGGGCGGCACAGTCGTATTTAAGGCCTGGAATGTTACTATTAGGCTGCTTTAGATCTGCGACGCTAGTTCTGCGACGCGCCTATTAGGCAAAAAGGGTTGTTCTGCGCATGCGCGAGACAGTTCTTCCCAATAGGGCGGTTTACGCGATGACGTCAACACCCCTTACTTCCTAGTTACTGTTACTAACTCGGGCAAGCTTTGACCGATCGCCATCATGGATTTTACCCGATCTCCATGCAAAGTCAATGCGCGTCTCTCCCTAGCTGTTATCGACGATAGTGACTATTTCATAATTTCTTACAATGGCATCGACTTCGAGTTCATCGTCAAGGAAGTCAGTGAAGGATTGGACAGTCAGAGATTTGACAGACTTCTTGAGACAAAGAGGTGTGAGTACGAGCGGGTATAATAAGGAAAAACTTGTCAAACTTGCGACGGCTGTCGGTGACTTGGATCTTCCGTGGACCCCGATCTCACCCAGGTAGATACCGCCGGTACGTTGCGTGAGAAACTTTCGCGAGCCGGATGCCCGGATCCAACGAAACTGACAGGATATACGAGAGACTTCTCAGACATTCCTGAGTTTGGATTATTCCATATTTTCAACTACCGTATTTGATTATTAACAGAACAGACTGTGACGGGAAAAAAAATCATTTGAGGATGACTGTGATGATGTCATGTAATCACATTTTTCATCTCTCAATAAGAAATGCTATACCGGTATGTAGCTTCAAAATATGTGTAACAAAGTAATACATGTAGGCCTACAGTATTGATGGAAAGAAAGTTGACAGTTTCCCACATTCTCCCACTAATGTCTGTAATAACAAAGGATACAAATAAGAAAGTATGATGAATAACTACTTGTACATGCGATAGACACAAATAGAGTATGTAGGCCTATATATGCTATACACCCCTCCCCCCTCACTCACACTTTGTACTCATCTATTGCCTCAAATTTTTAAATACAAACTAATTTCAGTAAAAATAAAGAGTTATGAAAAGTTATAAAGCATGGATCCTATAATTCATATACAGCCCCCCCCCTCCCCCACTTGACAGAAGGGAATATGGGGCAATAGGAACAATAACTCATGCTTCCTTCTGTCAGGGGGGGGGGGGGGGGTAGATTTATACATAGGCTATTTATTACTACGATCCACAGAATTGTAGACAGGAACATCCAGGGGAACATCAGGGGAAAAATTCGGGGGAACATCTTGCATGTCTTGAATTTCTTCTATTTGAACTGCCTGATGGCTCTTTGGACTCGGACGCAGAGCTAGAGGCGGAGTTTCCAACAGCCGCTTTCGGGCGGAGACCGCAGAGGTTTTGTGGCAATTTGTCGCGCGCTCAAGCTCGGTGACTTTTGGCATACTCTCTCATGTGAAATTAAACCTTGATTTAGATCTACGGTGTGTGATGTGATGTAGAATTGATTTTCTTTGAAGTATTGATGAGATAAACTTTGATGCGACGTATCTATCGGTACTCTACACGTACTTGTATAGATGGGACTAATAGAGCAGCCCCCAGCAGTCGACGTCGACAGTTCCTTTGCCCGAGGTTGCGGGCCGTGTGCAAAATTAAATGTCTGTGCATATACTAAGTAAACCGCCCTATAAGCCAGTTCGGGGTTAGCGCATGGTACAAATGACCCCAAATATCCACAGATATTTTAGACATGGAGGGTCCCTTTATGTGCACTTCAGAAAAATAACTCTGGGAGTGATAGAGGTGCCTCATGAATAGCTTTTGTTTCCCCCTTTAAAAAGAATACTTCCACCTGGATATCATGGAATGCACCATTTGTGCATAATTGAATAATGATTACATGACATTCAGGAGCACATATCGAATATTAGTGTCAGTGGGTTTTAGAATTTGGTACAGATGACATTTATCTGCTCATGCTCAGATTGCATCTCCGAAGTGGCTTATTGATCTCGCGTCCTCCAATTTTTCACGACGGTTCTGGCCCATTTTAACGTCCGCTCAAGTATCTTGACGCTAAACTGATTTTGCTATAAATATTACGTCACGATTGAGTGCACTTTTGTCATTTGTTGAAATTGAGAAAAGCTCGACGAACATCTCCTTGGTAAGTTACAAAGTTGTGTTTTTATGTCGATTTAAGTTATTTCTTGTCATATGTTTGTAACCAATGACTGCATAAAGTTTTGAAGTATATTTTGATTATGCTGCATAATGTCAATAAAGATATAATTTTTATTTATTCCAATTACTCCATTGGTCGGGGAAAATGAAACGCCGCTAGCGATGACAAGATGATGGTCCCATATATTGATTTTGTAGGCCTAGGCTACTTGATATCTAGACAGATGTTGGGCCTAGGCCTAGCCCTATGTTGTAGAGAATCATTTATTAAAATTGACATTTGTCAAGCTTCCACGGAGGTCAGTGCAGTGGAGCCAGATTTAGCCTAAGTTGAACAACCGACGATACAGAGAGACTGAAGCTTTTGGTCAATACTTGATACAGAGCTGCGATTTCGTAGTTAAATTAGACCAAAAGCTGTCTTCAGACTCGGACAGTCTCAGTCTCTCTGAGTCTGACTCTGTATCGTCGTAACTGACGGTTATTTCTGTCTAATTCATAGTGTGATTTTATTTCAGTCTGTCCTATTTCTGTGCAATATCTTGATAAGGCCAAAAGCCCCAGCTTCCATAAATTGATCCTCTCACTTTTCCCTCAGCAAATATTTTATACTGACACTTTTTTTTTTACTGAAGTAAAGATCAATTAAAGACAAAGTGAAATATCAAAGGGTTAACAAAGGGTTAATCTGTGCAGGTCCAGGGCCAGGGCCCTCGGTCGACTAGATTTATGCCTAGGCCCTAATGCCATGGTGCTTAATTACCCTAACTTAAGCACCGTGGCATTAGGCATAATTTAGTCTACCCTATTAAACCCTAGTAAGGGTTAAACTTAGTGTAGCTTTGACTTTCTACATTTGGATAAAAACGTCATGAACACGTGGTTCGCACCCATGGAAACGAGACACAAATTCACTTGGACGATGATCAGTATCTTGTCTCATGCTCGTGAGTGCGTGTCTGCACACGGTTCACTGTTTATTAAAGAGAACAAACAAATAAACTTGCGTTAACATCAACAATTGGCATTGAATACAAACATCAGTTACACAGGTACAGCATATGCTCAACCACCAATGTATGATCCAAACATGTCCAGATAAACAATGTGCATGTTGTCACTTACATTGCATTACAGACACGTCCACACCACAATTGACCAATTGACCATATTAGCAGAAATTAATCAGTTACAATTTGCCTATACCAATCTAATCACTTGAGCCCATTGCCTCTTTAAAACACAAATGGAATTACATATCTTTAGCCTACACCACAGTATGCCTATCTCTGATAACAATCTAAATCAGGGTAATGCATTAACCATTGTCTTTAGTATATAATCATAAAAATTGAATACTGTAGTGCATCAACCATAAAGAAATATAAATTCAACACATAATTATAAGTGGGCCCCCAGCATGCAAATCGATATGTACTAGGAAACGATCAACATAATGCATCAGTAAAGGCCGACACACAGTTTGTCTATAATATAAGGCTTCTGCAATCCCCACATCATCCCATATACACCAGTATATTTGTGCACAGTGTACTGTTTCCACTAAACATCAATGTGTGCACACTCTTATACACATGTCCAATGGAATATCAACCATTTGAACAACTTGTAACAAGGCTATGCTTGCACTAATCTTTGGGGTCTATTCAAATGATTGTCATCCTATAAACAATATTCTCATCCCTTTTAGAACAATACCTGTATTTTGTATAACAAAATTAATATCCAAAAACATACATATCCTGAGTGGGATAATTAATAGCTTCTCTCGTGAGTTAAAAGGTGCAGTGAGCTCATTTACAAGCACAGAGCTATATCGTATGGCATACGTGTGCTGAATGATATTCACTAACAACATTACTGTTTTAGCATAACAAAATGTGCTTTAGATCACTCATTTTAGTCATATTATTAATATAAACATAGCTTGAATGTAAGAACCATCAATTTAACTTACCAACTGTTCGGCATCCTGTTCACCAAACTTTTACAACAATTATGCTGACAACTTCAGCAGCCATTCCTTACGGCTCTGTCTTAAGCACACATATAGAAGGAATCAACATTCCTCCAAAGTATAGGCGGTCAACTGTAAATGTGTGGGACCTCTCATACAGCTATACACTGTGCTTTAAGAAAGCATTACAACGTTATGCCTAGCGCACCTTTTGTCAGCATGTATTAGATCACACTCCAGTGACTTCATTGAAGCTGTGTATAGCACATGCCACCTTGTATACATATACATGAATATACATGGTTTCCAATAGTGGACCGAGCTATTCACAGCTTAGGGTATACCAATTATACAGGGATGTACATATTCAAATTAAATATAAGCACAATCATTAACTCGCCGCTACATTCCGGCCCCCAATGACCCGATTACAGGAAGGTCATTTCTTCTTTAACTTAATGCGGCATTCTTTGACCATTTTTCAGTGCGTAAGTCATGCACAAACACACACAAATAACAAATATTTAAACTATTCCACTTCCCAATGGCACTCTAAATCGACGTTCAACAGAACTACTAACATTGCCATTGATTTACTTGTCACCAACGGCCTCCAGCATGCAGAGCTTGGAGATTGGTCTCTTAAAAAACCTACTTCCAACCTTGACCTCTGCTTGACGAACAAATCCGTCCTTCCCTGGGTACACCTCAACTACTTTACCCAGTGGCCACTTGCCTCTAGGGGCACTTTCGTCGGCTACAAGAACTAGGTCATTGACAGCAAGATTCCTTCGCGGAGACAGCCATTTTTGCCTCTCTTGTAGCAAAGGCAGATACTCTGTTTTCCATCGCCGCCAGAAAACAGACGCAAGATATTGTACTTGCCTCCATCTACGTCTTCCGTAGTTGTCATTCTTGTGGAACACGCCAGGTGGTAGACTTGGACATCCCTTTAAGAGCAGAAGATGATTCGGTGTCAAAGGCTCATCATCATTGGGATCAAGACTCAATTGAGTTAGCGGGCGTGCATTCAATATTGCTTCCACCTCGATCATGAAGGTAGAAAGCACCTCATCACATACCACTTGCTGGCCGAGTAGGCTTGTCAGAATTTTCTTTACTGATCTCACCATCCTCTCCCAAACGCCGCCCATATGACTTGCCCCTGGAGGGTTGAACTCCCATCCTATCTCTTGGTCCCCTAGGTAACCGACGACACGCCTTTGGTCCAGACTTGCAAGATTCTCTCGAAGTTCCCTATCTGCCCCTTTAAAGTTCGTTCCATTGTCGCTATATATTTTTACTGGTTTCCCTCGCCTAGCAATGAAACGACGCAGCGCGTTGATGAACGAGTCCGTCTCAAGTGTGTTGGAGATTTCGAGGTGAACAGCTCTGCTGTTGAGGCAGGTGAAGAGGCATCCGTAGCGTTTGATTGCACTCCGTCCCTGCTTCACCGTGAAGGGACCAAAATAATCAACACCAGTGTATGCAAACGGGGGCTTATCTGGTGTCACTCTGCTCGCTGGGAGTTCTGCCATAAACTGGTTCATCCTCTTCGCATTCCTCCGTTTACATAGGAAGCATTTCCCGATCACCCTCCGTACAGTTGCGCCTCCTTTCAACACCCAGTACTTCCTTCTTACGGATGTCCACGTCATACCGGCCCCCGAATGGCCAACCAGGTGGTGATGGTGCTCGATCAATAGTCTTGTCACGTGATGATGTGAAGGCAATACTATTGGGTGCTTGGTCTCGTCATCCATCTGGGAATTTTGCAGCCGGCCACCAACACGAACAATACCGTCAACAACAATAGGATTCAATTTTGACATAGGGACATTTTGTGCCATTTTTCCGTCCAAAACATCCTTGAACTCGTCACGTTGAACGAACCGGATTACCGATCTCTCTGCTTCCTCCAGTTCAATTGAAGACAGGACAATCTCCTTGAGGGAGTCAGGCACTTCCCCATTTGCCTTTGCTTGGAGGACTTTCTTGTACCGCAGTAGCCAGGCAGCAGATCTCTTCAACTTGTTCCATGAAGAGTACCTCTTCAGTAGGTCTCCCACTCCTGCCCGCATCATTGTCGCATACACAGGTACAGTCTTCTTGACCTCTGGGTCATCGATGGATGGCTCAACTGCATCTGGCATCACAGGCCAGCCATATTCCTTCCAGAGGAACTCGGGTCCACTCAACCAGCGTCGCTTGGCAATCATCTCAGAAGCCCTCAGACCACGTGATCCATCGTCAGCAGGATTTGACTTGGTATCCACGTGTCTCCACTGTGATGGTGTAGAGGCACCGTGGATCTTGGCTATACGGTTTGCGACGAATGTCTTGAACCTCTTAGACTCACTACGAATATAATGTAGAACAGAGGTGGAGTCTGTCCAGAAGGTGATGTCATCGACTTGAATTCCGAGTTCCGCCTTCAAAAACTGGTCGACGGTCACAGCAAGCACGGCTGCCATCAACTCGAGACGAGGTATTGACACGACCTTCAATGGTGCCAGTCTCGACTTCCCCAAGACAAAGGCACAATGAATCCTTCCCGTTTTGTCTGTCAGCCGTAAATAAGACACTGTTGCATAGCTCGTCTCTGATGCATCACAAAAGTGGTGCAGTGTCGCCGTCTCTACCTCCCGAAATCCATCTGGTTTGAAGCATCGTTCAATCTCCAGGTCAGTGAGGATTGGTAGGTCTTGTATCCATCTTTTCCACTCCTGCTTCTCCTCTTCGCTGATGGGGTCATCCCATCCCAGTTTACGCCTACAAAGTCGCTGCAGAAGCACTTTGGCATGGAGAACAAATGGAGCTACGAAACCTAAGGGATCGTACAGAGAACTCGCTACCGATAATATGCCTCGTCTGGTGAATGGTGTTTCCCGGACATGCACCTTGAAGCCAAACGAATCCGCCTTCATGTCCCACAGGATTCCTAATGTCCGTTGAACGGGCAAATCCTCAAGGTCAAGGTTCAGCACCGAATCAGCTCTCTCCGTTTCAGGTATTGAAGCAAGGACATCAAGATCATTACAGAGCCATTTCGTGAGTCTGAACCCTCCTTGTGCAAGAAGACACCTTAGATCCTTCGCCAGACACTTTGCATCTTCTTTCGATTTCATAGACTTCAGACAGTCATCGACGTAGAAATTATTGAGGACCGTGTCAATAACTTCCTTGTTGAATTGTCCATGGGCATCCTTGGCTGTCTTTCTAAGCGCGAACCCTGCACAACTTGGCAATGAGGTCGCACCAAAGAGATGGACTGTCATGCGATATTCTGTAGGCTCCCTTGTTAAATCACTATTCTTCCACCAGAGGAATCTCATCGCATCTCTGTCCTGGACTGGAACCTTGACCTGATGAAACATCCCCTGGACATCCGCAACAAAGGCAATTCGTTCCTGCCGAAACCTTGTGAGAACACCGGTCAGATTGTTGGTCAGATCTGGCCCTTGAAGGAGTTGATCGTTGAGTGCCGTTCCCCGATAGCGAGCTGCACAATCGAAGACCACTCTCACCTTTTCTGGCTTGTGAGGATGCACAACCGCATGATGAGGGAGGTACCACTTTGCTTCTATGGGATCCTTAAATGTCTGTTCTGCAACGTCCAAACTTGTCAATCCATGGCCAGAAGTCTTTGGCACCTCTTCTGCGTACCCATTCGATATATACTCGCTTATGGTCGTTGAATATTTTTCGCGGAGCACATCGTCCTTCTTCAACTTGCTTTTTAGATACCTCAGCCTGACTTCTGCAAGGTAACGATTGAACGGAAGCTCAGGTGGCCAGCATCGCCACGGTAGGCCAACTTCATGATGGTTACCAACTTTCCTTGAAGTATTCTCCATCATCTTCAAGGCTCTCTGGTCCTCGATTGACTTGCCTGCCTTCTCCTCCTGGAGATAGCCTCCAAAGTCTAGCTCCCAAAACTGTTCCAACTGGGCTTGAAGAGGATCTCTGTCGAGCCTAGCGAAGTTGATACTAGCGGACGGATACCTGCGCTTGGATGATGTGGGGCCTAACAGCGTCCATCCTAGCGGGGTTCGGATTGCGTAGGGTTCCTTTGGATTGCCTACCCTTTGCTCCAACATCCAGAAAGCTTCCGGAGTGTCACCTCCTATCAACAGATGCACTTCTGTTTCATCAATTGCATGGAGTATGACCCCGTCCAGGTGTGGCCATTCTTTCAGATCCCCTTGCTCTGGGAAACACTCAGTTGACACTGGAAGGGTGTTAATGGTCCAGACATGAGGAAGCTTTAACACCTCATCTTCGTGAACCCCCTTAACAGAAAGAGAAACTTCCATTCCTTGTTTATGGCTTCCCGGCTGGTCCACTGTAGTTAACTGGAATGTTGTCTTGATGCCAGCAAGGCCGAGTTCATTGACCAGGGTCTGTGTACAAAGTGAGACATCGCTGCCCTGGTCCAACAAAGCCCATGTTTGCAGCCAACGGCCATTTCCTTGTACTGTTACCGGGATTACTCTCAGACGTACCTTTCCTCTTGAAATGTTGGCACTGAACGCCTGTGCAGATTGATCTCGGTCTTTACTGCTTTGAGCTTGTGGGATAGACACTGCTGGTTCCGCAACATCTTTAGGCTTGCGAATCCCATCATTCTTCCCCTTGCTCCGTTTACGTGTATCAGAATTCTTCTTTTCCCAGTCATCAGAGTGAAGCAATGGGTCATGTCTCCTCCCGCATCCAGTCACATCACATTGAGGTTTGCTAAGACAACCAGCTGCAAAATGCAAATGACCAAGGCAATTAAAGCAAAGTTTTGTCCTTCTAGCAAAATCTCTTCTTTCATCCACTGACTTCAACTTGAAGGCGCCACACATCCTCAGTCGATGGGTTCCTTGGCAGCAGGGACATTTCTTCCCCTGGTCCACATTAGCATGGGTAGAGAAGCTAAATTTCCTTGACCCTGGTTTGGGCTTCGCACCATCAGCCCTGGATGTGTTGCCAATGTTCATACCGAAGATATTGCATGCTAACTGTGCTGCCTCCTCAACGAACCTTGTCATCATCTCAAAGTTTGGCACAACACCTCTTATCATCATCGAGTGCGCTCTCTTGGCCCATTCACTTTGGAGGTGCAAGGGTAGAAGACGTTGGGTGGACAGCAAAGTTTGTGAACTGTTCAGGTCCGCCATATACCCCATCTGAGCCAGTACCATCTGGCATCTTTGCATGTCCCGAGCAAGATCCCACAATCCGGCACTGTCGTTTGGTTTAAGTTGATGTCGTTTGATTACTTTGCCGATATGAGCGCTGGCGACGATATGGGGTTGACCGAATTGTTCCTGCAGGATCCGTTTTGCCTCTACATAGCCCTGGGTAGCTTCCATCAGGACACAGTTCTCGATGCTGCTACGTGCTTTGCCCTTACAATACTGGATTAGGTAAGTAAGCCTTGTTCTGTCATCACCTACTTTGGCTTCAATGTTAACTTCAAATGCGTTGATGAAGCTACGATACTCAACAGGAGTGCCATCAAAAAAGGCGAGATCTGGCTTAGGTAGGTTTACTGCCAGATTGATCGCTTGTACAATTTGAGCAAGTCCATCCATATCAGATCCGTGACCGTGACCACGTGGAAGCGAGGCATGGTTACTAGCGTTAACGAAGTGCTGCGGGATGTAAGGTGGCACGTGAGGATCAAGTTGATATGTCGGACGCACCTGAGGCTGCGGCGTCTGCCAGATCCATGGATGGTTCCCATACGGTGGTTCAGATAATGGTGCGTTACTAATACCATATGTTTGTGCAGTGTGATACTGGGGTAGCTGTTGTGTCCAAGAATGACTCAATTGCTGTGAGGGGGAAGATGTTAGGTCATTAACATTTGCATCAGACAATTGGGATTCTTTTACCTTTGGTACATTATCATGAACATTATCATTCGACAAAATATCCTTACCAACATGTGAAATTGGGACACTATCATGATTATCATTCAATGAAATATCCTTACCAACATGTGAAATTGGGACATTATCATGATTATCATTCAACGAAGTATCATTACCAACAAGTAAATTGTTACCACATACATTAACCTTCAAATCTGTATTGGGTAACCCTACACCAGAAACCTGTTGATCTACCTGCTCTAGTAACAGGGATGCTTCAATCTGAGCGTTCTCAATTTCATTGTCAATTTCTAAATTTGCTAACTTCCTTTGAACACTCCATTCCTGTTGCTTTAGTTCGTTCACCCGTTTTAACTGTTCCCGTTTCGCCTTGGCGAGTTCCAGTTTAATTTTCACTTCCTGCAGACGAGTAGCGCTCCCTAACGCAGATGAAACCGATGTCGCTATCGAAACCGTGTCATCGCCGTTTTCATCCGCCATACGGGCCTTCTCGTCCGAAGCCTTGATGTTCTCCTTCGGGTGTTGGACCTTACGCTCTGGGGCCTGGACTCCCCCAGCTGGTAGACCTTCCTTCGCAGAAGCACCTTGTTGTGACATCTCTGCAGCCTGAAGTCCCTCAAAACGATGCTTACAACCGCGTCAGCTGAAATGTCCGTTGTGAACTCAAAACCCAGTTGTGAACTTGAAATGTAGCTTTGACTTTCTACATTTGGATAAAAACGTCATGAACACGTGGTTCGCACCCATGGAAACGAGACACAAATTCACTTGGACGATGATCAGTATCTTGTCTCATGCTCGTGAGTGCGTGTCTGCACACGGTTCACTGTTTATTAAAGAGAACAAACAAATAAACTTGCGTTAACATCAACAATTGGCATTGAATACAAACATCAGTTACACAGGTACAGCATATGCTCAACCACCAATGTATGATCCAAACATGTCCAGATAAACAATGTGCATGTTGTCACTTACATTGCATTACAGACACGTCCACACCATAATTGACCAATTGACCATATTAGCAGAAATTAATCAGTTACAATTTGCCTATACCAATCTAATCACTTGAGCCCATTGCCTCTTTAAAACACAAATGGAATTACATATCTTTAGCCTACACCACAGTATGCCTATCTCTGATAACAATCTAAATCAGGGTAATGCATTAACCATTGTCTTTAGTATATAATCATAAAAATTGAATACTGTAGTGCATCAACCATAAAGAAATATAAATTCAACACATAATTATAAGTGGGCCCCCAGCATGCAAATCGATATGTACTAGGAAACGATCAACATAATGCATCAGTAAAGGCCGACACACAGTTTGTCTATAATATAAGGCTTCTGCAATCCCCACATCATCCCATATACACCAGTATATTTGTGCACAGTGTACTGTTTCCACTAAACATCAATGTGTGCACACTCTTATACACATGTCCAATGGAATATCAACCATTTGAACAACTTGTAACAAGGCTATGCTTGCACTAATCTTTGGGGTCTATTCAAATGATTGTCATCCTATAAACAATATTCTCATCCCTTTTAGAACAATACCTGTATTTTGTATAACAAAATTAATATCCAAAAACATACATATCCTGAGTGGGATAATTAATAGCTTCTCTCGTGAGTTAAAAGGTGCAGTGAGCTCATTTACAAGCACAGAGCTATATCGTATGGCATACGTGTGCTGAATGATATTCACTAACAACATTACTGTTTTAGCATAACAAAATGTGCTTTAGATCACTCATTTTAGTCATATTATTAATATAAACATAGCTTGAATGTAAGAACCATCAATTTAACTTACCAACTGTTCGGCATCCTGTTCACCAAACTTTTACAACAATTATGCTGACAACTTCAGCAGCCATTCCTTACGGCTCTGTCTTAAGCACACATATAGAAGGAATCAACATTCCTCCAAAGTATAGGCGGTCAACTGTAAATGTGTGGGACCTCTCATACAGCTATACACTGTGCTTTAAGAAAGCATTACAACGTTATGCCTAGCGCACCTTTTGTCAGCATGTATTAGATCACACTCCAGTGACTTCATTGAAGCTGTGTATAGCACATGCCACCTTGTATACATATACATGAATATACATGGTTTCCAATAGTGGACCGAGCTATTCACAGCTTAGGGTATACCAATTATACAGGGATGTACATATTCAAATTAAATATAAGCACAATCATTAACTCGCCGCTACACTTAGGGGCACCCCGGGCTTAGGATTTATGTTAATAAGTGAAATATCTGATAATCTAGACTGTACTATGCTTTTATTACCACCAGAATCGTATCTGTTCTCTTTTAATTACAGAGCTATCTATGGTAAAATGGACTAAAGTAGTGCAATGGGACCAGGACCAGATCATCCTATATCGTGATACCTGTAGATTTTGTCATCTACTCACTGCAGGAAACCCAAGTTGAACTGGCAAGGTAAACTTGATTTTGGAAAATAGAGACCTCTAAAACCTTATGATTTTGTTTTTGACATAATCATAGCCTAGTCCAGTAAGCTCTGTTACTAGATTAGATTATAAATATTTAGACTTTAAATAATAGACATGTACAGGTACATTGTATCTGTTTTCTGTAGACCCTATATAGTCTACGTTCGAAAGAGTCATGTAGATTATGTTGAGAGTACCTGCTTACTTAGTTACTAGAGGTCTAGGTCTAGGATCTAATTTGGAATAGAAGATAAAAATATTTACTTTTTGTTAAGATTTAAACCTAAATGTACATGTCTGCTACATGTAGACTATCAAGGAAGAAATAAGAAAACAAAAACATATGTGACATAAAACTAGAAATGTACCAATTCTTTTTTTCTTCCCGAAAACCAAGTCTACAGTTTACATCAAGTTTAATATTTCTTTTCCTTTCTTTTTGTCTTCATTATACAGGTTGCCCAATGAAGTTCAGTTACGGTACATGGCTTGTTGAGGTCACAAAGGATCAAAGTATTCTTAAATATACTTCAAGTTTTAAATGATAGTTTTTTGAGATTTATTGCTAGTTAACATAATGGCGAATATTCTAAATATAAGGAATGTATATATTTCTGAGCTGGACATTGAAAGTCAAAATGTGGGTCAATTACAAACATCTAAGTGTTTGTCCCACTAGACCAATAAATCTGACCTTTTTGGGGGGCGAGGGGAAGGGGTGGGGTATTGCAGGCAGTTAACATTTCACTCCTATAGCCTCTTTATAGATACACCCAAAAATATGCATTTTTGATATGATAAAAGCCATGACATTGACTACCAGTCGTGTCCCTCTTATAGGTACACATAGTTTGACATTCCAGTGATAAATCTTGAGCATAATTCGTGAATTCTTTTCACACTTCACATATTTCATCAAAACTTTTTAATGTTAGGCACAGTCAATTGTCAATGGGAGTTTCGGGTATTTTTTCAATTCGGGAACCCAACGATTTTTCGGGCGGGTTCCCGGTTACCCGAAAATTATATAAGACAAATTACAAGCTTATATTTACCCTTAAGAAGCTATTAACACTGGGAAAAACTCGAAAGCGCATCACTGCAGTGGGGCGCTACATGGATATTTACATGTAGATATTGAATGGCTGGTCGACGTTATCTACCGCCTTGTCATGTTACATACATGAGTAATCATTAAATACTTATTTTCGGGAAACGGGCATGTAATATTTTGACCCGGGACCCGATGCTCTCGGGCGGGACCCGGGTACCCGGTTTTTAGTCCCAGCACTAATTGTCATGTCACCTCAAGCTAATGCTGTTTTAGTCTGTGAATAAAACGAATAAATTTGTAAAATCAAATAATTTTCTTTTTATTTCCATTGTAAATTAGAAAAAGATTTTGAAAATTGTGGCATGACTACATTAGTATTAAATAATTTTTTTTTTTTAATCATCATTAATGCTTATTGTATCAATAATTGCAAGCAGAAATAGTGCATTCCGATTTAATCATGACATTTTATATAATCTTGAACTTTGAACCTTGAAGTGGTAATCTCTTTCACCATTCTGGGGCATTTTCTAGGCAGATAAGTCAATGGCTAGGGAGTTTCAGCCCCACCCCCAAATTGCTAAAACTACTGTTTGGACAACCATCTACTTATATTATTTTGGGCTGTAATGTTATTTCTTGTAAATTATAAAAGGCTGCACATGGATATACATTATAATCCACCTTTATGTCACTAAAAGATGTAGAATTGTTTGCTTGTAAAATTACAAAAATGGATATTAGTATAGACCCCACCTCATGAGTTGTTGCCCATGAACCAAACATTATAATCTATTCTGACATTGCATTTGAAGAGAGCATTGTTTTTTTTTATGATGTTTATAATTGAGTTAATAAAGGTCATTTCACACTGAGGAACATTTCTTGTTATTTTTTCTATAATTTTGTGAAAGATGTGGTGATGGTGATAGAGATGCAGGCACAATAGTTTTCTTTAGAAGGACTGTGCTTAAAGATTGAAGTGTAATGGTGGATTGGTGTAAACACAGCCTTGGTATAATCACAAATTTAGTGATGATGTAGAGTGTAGCGACTTAAAATCACGAGTTGGCAACTAATAAATATGGTCAAAGCGTCTCGTGATTGGGGGGGGGGGGGGGGGTAAAGAAACGTTAAAGTGAATACATAAGTTTTAGACAATATACCCTACATTTTGAGCCATCTCAGGCATGGGCGTCAATCCGAGTACAGAATCTATTGTTCATGGGGGGACGGCTATTGTGTCGTCCCCCCATGATGAATAGAGTGACGTCACGATTTCCGCCCATGATCTCAGGAAAGATTCAAATAATCCTATTTGTTTCTCGCTTTACATCACAGCGTGCAGTTGAGAGTGAGGGTCTGTGATGGTCTGTATATTCATTTAATTTCCAAGCGAGCATAATATAGCGGGCTGTGACATCCAGTGGTTGATCTGGGGGGGGGGGGGGGGGGGGGGGGGGGCGGCGGTTTTTTGCGGAGCTTTTTAAAATTATCCCTGATAGACATTTAGGACTTCGGCCCCCTATTTTGGTGGCAGAGGCTTTTCTTATTTCTTTCTTTTTTCGCTTATCACTCTTTCACATCGGGACTTCGCCGCCCCCTCTTTGAAAAATCCTGGATCTGCCAGTGACAGCAGATTCTTATGAAGAAAAAGTCATCCTACTGGGGTTCAAGTCATCATGAAAGCCTGGGTAGACCCAGGGGAGTCGCTGGGCTTTTCTGAGTTGGAGGAGGGGGGGGGGGGGGGGGGAGTGTCGAGACCACTAATCTACCGACAAACCTGAGTCTGTGTGCCATTGATTACCGATACATCTTTGTGAACGACATCATTATTATTTTTTTTGCGGGGGCGGTGCAGAATTAAGTAATAGAAATATTTGTTCTCAACCAGTGTCTACAGTGAGTCTATTTTCATTTAACAAATCTAATTCGAATATATTTTGTTTCTTGCCGATTTCTAATTAAAGCACCACCTACCATCGTTTGTTCCACATCAAATGCGTGTTTATTTCATTATTATTCGCGAGCAAGCCCATTTTTAATGTTCGATTTTAATAATAATCATATTTAAAGTAGAACTTTAATGATTTTAAATATTGGCTTAATACTTATTATTGCATAGATGGCATAAATTAAACAAGGTTATCCAAATTCAACGCTTGGAAACATTTGAAGTAATGATTATTATCAATTATAAAACGGTAAAATACAGCCCCCGATATAGCAGCTGAAGAGCTCCTCGAACGCTGCTGAGATATGTGACGACACACCATGGACCAGTCCTGTCTAAGCAGACGATGTCCCATAACATCTTACACATTTTTCAGAGCCTATTTTGTCATCTCCTCTTCACTTATTTCTCTTCCTTCACTAGCGTCAGTCTTAATGTTTGTCTGTTGCCTCACTCTTAACTTCGTGTATGGTACTATTTTGATGAAAAATGCAGCGTTAAAAAAATAAAGGAATCAGTCACTTGTAAACAAAATAAGACGCCATTGTATTTTCAGCTGCTTGCACCGGGGCATGTTCGGCGTTTCAAGAGGGAACGAATACCATCCTGCTATTATTCGGAGGGCTTTTCAATTTGAAAGTGGGGTTTATTTCATTGATTATTGACCCTTCTCCTGTGTATTTACAATCAAACGGTTTTAGCTATCAGAATCAGTTTCACTTTCCCTTTATAATGGTGTGAAATAAGGTCATGTTTAAATACACCAAACTCTTTATAATTTGATAAATAATTGCATTGCAATTACGTTCATTCATTATAGGACGTCGTCTGCTTAAGCAGGATCGATCCCGAGTGTGACGACATCAAAACATCGCTATATTTCTGGCGAATCCTGGATATTCCAGATGCTGAGAAGAGCTTTTATTTGTGTTGTTTTTATAATCATCAGATACGCAGTTGACATAAAACTTATAGGATTGCCATCTTTAAGCTTCCCAGTTTCTAGTGATACATTAATTGCCATATTTGTGATTTTCTTTGAATGTCTACTTTAAGGGAATGTGAATTTTTGACTGGGCGAGCGAGCGTAGAGAGCGTGTTTTTTTAAATCCTGTAGTCTCATTAGTACATGGATGTTATCGACATTTCACATTAGGATTAAGGGGCTTTTACACTTTCACGGTCGCATCACAGATCATCCCGGATCTTAAGACTGATAATACATGCGATTATTGCCTTAATATGTACATGTACACATGTACATAATTATACATTCAAATAGTGTTTTTCATTCAAAATGCGCATCCAGTAAAAATACATCATTCCTTTTGGGATAACATAAAATGAGTTATCTATCACCTTATCGGATAATTTCTTTTCTGTGTATGACATGACAATATACATGAAATGTTTAAACATGAAAAAGCGTTTAAATGGACAAATTTACATTGGGTAAAAAACTTTGAAATATTGGTAGTTTTCACAACCTATTATTTTGAGTAAATCACAGTTTTATGTTTCATTTCCGCCATACATGTGTGTGTAATATCCAAATTTCAAGTGTATATTAATCAGGTTTATAACTTGACACTCAAAATAAATCTGATATCACTTGAAAAGTCCTAATCAGGTATTACATATTAGGTCAAAATATTAAAACTTGTGATTTTTGACATTCTTTCAAATTTTGAGCCAAAAGTGGCATATTTAGGCAAAAATGCGCGTGGCATCCCCCCGTACGTTATTCCTCAGTATTTTTTGCAAGGGTTTTAGCATGGAAGCCGAGCATTACCCAAAAATGCCGTCCAAAGTAAAAAAAAAAAATTCTTGGCTGGTCTACTATAACATGAGTGAGGCAAACTTGCATTTTAAAGGAAAGTTACCGACTGAACCCTCTTAATCGAGAATAATTACATGTACTTTTAATCAAAATAAATTTTATGGCTTAGAAAATATCACTTCAAAAAATATATTTGGCGACGGTAACGCAGGCCACCCCCCACTTCATTTTTTTAAAATTATACCTCCATATCCCTCCCAGATTAACACCCATGTTGTATAATTTGAAGTAGATGGTGTTCACTTTCTAGTAGTGTAAAAATATATCGGGAGAAATCAGAAAGCAACGACAGAAGTATAGATAAATACCAATAAATTCATATAAACCTATAATATTGTACATAAATAAATAATATCTATATTGAAATAAAGAATATATTAATTTGAGTAATAAATCTATCAAATTATATTTCTCTGCAACATATAATAGAAATGTATATTTTCCCCCATTATTATTATTATTTGTTTTAATTTAATTTTATTTATTATCATGATTATTTTTTTTATTTTTTTAAATTTATTTATTTATTTATTTATTTATTTATTTTTTATTTATTTATTTATTTATTTTAATTTTTTTTTTTTTTTTTTTTTTTTTTTTTTGGGGGGGGGGGGGATGTATTTACACATCATCCCCCACCTGAAAAGTTGGGGAGGGGGGGGGGGGTGTGCATACCCCCATTCCCCCTGCTATCTACGCCCCTGTGTAGCACAATTACGTTTACTATAATCTAGTCTTGACCTAGACCAAAAAATCAGTCTATTTCGTTGGGGGATATGCTCCGCTGAGACTACGTCTGGCTTCGCGGAATCCCTCTCCTACATAGACCGAAGTCTGCCCCAGCCACTCCCGTTGGGGTCCATCACTATGTGCTTTCCTATGGCGCTACAAATATTTGGCTCATCGCGGACGAGCTATACACCCTTGTGCATTACTTTTGCTTTGACCAAAGTTCGATTAAAATATCACAAATACCACATCACCAAAAATCACCAGCTCTACTCATACTTACCCTACATGAAATAATAAAAAAAAAATTAAATCGGAGTGATAATACATACGTTTTCAATATTTCTTTGCCCCCCCCCCCCCAAAAAAAAAAAAAAATGCAATAGAATGTCATAAACAATCTTTTCTCAGTGCTGGTCTCTAGAAAACCCGATTGCCTATCACCATTGCGCACGCGCAGTAGTGCTTCAACATGAGAGAAAAGATCGTTCGCGATTGTCCGCTATATACTATTCTCGCCTTTTCTTCATGATCGGAAAATATTCAAATCGTAAAATTCATCCTCCTTCACACAAATTTATGATTTTTTATTGCATTTTAAGTAAAGTTTGTGAGATTATCTTACGTGGCATTTTTACAGAAATACGTTGAAACGACAAATTTATCAGCTTTGACTGCATTTGAGTCAGGATTTTGGATTATTTCAAAAATCAGGTAAGCGCACTATATTTAGTATACATTAGTTTTACTTTATAAGTTAATTTATGTCAATCTACGACTTCAAATTAGTCATAAACGTTTAGGGTGAGGTACCTCATTATACTTTTGGGCCATAGACCGAGTGCTTCAGGCCTGCGGAGAGGTACTCGACTACGGTGACTATGGGAGGCTTCCGTCTGTCTTGGAGGAGAGCCTCGAAAGTAAAAAGAATGTTATAAAACTCATCCAAACAGACGGATTTTTCTGTCTAGTCTTGACCCCACTCTTCACAACGATCTCTCATTATTGTCTAAATATTGCATGTCTCACTTTATCAACTTCGTATTTATTTTTTTTTCTTACACAGTATCTTGATGTCACCATGCCTGTATCTCTCGGTGAGTGGCGTGTCCGGGTTGGCACTTTTGCGCAACGACGGAGGAAAGAATATGACTACAACTACTTTTTGAGAAAGCTTTTAAATTTAATCAACAGAACCGTGAATGGTAAATTACCTAAACATAACCAAAATCATAATTGTAAATCGGCCAGTCACACTGGCACTTCATGCACTGGCAAAGGTTCAGGATGTGACGAAAATTATAACACAGGACCAGGAATTTCTACCCTTCGCACTAAGTCTGCGTGTGGCGTCGATAGTTCTGGATTCGATCCTGTCACTGAGCGGAGATCTTCAGGTGATGTCAAAAGCCCATGTCGTTCTGGGTCTCCATCTTCTAAAAACGGTAATACTACCTCATATGCAAACAGCCCTGCCCCTGATACCACAGACGTGAAGAATCCAGTTACCCAACAATGCACCGAACTTCACGAGAAAGACCATTCTCATTGCTACGGGTCAGCAGATTTGAGTGGAGCAGTTGCTTCATCTCATTCAACCGCTTGGTGCAATAATAACGAATCAAATAGTTCCATACTCGACGCTGATGTACTTGATAATTCTACCACTATGAAACAATCGGCCTCGAGGACAATGTACGCCAATCAAACGCATGACCCCGATGGTGTCACTTTGGAGGACGAAGTTAAGTTCCAAATCAGGAAGAGTCAGGTGATTGGCTTTAGCAGTATCATATTAAACGAGAAAGATACAACGAAACCTTCACCGTTGAAGAGAGAGGACCAACCATCAGTCACACCACCTTGTCCAAGGCAGCACTCAAGGACTAACCCACTGGAAACTGCTTTACCTAGAGTAAGATCATAATAATTATTCTATACCGGCGTTTGAAATTCGTATACCAATATTTGAAAAATTCCTGTAAATAGGCAATATTTTTACCGGCTATGAAATTCATATCCTCCAAAAATTAACTCCAGTCGGTTTACTTTCTTATTAGAGATAAGAGGCATGGTGTTGTAGGAATTGATTTATCATTCGGCTCGGATGCTCTTCCTAGCTATCAGGCGAGAAGAAAACCTCATTACGCCTTAACACTAGCAGAGTTTTATGAACTTCCCAGAACATGAAACAAAGTTAAGAATGTCGAGATATGATAGTGAAAAAAGCGAATCACTCTCCTAAATCTGTTTATTAATCTCTAACGCCGCAGGCCTTCTGCCAAACTTTTAAACATTACAAGAAAAATATTGTTTAGCTTTGAGGCACAGATCAGGATCTCGCTTTTTTATAATTCTCAGTTCGCAGTGCTCTTATATTCTGGTCTTATTGGGTCAAACTGGTGCCCTAATTGTTAGAATTTGCCCACACCGTCTTATTTACAAATAAACGTTTCTTGTCGGAAAAGAAATGCTTTATAAAATGGCCCCTCTGGCGCAAGGGTACAAAATAATTGTTTGATATCTTATCCCTATAAATTTGACGGCAAATCCAACAATAGCGAAAATTGGTCAATAACTCTTAGCCGGCGACAGCACATAGGGCATCTAACCAACTGGAATTTCTACACAAAATGTTCAAGACAATGGGCCGTATCTATCAAAATATCAAATGCCTACAAATGCTTTTTATAAGCCTTTGCTTTTAATGATTTCATTCTTATTATTCTTGTTTACAAGCTATCTAACTAACTGGAATTTCTACACAAAATGTTCAAGACAATGGGGCCGTTTCTATAAAAAATAGCACATGCCTACAAACGCTTTTTATAAGCTTTTGTATAAGCTTCCAAAAAGAAAATCAACGTAGTAGTAATGGGCCGAATAAAAAAACGAGCATTTACTCGGGATACAAGTAAAAGCTTATCAAGTACATGGTATAGGTAGGGTTCTTGTTATTTCAGGCATGTGGGTTTGCAGCTGGTCTTGTTAACAATAACAATAAGCTCAAACTGCCTTCAAGGAAATATCACAAAAGCGGTCTGTGCGCTGAGGCATGAACTTAGTCAAAGGCAAAGAGCGATTTGACTTACTGCTGATAAATCTGTCAAAACAGCTTTAATTTATGCCTGATTAGATTAACCTTTTTCTTCAATTTCTGTAATTGAAAAGAAATATTAGATGTCTATTAGCTTTCAAAAAGACAGTAAGGACAGTTTAATTTGCCCCCCCCCCAAAAAAAAAAACCTTTTTAACTCCCTCATGTCAATATAAGTAAAAGCGTAAGCTGTTAGAAGAGGAGCTTGCGAAATAAGAAACAAAGGTTTGACGATAAAAGCAAATTCCTCCTTTTCAAATAGGCATTTACTAATCTGGCAAGCATTTGCGTACAAAAGAAAAACCTTTCCTTTTGATGCTGAGTAAAATTTGAATAGGAATGTAAGCTTTGTCTAGTCTTGGAAGCGACTTCTAGCAAGAAAACAAACTTCTGCTTCATTTTGCTAGCATCGACTTGTCGGAATATCTGCATATACAAGCAAAACGTTAGAAAAAGCATTTGCTAGGCCTATACTAGTTTTTATAGATACGGACGGGCAAATGGTGTTCAGTGGTGAATGGCCCTGGAAACCCTGGGTCCCCCTCCCACGATAGTGAGATTTTTTGGGGGGATATGAAATTGTGTGATTTGGTGCATACCTATAATGCAACTTTATTAACTTGATTCTAACAATAAGAGAATTTTGCATTTATTGCATCATTGAAAAGAAAAGGTTCAGGCTTGAAAGGTCTTTGTGAGATTGCAAGAGATACAACCGTTTTTATTCAGTCTATGAACCAAAGAAAAGAGCAAACAAGCATCCTCAGTTTCATGATCATAAAAGTGTGTTACTCTATTACTACGGTTTGAATAAAACCATTCAGTCTGATAAACCATATGTGTACAAATTATTATATATGCATGCTTGTAGATCTGTTGCATATAAATATTTGTCTTAAAAATTGAGTGATTAGTGCCTAATCTTACCCCAAGAGAACATATATTCCTTACCTCTCATCTTATTCTTTGGAATTGTGAGCTTTGTTATAGCTCCAGGTGGATGTTTTGGCTTTTAAAAGAACTTCCTTTGGGGGATCAAAAGTGTGTGCTGGTTCAAAACAAACCGCGATCGATGCGTCTTGTTTTTTGTTTTCCTTGCCGCGCTGGACGGCATGGGAAAATGAGTCATGGGTGGTGGGCGTGAGATGAGGCGCTGGGGCGTGAAACTTGGTAGGTCTGCCTTGGCTTCGAGGCGCCTTAAGGTCAGTGTGGTCAGTGCCTTGGCCTTGAACATGAATGCCTTGGCCTTGGGCATGCCTGATTGGCCTTGGCCATGAGGGTTCCAAGCCTTGATCATTTCCAGAAAGTTCAAGGCATTTTCAATGCATATCAAACTTTGCTATTTTTGCAAGTAATTTTTTACATATTTACGCTGATTTTTGTAGTAACACTACAGTGCGTCCCACCCACAAAGTTAACAGTTGGAAAAAGTCTCCCAAAATCAATATTTCAGAATATTTAAAAATAAATTTCCATTCTTGTAGATAGCTTAGGGTCTCTCCGATGCAGTTTCTTGCTGGTATCAGCGAAATTGACAGTCATAAAAAGGCCTTATAAATTGTCATATTCTCATCAATAAAAGACAATTTATGAAAGAACATATTTTGCTCCCTGTATGTCCTGATATAACTCATCATAATATCTGGTTGAGTGAGTAAGTATGTGAATTAAAAGACTCACCAAAAGTAACAAAGTAGTTAATTACTCGAGCATAATATGTTTATGGAATGTGTAAGGATATATAGAGAACAAAGCTTGTTATTTCATAAATTGTGTTTTATTGATCATGAACTCAGCTTTGCTGATACCAACAAGAGCCAATACCAATTCTTGTCAAGTCTGGATTTCGCACCCTTTCATAAAACTGGATTTTGCTCAATCAAGCGTAGAATATTGTTAGATATTTTGGTGTAATTTGTCAGAAGAGACCCTAAGCTGTCTACACGTATGAAAATTTCCTTTAAATATTTTGAAACATTAATTTGGGGAGACTTTTTCGAACTCTTAACTTCTTTTTTTTTAATGTGTTTTATTGAATCTAAGCAATCATATCATTTACATAAGATTACAAAGTGATAGTGGGTATCGACCCCATGAAGGCATCAAGGGGACGAAGGAAAACCGGCCCAAGACGCACAGGCGAGGCCGACATAGACCCGCCGATCGAAGGGCCGACAGCCCCGCCAGGACAAGGGTCCAAAAGACGCAACAGACTCCATGCACATCAAGCAACCACTTCATCCCAACTAAATACGCCACTTATATGCAATCACTATACACTGACTCATTACTAGCATATATCACAAGGCAAAACAAAGGTGCGCATGAAGCCTGTTCCGTCCCAGGAACCCCCAGAACCGGAAAGACAGCCAACCAAACAACCAGCGAGAACATGACCCCATCGCCCGACATCCCAGGCGTGGATCTCCCAGCTGCCTCCATGAAGTGGACAAAACATAATAAATGGCATACTTACGTAAACAGTCAATATAATAACTGGCAGGCAGGCAGGCAGGGGAAAAATATCATAATATCAAATCTCCACTTCCGAAAATGAGATACAAGTTTGTGTTTCCTTTTGCAATTTGGTATTTAAGGAATGGGTTTTACAGCCCAGCATCAATAAAAAATGCATATAACTTTTAGGGGCAGATTTACAAAAGAAACAACTTGGGAATCTTTCCTTTTTTATCTTAAACAAAAATTCATTCAATGCTATAGCTTTATGGAATAATTTGAAATAAAATGAACGAATACGTGTGCTTATAGAGCATTTAAAGTTGTTAATATGAATTTTGTCCCAGTTAACTGGGTTAGGTTAACATAATCATTCCGAAAAATTAAATGTTTCTCAGGAATATGAGGTTCCATCATTATACTGTAAGCGAATTTAGGGATTTTCCGCGTTTTCACATCTTTGGTCTTTATTGTATAAAAATAATCCCATGATCTAATTCTAACTTCAACGAATCATCTGGTATATTGCTCACTAAATATATTTTGTCCTGTCCCTAGGGCTAATACCAAAATCAAGAACAAGCTCTTCAAAAAGTTTGGAACCTGGATGAGGAGGATTCAGTGAATCACTAATGTAAATAATAACCCTCTCTATCCAGTCTTGATAATTAAACAAAAATGTTTGGACTTAGAGCTTATGTTTTTATTATACCAAATACATTGACAGGAACCAATTGAAGGAAATGCGAGGTTGAATTCAGCTTTAACGAAATTCTCTTTGAAAATGTACCATGTTCTGGGGGACTCAGCTAGTTGTCATGAGGACAACTTATTCAAGTGGACTTGGCCTTTAAATTGACCAAGAGTGTCATATTAACAGTGATGGTACTATGATTCTATTCGTCTATTTAAGTGTGAGAATGGGTTGTATTCAAGATAGTTTCTGGAGGATGGGCTCTCCATAAAATATGTTCTTTATTAATAAAAGTTTCCATAATTGAAATTTCAATATTTTTCCACAAACTATCATAAGTGTTATCTATTAACATTTTAACCCATGACATTTTTGTTTGCTAAAGCAAATTTGTAGGGATCTATCATCTTCAAGCCACCAAAAGAGAAATCATTCCACAAGGATTGTTTTTTTTACTCAACATTGCCTCCACTCCATATAAACTTGTAAAACATTGTATCTAATTGTCTAAAATACTCCTTAGGTACCTGAATACAGAGAACAGAAAAAAAATCTGCCACTGCTAGATCTTTGACATCCCTATTGCAGATATGTAGCCCTACTGAGAAAAATCTCTGAAAAATTCAGTTTTATTGCCTTATGTCAAATTGATCTAATGATTATTTTCTTCCTCCTTTTTTGTTATTGGTAAAAAAAAAAATCCCCCAAATGTTTGTAAACGGTTTTCAGCATGCAGTACTGCATATAGGTTCCGATAATTGCTACAGGTTGGGGCGGGTGTTAAATATAATGTTGAGATAAAATTTTTAAAAAATCTCTGCGATTAAGAAATAGTTCACCTCTCTTTTTGTAACCTTAGTTTCTTGATGAAGTTTACGGAAGGCATAATCACGTTTAAAACGCTAAAGTCAATTCTAGTTAGGTGAGCGAGCGTAGCTTGTGAGCTACTTGTTAACTTGTCACTTCCCCTGTCCTTCTCCTATCCAAGAAGAACACCTCGGAAAAGAGAGTTGTTACTGATTTTCGATTCTTGAATTCCCGTATCGGAAGGATTAATCACCCTTTCCCCTTACTCTCAGAGACCATCAAAAGGATAGGTAATGTTAATACGAAAGTTATCAGTGTAATTGATCTTAAATCTGCTTTCCACTGCATCCCCCTATCAAAATCAGCACAAAGGTACACAAGCATTGCATCTTACCATGGCGGGAAGCACTATTTCTATAAACGTTTGGCTTAAGGACTGAATGTTTCCCCAGCAATATTTCACGTGAAGATTGACGAAATATTAGACGCTGTTCCCAACTCAAGACAATTTTGTATTGCCCATCACGACGACATTATACTGTTTAGCCCTGATAAGACCTCTCACAAGACTCATCTGACTGATGTACTAAAAGCCTTCTCGACCAATGGATTGAAAGTGAGCCCAAAGAAATGCAAATTCTTCAGAACAGATGTTGAATATTTCTTTTGATCCTAAGACTCCTGAAGCTCTTGATAATGCACTTGTTACACTTCAGAATTGTATATCAGATATAAGACAGTGGATGGTGGTGAATAAGTTAAAATTGAATGATTCAAAGATTGAATTTTTTGTTGCTGCTTCTGCTTACAACCTGCGCAGTCTTCCAAATGTTCAGTTAGATATTGCTGGCACACTCATAAGACCTTCAGAAACAATAAGAAACCTTGGTGGTATGTTTGATCCGTGTATGTCGATGTCACATCATATCTCTTACATCTGTAAAACAGTTACTTTTTATTTCAGGAACATTTCTAGAATCAGAAGGTTCATCGATCAGTCTGCTTGTCACAATGCTGTCCGTTCTCTAGTTTTATCTCGTATTGATTGTTGCAATGGACTTCTTTCTACGATTCCCTCTAATCAGTTGATTCGTATTCAACGATTACAAAATTGGGCAGCACGATTAATTTTACAGGTTTCTCGAGACCACCCTTCTCAACCACTCTTGAACTCACTACATTGGCTTCCTTTGAAGCAAAGAATAATTTTTAAATTACTCTTATTTGTCTACAAAACACTTAATAACCAGGCTCCAGAGTATTTAATTAACTGTCTGAGTTTATACAAGCCCACTAGATTACTAAGGTCCGCCAGTGATCCTCTCCGCCTCACATATTCAGTAACTCGAACATTAGCTGGTGATAGAACGTTTACTGTGTCAGCTTCAAAATACTGGAATGATTTGCCACTTTCTATTAGACAGTCTTCATCAGTAATAATTTTCAGAAAGGCATTAAAAACACATCTTTTCGATAGTTTATAGTTTGTAGATGATTTAATTTATTGTAAGCGCTTTGAGCCTAATGGGAAAAGCGCGTTATAAGTAATAATAATAATAATAATAATATATGGGACATAGAATTACTATCACTCCTCAGGGCGAAGCTTGTTTTCAGCCTATGAATGGCAGATGCGCATCTATTTTCAAATTAGCCAGACCAAAGACCCCCAAACAGGCTAGGAGATTTTTCCTATTCTGAAGCCCCTACATCATCTGACCAGAAGGAAAAACAAATTCGGTTGGACTGACGAACATAAGAATGCCTTTAACATGATTAAAGATCACATGACTAACCCCCTGTCTTGTACGGGGTCATCCATAAAGCTAGAAGGTCCGATAGTTAGCGGGTCCGATAGACTGACACCCAATAGATAGAAGGTTCGATAGACCGAATGTACGAGAGGGTCAAATAGACAGAAGGTTCTATAGACCGAATGTACATGAGGGTCCAATAGTCCGAAGGTTCTATAGATCGAATGACCAACGGGTCCGATAGTCAGAAGGTCCGATAGATAGAAGGTTCGATAGTCCGAATGTACATGAGGGTCCAATAGACAGAATGTTCTATAGACCGAATCGGCAAAAGGGTCCGATAGTCCGAGGGTTAAGTAGGGGTCCGATAGTTAGAAGGTCCGATAGACGGACAATAAATACATAAAAAGGGTAAAATAGTGGATAAAATGATAAGTGGGTAAAAAATAAGTGGTTAAAATAAGTGGGGGCGTTATATTTTTTCAAATGTGGGGGCGGGAATACCATCCCCCTTCCACTTTTCGTGCCTGAAAAGGGGGTTCCAACCACAGAAAAAGCAAAAAAGGAAGAGGTTGAAAAGGAAAGAAGAAAAGAAAAGAAAGGAAAAGAAGAGAAAGAGAAAAGAAGAAATCAGAAAGGAAAGAGAAGAAAACAGAAATTAAAAATTATATTTTCATTATTGATTTGCATCTTGAATCTCTAGCTAATGTTATGCTATTTTTTCTACTCAAAGAATGTTAGCAACATAACTGAAAGGAATCGAGCGGCAAGTTGACCTAAAGGGGCTAAAGAGATGAATTTTCAGAAATAATGGCCTGTGACCAATAGTCTCTTCCCAATATGAGAACGGAAGATGCCGATAACATGTTACACAGATTATGAGAACGGAATAACAATACGCTAGAACCTATTCTCAGGATACAAAATTCTTCTTTTTTTTCTCTCTCTCTGTCGTACGCTCGCTTTGCTCGCTCATACAATCAAGAAACTAGGCCTAGATTGTTTCTTGCAGCAAGCACCTCTTAGGCCTACGTCCTGCAGCAACAAGAAGCCCGAATATCATAATATTCGGGCAGTGAGGTATCCGCCCCACGGTGATGATGATGATGCTCTGATAAAAATACTTTTAACATGTTGAAAATGTATAAAACAAAACTTTAAAATAAGTTCCTCATTTATTATTATTATTTTTTTTTTTGGGGGGGGGGTGGGCCTACAGACCTAGTGCATCGGTTTATTACAATACACATAGAAGAAAAGATAGGGCAATTACCCTTTTCCTTTTATGAGATAAAACTATTAAAAACTTATATTGTATCCACTTATTTTACCTTTTTTACTTTATTGTCGGTCTATCGGACCTTCTAACTATCGGACCCCTACTGAACCTTCGGACTATCGGACCCTTTTGCCGATTCGGCCTATCGAACCTTCTGACTATCGGACCCCGTTGGACATTCGATCTATATAACTTTCGGATTATCGGACCCTCCGCCGATTCGGTCTATAGAACCGTCTGTCTATTGGACCCTCTCGTACATTCGGTATATCGAACCTTCTATCTATTGGGTGTCGGTCTATCGGACCCGCTAACTATCGGACCTTCTAGCTATAGGGCTGTAACCGTCTTGCACATGCCCCAAAGCACTGGACGATTCTCACTTTATAGCGACACATCAAGGGCTGCTACCGGTTCTTATTTGAAACAGGTTATAAATGGACTTGAAGGAATCATTGGTTACTATTCTAAGGTACTTCCCAAGTTATAGTGTTAATGAATTGTTTATTGTTATTTGGATTTTTAATTAATGTTACTGCTTTTAAGCATCTTTTGAAGGGATGTGAATTCAATGCATTCGTTGATCATAGCTCGATAATGCAGATTCTTAAGTCCAAAGAGGCCCCATGCACAAATATATTACAGAAGTTAATTTAGAAATTGTCAGAATTTTCTGACATATAGACATACAGACATATGTATATGACATATATATACATATATACTTTCTAAATACGTTGCTTGAATCGAGTTATTAAATGCTTCCCATTTTGGTTTGAGATAACAGTAACATAAATAAAAGTAAATATTTGCTTTGAACTTTAGAAGCCATTAATTTTGGTAATCAAGTCTTTAATTATTGTTTATGCTTAGAGCTTTTTTCCATAGGGCATAGACCACAATAGAGTATTCTCTTTTTAATTACATTAACCATGAATATGGCTGACGAAGCTATACATTGACCACTGGAAGCTTTTTTATGTTACGTGTGTAAAATATGTTGTTAACCCCCCCCCCCCCCCAGGGGTTAGGGGAAAGTATTTGTCACATTTGCACTTGATGAGTGGAAAGGATAAAACCCCAACCTCCTTGTAAAAATTGATGGTAATGGTATCATATCCTATTATTTCTCTCATATTGAAAGTTAAAGAATGATAATAAATAACATGTAACCCCTGTGCACCAAAGGTTTCATGTGTTAACAAGTATTTGTCTGGATTTGGTAACGTATCTGTATTCCCCGCCCACCTCCTCTGATATGGTGTATACACTGTAAAAACTTAAGTGCTGTATATAGCACTTTTTGAGGGCATGCATAGGGACTGCACTCAGAGTGCTATTGAATGCACACAGCCTGCTATTTCAGCACTTTCACGGGAGCTGGACCGGCTCCTTAAACTGCTAAACATTCATTAAAAAAATCGTGATTTTGGCGAGCCTCGAACCAGGGTATGCTGATCGAGAATTGCTGGCATTACCGCTAGACTAACTCACATCGTACGATTTAAAGCAGATCATATTGTTACATAGTGAATTTACGACACCACATAGTTCATGTTATCTACTTGACTCCCATGACTAAACTGGATTGCAAGAAGCATTCGTTAGTCCATCGGTAACGTCAGCGCCTCTCAATCAGCGGAACCTGGTTCGAGGCTCACCACGGTCACATTTTTTTTTGCTGGTAAATTAGCACACTACAAGTGCTATAAACAGCATTTCAGGTGCAGTCACTATACATGCCCCTAAAAGTAGCACTTTAGTTTTTACAGTGTATAGACCACGCTAGAGTGAACCATTTTTAGTTACATTAACAATGATTATGGCTGATAAAGCGATTAATTGACCCTTGGAAGCCATTATTTCAAGTGTGCAAATTATGCCGTTAACCACCCCCCCAATCAACAAAAACAACCCCTTCCTGTTTTGTTAGGGGCAAATATTTGTGTAAAAGTAAAACTTGCTTTGAATTTTTGGAAGCCATTTGAGTGTTCCATTCTTTTTATTCTTCCATATATAGAGCATACACCACGCTAGAGAGTTTCATTCTCAGTTATATTAACCATGAATAATGGCCGATAAAGCGTTATATACACCTGTCCATCGGAAGCCTTTAATTTTACAAATTTTACATGTGCAAATTATGTTGTTAAAAAAACCCCATGGTGTTAATGAAAAGTACACCCCTCCCCCTCCACCGTTGAGTAAGGGGCAAGTATTTGCCACCTTTTTTCCTTGATGAGTGAAAAGGTTAAACTCCAACTAATATCCAGCATGAACTGTTACAGAATGATGATACAGTCATTTTCAATATATTAAGGCAAAACAAAAGTTAAAAAGATAATAATACCTGTAAGTAATTAATCAAACTTCTGCCACATTATGTCCTGCAGTAAATCGGATACTGGGGCCAGTAAATGGATATCTATCTTTTATTGGTCAAAGGTTGGAGAGAGTCTCCTTCGCGGCTGGTGAATAGTTGTGGGTGACTTGAAGGCCAAAACCTGTACTACCCCACGCCCGTGTACCCCTTCTAGATTGCCAGTGACACAGTTATTCGAGGAGCGGGGACCTTTGTGTGACTAGATTTAGTTCAATGCCAAACTATTTGATACACAGCATAATCTAAATAAATACCTGCATTTTCGTGTGTAACAGTTCATGCTTCCTTTTTCATATATTCCACTGTGCTATTGTTGCTGTACATGTATATATTTTCGTAGTTCTGTATGTAAAAATGCGAAACAAATTATAATCACTTGATACAGATATGGTTTAATATTGCCAAATAGACATAACAATGATCTGCGTATATCAATGCGCCAGATTTGGCCATTTCAAAAACTCTATAAATGTAATATATTTTTTATTTTTCAAATTTTAAGGGTATCATAATGGTTATTGCCACTTTGAAACTTAGAAAAAATGATGCTAATAAGTAACAAGCAAATCGCTGCACACGGCAGGTTCCATTTGTTAACAAGTATTTCTAGGTATGGATTTGGTAAGATACCAGAATGTTTATTCCCCACCCATCGTTTTGTGTATCAAAAGTTTTCACATTTTCTTGTTTGTACGTCGAAACTACATTGCTCTTCTTTATAAAGATATATTCGTTTGAATAGTTAACTTTAACCTTTGCATACCAAGTGAATAATGATGTCCCGTGATAAATGGGAAAACTATTTGTATGCATGGCAGACCGACCTAATTGAACTATCAATTCTCTGTACTTTACTTATCACCTCTGTCATACCATACGAGTAATGATAGACCATTGTGGTTAAGCTGTTCGCGTGCTGACAGGGGTCTATTAAACAAATCTTTTTGTTTTGCAAATCACCTGTCATTTACAGAACCCGTCGGTAAGTAACTATTCTCTTTATCTTGTTTATTCATACAATACATAAAGTATTTGAGCCTTAAAAGAAATCTACTTTTACATTGTTTCATTGCACATTCCAGGGTTCAAGCGATAATATTACTGCAACATCTTTGTTACATTTTTTTAATATACTTAATCCAGCCTTACAGACGAATAATCAAACGTTCATAGAACTCGTCCATTTGGTACTAGTATTTATTCGTATGCTGAAAGAGTTTTGAGTAACAATTTTCTTTATCGTATTGATCATACATGTTACTAATGAATAGCTAGTTGTTCACTGTGTAATGCAAAATCTATTTTTTAGTGCTGACAGTTTTAGTAACAATTCTCTTTGTTTTGCTTGTTACCTTTATCGTTCTGTGATCCAGTTTGATGTATGGGTAGTTGTTTTTGAGCTAGTCTATTCCCATGCCACTTTCTTTCTTTTTTATGTGTTAAAATTCTTCCCCTACTGGATTTGGTAACATACCAGAATGTTTATTCCCCACCCATTGTTTTGTGTATCAAAAGTCTTCACATTTTTCTTGTTTTGCTGTTTAAGCAAAGAAATGCGTCGAAACTGCTACATGTATTATAACCTACCAGGGATCATACGGTTAAGTACACCGTGCACTGGGATGGAGACAAGTCTGATGATTTTTTATATCGCAAAATATCCAAACGTAATGTAGAATTACTGAAACAGGATTTACTTTTAGAGGGATGGGCAGATGTCTACAATGTAAATGATGTCAATACCACATACAAACATTTTAATAACAGATAACAATATTATTATGAAAAGAATATCCCTCTAGGCAAAATTAAAAACAAGCAAAATAAACCCAGGAATCTTTGGATAACGAAAGGTTTATTGAAGTCAATACAAACACGCAACCGCCTCTATAAATTACATTTACGCAATCTAACTGACTCTAACCTAAAAACATATAAAAGTTACCGCAATAAATTATCAAAATTGATACGAATATCCCGTAAATTACACTTTTCTAATAGAATAAAGAAGGCCAGTTCAAACACTACTGCAACTTGGAAAATCATCAAAGAGGTTATGGGAAAAAAGACAGATCCCCCACCCACAGATTATATCACACTAAATGGTACTAACATACATGATCCTAGTATTTATGCAAATTCATTTAATTCATTTTTCACGAATATCGGCCCTGAACTCGCCAGCAAAATTAATAGCCCTTACGTTCACTTTACAGACTTTACATCTTTCCGAACAAAACCAAGAGTCTCTCTTTCTAAACCCAACAAATCCCAGCGAAAGTGTTAATATTACCCAGTCTCTTAACAGCTCGAAATCTCATGGTTTCGATAAAATAAGTATGTACCTTTTAAAAGAAATAATCCACCCAATTTCAAAGCATTTAACTCACATTTTTAATCACTCGTTATCACAAGGTGTTTTCCCTGATCTATTGAAAATAACTAAAGTCAATCCAATTTTCAAAAAAGACGATCCGCACGAAATAAGTAATTATCGTCCCATTTCCTTACTTCCAAGTATATCCAAAGTCTTAGAAAAAATCGTTTATAATAGGTTACATACATTTATCAATAAATACAATATACTCAGTTCAAATCAATATGGTTTCAGGAAAAAACACTCAACTGACCTAGCACTAATTCAAATTTATGACAAAATTACAAATGCCATAGCCAACAAAGAACATGTTGTTGGTATATTCTATGACTTAAGTAAAGCATTCGATACGCTGAATCACGCTATCCTCCTTTCCAAACTCAGTCATTATGGAATTCGGGGTCAACCACTCTTATGGTTTAAAGGTTGACTAAATTAGAGAGAAAATGGGTGCTCTTTCCATGTAGTTTTGCCTTCTAATCACGAATCTGCCAATCGATTGTCCACATTATGTCTCGTTTTGGCGAAAAGGGGGGAAAAGTAGAGGTTTTTGGACCATTCCCTAAAACTCTTGAGCTGATTGGCTAACCCCCAAATGACGTATGAAAAGTAAGAGGCACAAGATCTGCAGGCTGCAGCATATAATATTGTACACAGAATGCGGTATTTGACCCCTCTGTTCAACGGACAATTTATGAAAAAAGGAAATTAATCAATATAATCTTAGGAGTGAATAATCATTAGCAATATATTTTCTACAAGATCAGAAAACGCCTTTGCCCAAATATACAGCTCTTGTTTTGTTTTTTAGCTTTTATTTTGAACAATGTTCTCATCCATCTGAGCTTGCCGAACGAAAGTTTGCATTGGCCATAAACGCGTGCACAGTCGTTTTATGCGTCTGTACAATGTCCTACACATCTTTAGTACGGCAGTGACTATGTTTCCCCTCGTACATAGCGACTGGTGAACGCTTTTGTTTTGTTTATTTCACTTTACATAGTACGTTAGTACTGAGTTAGATTTTGGCTGAATTCGAGTAACTTATATAGAGAGGGGAATTCCTGAACCAATACTTTGAATTATGAAATTAACAAAGTATCAAACTGGTTTAAGTGCAATAAACTTTCTCTTAATATAAAAAAGACTCACTTCATGTATTTTAAACATCATTCTCATAATACAGACACACCAATATATATTAAAATCGATGATATGCCAGTAGAAAAGAAAACTAAGTCCAAATTTTGGGGAGTAATGAACTTTGACTTGGAATGACCATTTACATTACGTAATAATGTGCATTTCTAGCAGCATTGGTATAATTTCCAAGCTAAAGTTTCTTCTACCCTATGCAACCTTATTCCTGTTATAATAATACGCTAGTTCTTCCGTATATAACATATTGTAACATTGTATGGGCTTATTATGGTTCGACAAAAATCAATTCTATTTTTAAACTACAAAAGAGAGCAATACGTATTTGTACCGGATCGCATTTCTTAACTCACACTGACCCCTTATGCTATAAACTTAAAACGCTAAAAATTTTCGACTTGAATACTATCCAAGTAGCAGTCATAATGTTCAAGTACATTAATAATCAACTTCCACCATCCTTTGATAACATGTTTAAGTTTTGATAGTTCTGCTCATTCCTACCCTACCCGCATTTCTGGAAATCCCCATCTTACAAATCCCAAATTATCAATAACACACAAATCTGTAAGACATTCTGGTCCGGACATTTGGAATAATTTTCCCGATAACATAAAATCTTGTTCAACCATCTGCTCCTTAAAGATCACATTGCCAGAAAATTCCATCAAAATAAATATTGGCTTAATACTTATTATTGCATAGATGGCATAAATTATACAAGGTTATCCAAATTCAACGCTTGGAAACATTTGAATTAATGATTATTATCAATTATAAAACGGTAAAATACAGCCCCCGATATAGCAGCTGAAGAGCTCCTTGAACGCTGCTGAGATGTGTGACGACACATGAAGGACCAGTCCTGTCTAAGCAGACGATGTCCCATAACATCTTACACATTTTTCAGTGACTGTTTTGTCATTTCTCTTACTTGACTAGCGTCAGTCTTAATGTTAGTCTGTTGCCTCACTCTTAACTTCGTGTATGGTATTATTTTGATGAAAAATGCAGCGTTAAAAAAATAAAGGAATCAGTCACTTGTGAACAAAATAAGACGCCATTGTATTTTCAGCTGCTTGCACCGGGGCATGTTCGGCGTTTCAAGAGGGAACGAATACAATCTGTGATATTATTCGGAGGGCTTTTCAATTTGAAAATGGGGTTTATTTCATTGATCATTGACCCTTCTCCTGTGTATTTACAATCAAACGGTTTTAGTTATCAGAATCAGTTTCACTTTCCCTTTTAGAATGGTGTGAAATAAGGTCATGTTAAATATATCAAACTCTTTATAAGTTAATAAATAATTGCATTGCAATTACGTTCATTCATTATAGGACGTCGTCTGCTTAAGCAGGATCGATCCCTAGTGTGACGACATCAAAACATCGCTATATTTCTGGCGAATCCTCGGATATTCCAGATGCTTAGAAGAGCTTTTATTTATGTTGTTTTTATAATCATCAGATACGCAGTTGACATAAAACTTATACGATTGCTATCTGTAAGCTTCCCAGTTTCTAGTGATACATTAATTGCCATATTTGTGATTTTCTTGCAATGTGATCTTCAAAAGCTACACTTCAACGAAATATACTGCAATCATACGTGCCCACGCTTTAAATTAGTATTTACTGCACCCACTTGATCACTCAGTTTTACCAAGAGAGTTATGTCGCCTAAACCTTTTTACGAGGCCGCCATCCATTTCCAGCCTAACCGCTCACGATGGCGGTCTCCTGCGTTCTAAATTACCTCTCTAGTTTATTGGAGAAAAATATTTACATAGGTCTATTATATTCCTTAATCTTGTTTGTATGCTTTGTCTTATGTATATTGTATACTATTATTGTACATGATTTTTTACTTATGTAATTCTTATGTAAAAATTCGATTTATTGTATGTTATTAGAACGCAGAAATAAAAGCAAACGAACAAACAATTACTATCACTCCTTAGGGGCTACAAGAAGGAAACAGATTTAGTTTTGGCGTATTTTCTTTCTAGGGCACCATGTGAATGTGAATCTGAGATAGATCAAGTTGTGCCTATTGCTTGTTGTTTGTTTGATGGTTAGTGATTTGGTTGATATGCACGCTCTCAATCCTGTAAAACCCATTGATTGTAGGATAACACGTGCTTATGCAAAGAAAATGGGAATTTCAATCCCTGGACTATTCCCCGGTAAATCTAGTAGGTGTGACCAAGAACCAGTTAACTCCGCCCCTTCATATGAAGCGAATGACCACCCAACACAGGCACAAATTCTCCCGAACAGAACTACTGCTGATCCACCACGATCAGCTAATCAGGGACGAGACACAAGACCTGACATGCCCCTCTCCCGATCACATTCTCATGATCCTCCTCCTCCACCCCCGATACATGACCAATACATCAGACAAACATCTTATCTCTCTACCAACAGGACGGAACCTCGACATGCGGACAGAAATGATGAGACTAGACACACCCTTAATGACCATTATCGAGATATACAACCTGAACTCTACACCCCACCCAAACCACTCACCACGAAAGTAAACAATATTGTAGCTGGACACATTCTTAAACAATCAGAATTAGACAAAATTACTACAATGATTAAGCGTAAGATAACTGGGGACTATAATCTATCAATTGGCATGAGGACACTGAAGATAGAACAAGACACATCGCCATTTTTTAAGCCAGTGTATGACTTTCTAGCCCATGACATTTTACCTAGTGACAAGAAGGCCGCTAAGACAAGTAAAGTAAAGGCAGGAGAATATATTATGTGTTACGGTGTACTGTTCCGACTTTTCTTTACCAAAGACGATGACTTTTTAAGCTTCAACTTGCAATACAAACACCATGACACCTCACTTAGTAACTACCAGGGAACCCAACGGACATACTTGACAATCAGACGAAACTACTACATGCCCAATATGTTTGAGAGAATTAACAATTGTGTTAAACAATACAAGGGCAAAACAGACCGACTAAGACCATTTCAAACTCGTGTACCCGACATACATACCATTCGGCAGCATTAGTCTCGACTTTAAGACAATGCCGACATCCGGGACTGGATTTAAACATTTGATGGTAATATGCAGCGAGATGACACGCTTTGTTATCTGCGCGCCTCTCAAAACGCTCGATGCCGAGACAATTTGTGAGGCACTGATCCAAAAAGTGGTATGCATTTCTGGACCACCATCACGTCTAGTGACTGACGCAGCTGCATCACTGACTGGAAAACTACTGACTACATTGTGTACAGCCCTTAACATTGACCGCAAGGTAATAGGTGTTGAGAATCATGGGGGTCTACATGCAGAAAGGCATATTCAGACTCTCTCTAACTTTCTTAAAGTTAACCTCAACCAGTTTGGCACTGAATGGGTTAGACTCATTTCAACAACTTGTTATGCATACAATTCTTTCTCCTCTCCGCACCTTGGTGATCACAGCCCTTACGAACTCGTGTTCAGCAGGAACCCCCGAATCTGACCAATTTGTCTTTTAATCCCATGTCAGGACTTTCTTCATTTTATGAGGAATATGTAAATTAATAATATTTGACCAGTTATCGCGGACAATGCTCTTGCTACAGAGATTTCAACAAGATAAGCAAATCACTGAAATTTCTAACAAACTGAAGAAGACACCTATTTATTCGGTAGAGAACCTAGTCTATCTTTATAAACCAAGTTCTTCTTCTCTCACAGCAAATTGAAAGAAAATTGCAGCTGAGTGGTGTGGCCTACTCGTCATTGATGAAATTTTGGATAGAACGCACTATATTCTCGCTACTTTGACAGGAGAAATCGTTCGAGGTGTGTTTAATTACAACAGACTCAAGCCATGCTTCATGAGAGCTTCGACTGACATGAAGAATATTACACACATCCAAAAGCTCAATGAGGCTTTGAAGCGAATCACAACTGCTCAAGAACAAGGGAACAAAACCACTGACGAACCGTCAGTACATTTCATTGATGAAAATGATGAAAAATTACCCGAGTTCACTGTCGAGCAGATGTGTGCTCAAATGTCAGACCCTATTCACAATTCTGACTACTTAAATTCTCTGACAGTCAATAGCGGAATAGAGAGATGTGAGGGTTCTAGGACTCCTACCCCCTGGACAACCACCCCCCGGATAACCACCCCTAGGATAACCACCCTCTAGGACAACTACCCCCTAGGACAACTACCCCCTAGGGCAACCACCCTCTAGGACGACTACCCCCCTAGGACAAGTACCCCCCGGATAACTACCCCCCAGACAACTAACCCCTAGGACAACCACCCTCTAGGACAACTACCCCCCGGATAACTACCCCCCAGACAACTACCCCCTAGGACAACTACCCCTAGGACAACTTCCCCCAGGACAACTACCCCCCGGACAACTACCCCCCGAACAACCACCCCCTAGGACAACTACCCATAGGACAACTACCCCCCGGACAACTGCCCCCGGACAAGCACTTCCTAGGACAACTACCCCCAGGACAACTACACCCGGACTACCACCCCCTGGACAACCACCCCCTGTACAACTACCCCCCCCCCCGACAACTACCCCCTAAGACAACTACCCCCAGGACAACTACCCCCCGGACAACTACCCCAGACAACCACCCCCTAGGATAACCACCCTCTAGGACAATTACCCCCTTGAGAAATGTACTGTGGCAAAGACATGTTATACACTGTTATATGAATGGCAAGTAAAGAGTTAAAGGAAATCAAAGTTGAAGTGCACCAAAACCAACAGACATGCGTTTCTTTCGTCTTTTGTCTTTATGACCATTCACAGCGGGATTTTGAATCTCCATCACTGACTTCTCCCACTGTTGTGTCAGGAATGCTCTTCAATAAGATTGATGTAATGGTAAGCAATGACTGTCCAGACATGAACGACATGCTGCTACTGAGATCCGGTGATGTAGAACTGAACCCCGGTCCCATTGAGACGTAAGTGTCAGAAGCCACAAACTACATACCTTTAAATGAGTTTAGGTTTAGTAAGTTTTGGGGTCATGGATCAGGCGAAATGAAAGGTTCAGAATAGAGAATGGATATAGGGGACACCCATTGTTTATGAACAATGGACAGAGCCCCCCCCCCCCCCCGAAAGAAGAAGCTTATTGTCTATTCTTAACCTCCTCCTCCCCTACGCCTGTCTTTAAAAAAAAAATGCATTATCTCGTTGGAAAGCAAATGATTGTATTATTTAATAAAATTGTCCCCGCCCCCCCCCAAAAAAAAAATAACCCTGATAGCAGAAAATGGTAAAAATTACGTGATAATTACGTCGTGGTTTTCGTCTTTTTTACGTCCTGTAATTACGTCAATAAGACGACAACTTGCACCAACGCAAGACGTCAAGAGGACGTCTTATTTTGACGTCATCTGTACACTGTAAAAACTGAAGCGCTGTATATAGCACTTTTTGAGGGCATGCATAGGAACTGCACTCAGAGTGCTATTGAATGCACACAGTGTGCTATTTCAGCACTTTCACGGGAGCTGGACCGGCTCCTTAAACTGCTTAACATTCATAAAAAAATGATTTGGGCGAGCTTCGAACCAGGGTCCGCTGATCGAGAATTGCTGGCATTATTGCTAGACTAACTCACATTGTACGATTTAGAGCAGATCATATTGTTACATAGTGATTTTACGACACCACATAGTTCATGTTATCTACTTGACTCCCATGACTAAACTGGATTGCAAGAAGCATTCGTTAGTCCATCGGTAACGTCAGCGCCTCTCAATCAGCGGAACCTGGTTCGAGGCTTGCCACGGTCACATTTTTTTTTTTGCTCGTAAATTAGCACACTACAAGTGCTATAAACAGCATTTCAGGTGCAGTCACTATACATGCCCCTAAAAGTAGCACTTTAGTTTTTACAGTGTACAAGACGTAGAGATGACGTCAAAACAAGACGTCCTCTTGACGTCCTGCGTTGGTGTAAGTTGACGTCTTATTGACGTAATTACAGGACGTAAAAAAGACGAAAACCGCGACGTAAATATCACGTCATTTTTAACACTTTCTGCTATCAGGGAAGAGGAATGAAGACGTAGAGATGACGTCAAAATAAGACGTCCTCTTGACGTCTTGCGTTGGTGCAAGTTGTCGTCTTATTGACGTAATTACAGGACGTAAAAAAGACGAAAACTACGACGTAATTAACACGTCATTTTTTAACACTTTCTGCTATCAGGGAAATAAATAAATAAAAAATAAAAAAATAAATATAAACAATTGAAAAAAGCCAAATATTATCTTTAACACCAAATATACAAAATGAGTTTTTAATAAAAAAATTCCTGAAGATTGGATATTCCTTTTGCATTTCCTAGACTTGGGAACCTAACTGAATTAGAGCTCTATCTGCTTGCTGATGGTATGGATCCCTCAGATTTCAGGAAGGTGGGATTAGCTTTAAATTTCACCGAGGCTCAACTACGTCACTTTAAGGAAGACACCCGTAACACCACGCAAGCAATATATCAGATGCTCTACGAGTGGCGGAAAACAGTACGTGAAAGCGAGGCTAGGATGAAACTGGTCAGCACACTAGAGAGCAAAGACATTCAACTGATGCAACTGGCCGATATCTTACGGAGAGGTAAGGATACCGAGTATTAAAACAAAAGGGGTCAGATGTGAATTGAATTACATGATTAATTCCTGGATAACAAACAAAAAAATTCTAATGGAAATGTCACATAAGAAATCTACGTAACCTACATATATATAAAGAAATAAAGAAAATAGCGGTAAAAGAAACCTATGTAATCTACAAGGCTTTCAAAATTGGGGAGGGGGTGGATTTGGTGGCTCAAAAGGGCTCGATCATGCACCTCAGATTTTCTGACAAATCAGGGTTGCACCGTTATTTTCAGAGGCATAACTTGGCCGGGGTCGAGGATCGGGAAAAGGGGTCATCCGGCCATTTTAATCACGTGCCCCCTCACCCACCTCTATAGTGACGCCACTGCATGAAGTGGGCCAATGCCATTGGCATTTCCTCACATTAGGCAATTCGACTTCCAGTTTAGGTTAACGCAGTGTTATTTCAATTTGCGCACAGGTCAAGTTGGCGAACACATACCGTCATTGACAGAGGAGGAAATCCAACGGGTTGCTGAAGATGTCAAACACCACTTCTTAATTGAGCTGTGCCAGATACAAACCGATCCTCTAAACAGCGAACTACTTCTCCAATTCGAGCACATCTTTACAAATCTAACCTTGATGGAAGAAAACAAGGGTACCAAACACAAGACACCACTACTCTACAGTGACCTCCTCAAGACCAAAGTCAACGGAGTCTATCCTAAACGCTTATTAGTGGAAGGGGAAGGTGGTGTCGGGAAGACAACTCTATGCGCCAAGATCGCTTGGGATTGGATCCATGGAATTGCCTACAAAGATTTCAAGCTTGTTCTTGTTATCTTACTACGCAAGGCAAAGGACAAGACTGTTGGAGAAATAGTGAAGTCATACCTCTCTGACAACAATCCTGTCACAGCCAAACAGCTTGACAAATACATACTCTCAAATCCTGATGACGTCTTTCTTGTCCTGGACGGCCTAGATGAGTTTGCTGTGGATCTTGATAGCATTCAGCAAATTGTCCAGATCACTCTCAGTCGGCTATTCAAGTTAGGCACAGTCCTAATCACATCGCGGCAATGGAGATCAGATGAGATCAGGAAGAACACTAATCTAAGGAAGGTCTTTGCGTTCATAGCTGTAGAAGGTTTCTCCTCTGAAAACCTAGCTTCCTACATCACGAAGTTCTTTCAGCCCGACAAAGCTTCCTCCGAAGAACTGAACCGATTCATATCGGATAATGATGTGATACGAGAGAACATGGCCCCCTTTCCCATATACACAGCTATGCTGTGCATCATGTGGAAAGAGTTTGATGGAGAGCGGCGAGAGGCAATGTCCAAGTTGCAAACATTTTCCCAGCTCTTCAGTGAGATGGTTGACTTTTTGATTGAGCATCACCTCTCAAAGCACGTTGCGTCCTCAGCTGAAGCTGAAATGATCGAAAGGCGTTCGACAATACTTCGTCATCTAACTGAGATTGGTTGTGTTGCTTTCCAGGGACTTAGAAAGAAACGGTTGGTGTTCACAGCAGAAGAGTTTCACAAC
This sequence comes from Heliocidaris erythrogramma, assembly GCA_025617745.1. NCBI lineage: Eukaryota > Metazoa > Echinodermata > Echinoidea > Camarodonta > Echinometridae > Heliocidaris > Heliocidaris erythrogramma. The sequence goes on from CM046858.1 coordinate 19,716,393, forward strand.
TGCCCAGAGTCTTTGGTTACAGGTTGTAAAGTTGGAGTACTCACCACAGAAAAGCGCATTCTTTCTAGGCGAGACAGAAGAAATAGTGCTCAGTATGCTGTCTCATCGGTACAGTTTCCTCATAAGCTGTTCCAAGAGTATCTCTCGGGGATGTACCTTTCACATCTCTTCAGTTCAAATCGTTCTGAATATGAGAGACTGACAGATGAAGTTATAAGCGGGCATTCCGAATACCGTTATACACTGTTTTTCACCTCAGCTCAACAGAAGGTGGTTGGCTTGGACATCGTATCCCGTCTCATGGCCCAGAGAGAGTGTAGGTCTAGATGCACGCATGACCTGTATAACACCGTGTCCGTGGTGAATGAAAACTTCATCGTAGATGTAGCATACGAGAGCCAGGACCAAGCAGTGGCTAAATCAGTGGCAGATCAGCTGACAGGAGAGACCAGCGTGACACTGGAGATCACGAAAGAGATGCCGGCACATACAATATCAGCACATACTTTCGTCGTGCATCATCGTAAAATGGTAAGAAGAATAGTGCATTTATCGTTTCACGATAAAATTGATGCAAAATCTGAGATTTTTTTTACACTTAAGGTGACGTAGTTTCTGTGGTTTGAACACTTGACTTTTTTGTGCAAATTTTTTGAACCCAACAAGTCTAGGCAAGGCATTTACCTTCTTTAAAAACAAATCATGGTTCCGTTAAATCATGGTTATACCATGGTTTTACCATGTTTTAAAAGTGGTAAATTGGAACAGACTTACTCTGGTTTTACCATGGTTTTGAATGTGATTTTATCGTGGTTAAACCATAATGAAACAATGGCTTTAAAATCAAGACCATGGTATAACCATAACCAAATCCCCAGTGTTATTATGGTTATACAATCAAATCAACGATGTACCCATGGTTTTACAGTCAAAAGCACGATATAACAATGGTTTACAGTGGGTTAACCGTGGTTAAACCACAGTGAAACCATGATTTTACAACCAAAACCGTGACATTACAATAATCAAAACCACAGGGTAACCACGGCTTTACAGTAATTTCACCATGGTAAATTGGAACGGACATACCATAGGTTTTCCATGGTCTTGACCATGACTTAATCCACGATATATAACCATGGTTTACATTCAAAGCCACGGTTTTACCTTGTTCAGAACAACAGTTAAACCATTTTTTTAAACCACAAAACCGTAGTATTACCATAACCAAAAACCATGGTGAATTGGCACGAGCATACCATGGCCGTGAATTTACTGTAGTAACTCCACGGTTTTACAGTATACTTTCACAATCAAATCCATAATTATCCATGGTTTTACAGTCAAACCCACAGTATATAACCATATACTTAAAGTGGTTTCAACATGGTGAATGGGGACAGACAAAGTATGGTATAATATACACCTGTTACTGATATCAAATTTATTGAAATCATAAAGAAGTATGAATACTGTATAATGATATATGAAAATTACTTTATTGCCTGTTTTTATGTCAACTTTGGAAATTTTGTTTTATGCATATAAAGATTATGCAGCCTATCACAAACTCTGATAAAGCTGAACTAAGTTTGCTATTCAGACGATGATAGAAGCTTAATTAAATTCAAAATTATGATTATAATGCTTAAGTTGATAAAGTTTTGCAAACATGGGCCTATTTCCCTTTTTCAACCTTAAAACACAAATAAAGATGACAAGATGATTTTATGGTTTACAACGTGGAAAATATTATCAAGTGGATCCAAATTTCTACATATATATATATATAGTGAAATTGTAGTGTCCAATGCGTATGATGATTAGGCATGCTGCTAAAATAAAACAATTTTAACACGTTAATAATGTCATTTATTCACGGCATGAATGTGTAAAACTATTTGACTATATAAATTTATTATACAATACATAACATCATATTCTCTTTGTGTTAAGGCATTCAGTACTGATATTCTTTGTATAGTCTTACCTCTTCTCTGCAAGTAAATTAGATGGGTTTTTTTAGTATACAAAATGAAATTTAATACTTTGGTGATGACAAGCTGAAAGTTTGCCACAGCCAGTATAACCTTTTTTAGGTCTGTGTAGACTGTACATTACTCACATAAGATTATCATATTTTACACTCGTAGAAATAATTATTTCAGCATGATTCGTTCAACTTAAATTAAATATTGGTTGCTCCAGTTGGAAAGAATGAAGGTATCACTAAGAACTAAGAAACAAATAATAAAGAATAACAATAATAACGTCTAATGTTATTTGGGTGTATTAAATTTACAATTATATGATTTATTTGTTATTTTATATAAGTCACAAATTAACGCTGAATCTCAGACTTTCAAAGTAATTTCTGTTGGAAAAAATAGAAAAAAAGAAATGAAAATGAACACTGGATAACATTTGCCAAGGCAACTTAAAGTATCATAAATATATCAATATTGTTCAAAACATGCGGAATATCTTTTTGAACAGTCTCCAGGTCTAATTGAATTGGATTATGAGTAACAAAAGGTACAGCCTAAAAGGTAAAACTTTGTGCGCTCAATGTGTTAACAAATATTAAAAACATGAAATTTCTGCAAAACGGAGATTTTCATAATTATTCGGAGGGTACTCTGCTAATTAATATGTCTTTTAACATACGTTTAAAAGATAACTTGATTGTAAATTAGGTAAAAAAACAACACTCATCTTAATCATATCACAATACGTATATAAAGCAAAATATAAGGTGTACTTCTTAACGAATTCTACTCACATCCAGAAAAAATACAAATCATATAGTGTACATGTAAACACAAAACAAGCAATAAAGTAATATTCACATATGCTACTCTTTTATCAATATACAATCACATGATCACCACTTTGTTCACATGAAATATTCAGCGTCGCAATTTCAAGGTTCAAATCATAGTGTCTAAAGCTAACCATAACAGTACATTGAAGCCACTGAGTTACGGCACTGGATTTTTAAATATTACCTATTATCAGAGTGGTATATGTATTATTCATTAGTTTGTTAAATAACTCAAAATTTATTCATCACACATTCACATTAATCTCTTCTCAGCATATTTCATTCACCTTGAGCAAGCTAATGTCGGTTGTTCCAGTTAGCTAGAATAAAGGAATCTCTAGGCACAATCAGTGAGATAATCAACGAAACAAATAAAGATTTTAAAACGATCATAAAGATAAAGATAAATAATAGTAATCACGTCTGATCTTATTTCGGTGTATTAGTTTTACAAACAATACCATAACTGCCTGGTTATGTCTAACTCACGTTTACACTGAATTATATACGTTAAAAATATGTCTCTTTAAAAAAAACCCTATTAAAATACCTTTACCTGAATAACGGTTACCATGGCAACCAAAATGGAGATTATCATTCTGAACAGAATGTCAAGATGTCAGAAGGGTTCAATAGAACCCCCTAAGAAATTGAATAAAAGTCCATGTTCATCACCTACGACGCCATGTTGATTTTCACCATGAAATGAAATGAAGGACATTATAAAGAAGAGGGGGGGGGGGGGTGCCCGGATACCCCTCTTAGATACCCTACTAGTACAGGTATCTACAGATATTTGCAGGTGTAATTCAAACCCATCCCCTACCATCTCCTAACTACTATTAGTACATAGACTTGCTTCACGTGTTCTTCCACCACCTCGTCTGAGGAAGATCAGCAATCTGCTGAGCTGAACTTAAGCCCTAAAGGTCATTTTTATGCAAAAAAAAAGATATTAAAAAATATTTTAATAAACTGCAAGCAAGATAAATATATATAAGGACCCTATTAAAGCTAATTTCGGGGTTGAAAATTTGGGTATCTTTGAAATGAATAATGCATTAATTGTAAGTAGGGAGGAACTTCGACTCACATTGTGAGACAGGAAAACAGTCCTGGTCATTACATAATACACCATCTCTCAACTGCCCTCCCCCTCCCAATCTCCAAAACAATTTTTACTTACTGAAGGCTTTTCCCTCTAACTCACCTCACTGGCCTCACATAGTCACATCTTCGGGCGAGGCAGCTGTGCTTCGATCATTGGTTAAAAAAATGAGAAAAGTGATTTTTGAGAAGTCGCTTTGAACAGGTGGCTTAATAGATTTACATGAAAGGATTTGTTACATTGAGCTTCACCCTCTATGTATTGAGAACTGCAGAAATGGAGTGCAATCATATTCTTTAGTCTATGGACATACATGTATTTGGCATAGTCTGTCTACTTTTTTGGTCAAAATTGTGCTCAGTTCCAGTTGACATCAGTGTTGCAGATTGTGTTGTGTTTTAGTGTGGCAGATTATGTGGTTAAACCACACAGTGGTCGATTGTGTGATTCAAAACACTGTAGTTGTGGTAGACGATGTGGTTCAAGACACTGGTAGACTATGTAGTGAATACCACAGTGTGGTAACGCTGTTTCCCACAGTGTAGTTGTGTGGTAACGCTGTTTCCCAAAGTGTGGTTACTCAGCGTTATCACAGTGTGGTGGACTGTGTGGTGAATACTGTGTGTCAGACTATGGTTTGATCCACAGTGTATTTAATATGTGATTTTGGAAGTGCGGTAACGCTGTGTTTTGACCGTGTTTCCCACAGTGTGGTAAATACACAGCGTTATCGAACGTCCCAAATTCATATATTAAACACACTCTGCTATTACACTGTGTTCGACACGAGTACACAATGTTTCTTACACTGTGGTACACAGTGTGGTAACACTATGATCTTTCCAAGGGCCGTGCGCATGTAATACTAGGATATGGCCTACGTGGACACTAAACGAAACCCTGTCAAAACTCAAGCTTACTGAAATCTGAATGCAGGGTTTAGGCTTATATAGGCTAAGTTAGGTTTAGGATTAAGTTAGGGTATGGGGTGTAGGTTAGGGTATATGGTGGAGTTATATGAGTGGATCGAACTAGGCCTATGCCTTCGCATTCAATATACCACTTGGCATTTGCAGTTTGTTGTTTAAAAAAGTGTTCACATGCATCCAAGACAGATCAGGAGATGCTTACAATTGAAATACAACATATGCCCTAGGCCTTAGCCTATAATTGTAGTCTAAGTTACCTAGACAGTAGACAGAAAAATCTGTCTGTTTGAAGGAATTTTATAACATGATTTTTTTACTTTTGAGGCTCTCCTCCAAGACGGACGGAAGCCTCCCATAGTTATTAACCATAGTCGAGTAGCTCTCGGCCTGTCTTAACTACAGGGCGCATATGGGCAAAAGTGAGGTACGGCACCTAACCTGAAAGTTTTCTGACAAAATACAAGTCAGACATTCGTGACCCGACGCCTCAAAGCCTACAATAAGTCGCCCAAATTATTATTTTTTTTGTTTTATACATTTTCTGAAAGTACAGATTCTCAGCTTTCCAATGGTATATCACTTGCCGAGTTTACTAAATGATAACGCCTTTAAAATACAATTTAGAGTCAGTATGTAACCACCAATCAATAACTCCTATTCAAAGAAAAAGGGCATTTAAGTTCGGAACAAAAGAGTGCTAAACCTTTGCTCTCTGTGCGCCCAAGTAAAACTGGGTATTCAAATGGCCATAGCAACCGGTATGAAGGGATATCTGTGCTAGCAGGTTTCCAATTTTTGCTGTTACGAGTGTCATCTGCTTCTCCTTTCTGCCTTTCTTTCTGCCTTTGTTTCTTTTCCTCTCATCTCTCTATTTCTTTTCTACTCCCTTTCCCCTGTACTCACCGGCTCTCTCTCTCTCTCTCTCTCTCTCTAGCGAGCTCTGTGTCTCTCCTCTCACCGCAGACGCTCGTTTTTACAGCTTTTCTGGCATTGTATTTACAACACAGTTTGCATGAATGATTAATGATTATTGATCCTTGTCCTTTGAAATGTTCAAAAAATTTCCAATACATGACAAGTATGTTTATGCCTATGCATGCATGTATTTGTGGTGTTCCGGCCGAGCTTTGTGTATGCCAGTGCAATTTTCCTGCCTTCATGATTATTGTCATTTTGCCATCTCTTTCTTATGTGTACTTGTCTCCTTTGGGTCAGTACTTTTGCTGTGGCTCGGCAGGCATGCTCTTTTTCTCCCCCATTTTTGTAAGCTTGCCTAGCTCCTGCTGCGTTCGATGTGCTCCGTTGGGTTGGTTGCCCCTGTGGTGGCCCGCTTGCGTGATTGCGTGCTTTGATCGCCTGGAGGCGCTGAACTTAATCGGTTCAGTGCTTCCAGGTTGTTGAAGTTTGCATGCTCGGCAGCGGATTGCGATGGGGGGGGGGGGGGGGGGGGGGGGGGGGGGGGGGGCGCTGACTTGGCGGATCGGTGGGACGCGGCGGGGGGGGGGGGGGTAGGTCTGTAGGAGTGAGCATGCGTGCTGGGTCACGGTAGAAGCGCTGTTTCAGATTGTAATGTATATTTTTTACGAAGTTGAATAGTTCTAATATGTATGAATTACTTATCTAGTATTTATATTTAGGTTTTTTAAAAAATTGTAAACTCACACTGTAAGTCTTCGGACTTTTTAATAAAACCGAACTGAATTGAATTGAATTGAATCAGATTAGGCTGGATTTTGGCACGCTGCTCCGGGAGCACCTATTCATTACTCACTCCAAAAATCAATTTAATACCTTTGGAGGTTAAGTAGTAATTTGACATTGAATGAAAGTATTACAAAAGCTCTCCAAACATTCATAAGCTTGATGGGTGAAAAATGGAGTCCTTTTAAAATGCCCTAAAGACACATATTTCTAAGTCGAATTACGACTCACAAACTTGAGACATGATAGAATGATAATGAAACTACCCATTTCTGTCAAAAACAGAAAATCGACTAATCCAAGCAAATTTACTATTTTGGGCCGTTTCCTACGTTGTGGTCCGTGCGACTTTTTGTAGGTTTTGAGGCGGCGCACAGTGTGCCAGAATGGCTCCAAAGTGCGCCAAAATTCATATTCACTGAGTTTTAATGAAAATTTAAACTTAGATGATGGGTTTATGGGTATTCAGACCCGTAGAATCCATTGAAAATATTTTTAAATACCTATGACGTCATTAAAATACCGATTTCTGATTGGCTGCCAAAATCCAATGGAAAATAACATTTCTCGCATTACAATGATTTTCATATCTCAGAAAATGGATAATGCAATCTCTATGCCTTTATATCAAAACGTGAAAATGGTGTTAACTTAAAGCTCAGGCATGGTACGTAAGAGTGACTTAAACAGGGGAGGGGGGCGCGCCATACAGTAATGTATGATGTCATTACTTGAAATTAAATAATGCATATGCTAATAAAATAATAATATTCAGCTAGCTGAAAAAATGAGTTATTAAATGAGGTTTTTAAACCTTGATAATTTAGCTAAAGAGAAACTTACTTGTATCACTAAGAAGTAATTTGTAGGTACTGTCTAGTCAAAATCATAATACTGACTGATAAAGTCCATGTATATTTTAAGTCCTTTCGCTTTATTATTTATACTGTCAGAAGAGTGAATTATTTCGAAAAGCCTTTGCCTCACATATGGAAAAATTGGTTTTCATTTGACCCGGAGCGGCCTACGGATGCCTTATAATACGTGAAAATTCGAGTATATACCCCCCTTCCAGCAAAGAATCGCTAGCCAAAAGAAAACACAATGAGCTTTTACAAACCCTCGCCCTGCAAATCAAAGTTTAAACCTTTAACTTTTCAATGAATATATTCTTGAAGCAATTTTAATTGGGGAAATTAAGGCGTTTTTGGACTAAAGTTGGTCCTAAAATCATCCAATATTGGAGAGACTATGGCGCTTTGGCACAAATTACGTTATTTCTGCTGACATTGCTCAATGAAAATGAGCCTCAATCACTTGTCCTTTGTTATATCGATTACCCTCGCACGCGAAAAGATTGTAGAGTGATCATGGTTTTGAATGATATGAAACTTATTTTGATTGGTTGAAAGGAACTTAGGGCGTTTTTCTTGTCAAATCAGAGCAAGTTTCTCATTTGTTATCAAGAGCCGTATTATTCAATGGCGTGCGCGTGCTCTCCTTTGTACAGCGATTCAATAGGCTTACGGAAAACGCATGCACAATGCACGCATTTGAGGATTGGCTGTCGGCGAGTGCACACACACCGAACCGCTCCGCCAAATGCAACATTTATGGCTAAAGTTTTCCATAATGTAAAATATTCACTGAAGCCATTGTGAATTACTCAGAATGTTGGGTCTGTACAAAAAGAGATAGAGAACATTTCAAAAGCTTGGTTTTGGTGTTGGACAAATTATGATACAAATTATGCTTTCTACAAAGCCCTATAATTTATTATCTTGTTTACTTCTTATCAGTGTTAATCAAAAGATGGGACCTTGCCGTGTAAAAAAAAAGGTCATGAGCGCCCCCATGCGGCAGCGTATTATGACAGAGAATCCTTCATCGGCTGCGCGGTCCAATATAAACATATTTTCCGGGTAATGTGTCAGGGAAAATCGGCTGTATCATAAAAAGGGGCAGAAGGTGGCAGCCAAATCTGGTTTCAGCTTAAAGCTGAGACATCAGGGAAAATGGTGGTAATAAAATTGAATTTGAAATCCGTGCAAATCTAAACATTTCATATGGATTTATAAAAAAACACGAATAATTAGCCTATTTTCTAAGATAATTACCCTATTATACTCACGAAGATTGCGTTTCTTTCTATTTTTACCCCATTCATACAGTGAAATGAATTCTCAGGAAGTAGTGGGATCAATTATAAATCGAGAACTTAAAACTACACGTTGAAATAACTTATTAAATTGGTCACAATTTGCACTGAAACTCGCAATATGTTGAATTTTGCGGCAATATACACTCTTAAAGGGTCACTAAAATAAAAAAAAAAATAATTGCCAATTTTTTGTAGGAAGGTGTCATCAGGAGCAAAAAAATATCCATCACACAATTTTTTATGCATTCAGTCATATTTTATAATCATTTGAAAAGTACATATTTGCTGATTTACACAGTCATAAGCACCGCCCCTAAAAACCCATCGAAGCAACATCGTGATCACGTGATCTGTGACGCATGAAAAGTAAGGGAAAATATTCCACTGACCTATATCGTGCGCGCCCGGAGGCCCCGGCAGGCCCCAGCCCGGTGCCGAGCATGATATATTCACCGCATCGACCATTTGCATTGTGCATTTTCGTGTGTTTAATTCCTCACAATAACTTTGATTTTGGGACAGTTTCATCAATAATGCCTAATCGGTGTATAGTTGCGGGCTGTAGCAATTATAAACCCCTAAAGATGGTGTAAGCCTACATCATTTTCCTACAGATGAAAATCTACCGAAATTGTGGGTCGCAAAGGTAAAGCTCACGCGGGCAGAGTGGCAAGGGCCGGCAAAGTGAGTGGAGTACAATCTGCAGCGATCACTTTGCCGAAGATGATTTTGAGGATCCTGGCCTATATTCCGAATTTGGCATGAAGAGAAGGATAAGCTAGCTAAAAGATTCAGCTATTCCAACGATCAGCCTTGGAGTCAAGTCTTCCAATCTGTTTTTCAGCAGCAGCTCTGCCTCTCGTTCGTTAACTAACAGGCTAAGACGACCTAACGAACGAGAGACATAATTTTCGGTCTACTTCACCCGTAACTCGAGGGAGGACAACGCGTTGGAGCTCCCTGGAGTTACTTCACCCACGGCCCTTCACCGCATTCTGCGAGGGGTTTAAACATATAACTGGTCGAATTTCCCCTTGCCACTCGAGCTTCTTTGCCTTCGGGGTCTGATAAATCATCTGATAAATCAGAGTTCGTATCTGCATGGCTCAGAAAAGTCCTCCAACTCGGAATCGCGGGCACTTTTCCTCTCTCTATATAAGTTACTCGAATTCAGCCAAAATCTAAGTCAGTACTAACGTACTATGTAAAGCGAAGTAAAAAAAAAAAAAGAAAAAAAGCCGTGAGTGAAATAAACAAAACAAAAGCGTTCACCAGTCGCTATGTACGAGGGGAACATAGTCACTGTCGCACTATCTATGACATTGTACATATACAGACACATAAAACGGCTGTGCACGAGTTTATGACCAATGCAAAACTTTCGTTCGGCAAGCTCAGATGGATGAGAACATTGTTCAAAAGAAAAGCTAAAAACAAAACAAGAGCTGTATATTTGGATAAAATCGTTTTCTGATCTTGTAGAAAATATATTGCTAATGATTATTCACTCCTAAGATTATATTGATTAATTTCCTTCTTTCATAAATTGTCCGTTGAACAGAGGGGTCAAATACCGCATTCTGTGTACAATATTATATGCTGCAGCCTGCAGATCTTGTGCCTCTTACTTTTCATACGTCACATGGGGATTAGCCAATAAACTCACGAGTTTTAAGGAACGGTCCCAAAACCTCTACTTTTCCCCCTTTTTCGCCAAAACGAGACATAATTTGGACAATCGATTGGCAAATTCGTGGTTAGAAGGCAAACTAACATGGAAAGAGCACCCATTTAGTCAACCTTTAATGTACATACCGGAGTCAAAGTAGTGTCTTTCAAAAAATTAAAAAAACACAAATTGCCCAGAATGACTTTTGGCGCACTTTGGTTTAGCCCTGGCCCACTGTGCGGCGGGTCACATTCAGTAAGAATGAGTTTGGCAGGTTTATTAATAGTTTACTGTCCACCTAGCACCTATTCTAGTACTGCAAGCGAACGGACGCTACATACAGGTATTACAGGTGTATGCTGGTCGATGAAAATAAGCAAGGCCCTTTAGGCCCTTAGATCTACTGTATAACTCATACATTAAAACGTTAGATATCCTGGAGTTAAGCAACGCGTGTACTCAGTCTTGTCGACCCAGTACAACTTCACAAAAAAGTAAAAAATTGTCAGTGAATTCCTATACTTTTAAGGTCGAAGTGATCTGTCTACTGTCACATTCTTAATTCATGCTGCCTCATCACATATATAGATAGATATGTTCAATAGTTAAAGGAGAATTAACCCCTGAGTACAAATTTACTTATATTGAAAGGTGTAATATATTCCTACTTATTGGCCTAAATCATTTTCTAATAAGATATTAGAAAAGGGTATAAAAGGGTATATTCCAACACCCGGTATCGTCTCCTACTCATTTACATGGGGGCTGCCATTTTCTTGCTGATTTGGATTTGTACATGAACCATTGAGAAATGTTCCGGTCAGGAAGATATTTTGAATCCAAGACCTAAATTGATTTTCTTCATTACCTAAAATCCCATATGTGACGAAAAATATAAAGTGGGTGTTTACATGATTTATAAAAATTAAATCTTTATAATGATACTTTTAAATTGTCTGGTTTTGCTTAACAAAAATCTGTTTTCTTGGGTTTGCCAAACAGAGCAGAACATAATATATGCAGCATGCATTCTGACTTTTCAAGTCCCATTATCCGAAAGCAGGTGAATGCATAGTTTGCCGCTATAGATGCTCAGGGAAGAAGCATCCATAAAATTTGAATTAATTTGCTCCGTCCATTGCGTCACAGTATGTAGAAAATAGATTTATATTAAGCGAATATCGATTTTCAACAGAAATATATAAGGAAATCTTCAGTTTAAAAATAAATTGACATATCTATTCTATATTTTTAATCTCAAATGGGTTTTTAATTTTGAAAAAGGCAATTGGGCATTTGGATTAAGAAAATCTTCTTGTACACATAAAAAAATGGCAGCCCCCATGTATTGCTAGCAGACGATACATATTGCTAGCAGATGATAAATTTTGCTCAGAAAATCTTGATTCGTATCGATCTCGTATATTTTGACGCGAAGCCATATAGTCTAACAAGTAGGAATAAATAACACCTTTGAACACTATCGTCTTTATTGTTTGAGGTTAATTCTCCTTTAATCCGGTTTGCCCGCTGCATGTACTGCACTGGATGCATGCTGCGTACGGTGTACATTGCATTGTGTAGCGCTAGCTGTACTGTGCTTGTGCTTGACTCACTATACATTGCATTTTAACGAAACAACTGAATCACACATATCTCAAGAGTTTATAAGCCATTCAGGAACGTCAATTTTCCTCTAGTGACTTCCCATCCTCCAAAAAAAGATATCGCCTCCAGGTGGGCGCTGCACTCTTCTCATTATTATAAATATTATTATTTATATTATCATTATAATTATTGTTTTATTGTTATTATTATTAATATAATTACTATCATTGCTATTATTAATAATAAAAAAATATTATCATGAAGCAGGAGCGGTGCTTTATTTGAGGGGGGGGGGGGCACGACATGGGATTGGGAGTCCATCGGAAGGTGCATCCTGGGTTAAGACAATTCTGCATTTATAGAATCGAAATTTCGCATTATCTGATTGTGGAGCACTTTAAAACATGCATATTCCATTCCCTTTTAAATTACGATTTAGACAGCTCAGAGCTTGACCTCTTGTATCATACATGTATCGTCATGCGAGGAAGCGCAACGAGTACTGACAGAGTGAAATGATTATGTAATGATTGATGCTGGAAACTCCAAAATGCATCTTAAAATATGGACTTGTACATATGCGCTTGAAAGTTTGCTGTTGTAATAAAAATTGTGCAAAAGTGATATCTTTTAGAAGCACGAAAACCGAAAGTCACAGAAAGAAGCTAGCATGCGCCATCCTGAAACAGGTACAGACTTGGCATTGTCACTGAAGCTGGATACTTCTGTATTAGTTAAATGTATTTCCCCCTACATTATTACAATGTACCCTTCTTGCTCTTTGTGTACATTTACATTGCAGGATAAGCTGATAATTGCACGGTCATGTGGACGGACTGCTTCGGAGGACCTGGCAGAATTCATATGTTCATCGCAATCACTAAAATCTGTGACGATCAGAGGAACTATGCATGATGTCTTCTACTCGGTGCTTGCTAATAAGGCAGTGCATTCCAAGGTCAGTATAGATCTATGCACATGGGAACGATATTTTCAATGGGGGGGGGGGGGGGGGAGCTGAGGAGTGCCTTGACCCCCTCCCCAATTGTGTCCTCATATTTTTCGAGATGTCTTAATGTTCACTTCCAAATTCACTCACAGCACTCCTAGCATCTCTGACAAGAAATACTGAAGGTGGTCACATTTATAAGGTGTCTTTCCAGTTATTCAAGTTCGCTGACAACACCCCTTGTTCCCGGGGCCATGTATACATTTGGTATTATCCGTGTTGTTCTATCTCTAGGCAAGACTGTATATACAGAAATAAAGTCTGACTCAGTTCTAAAGCCAGTTCTGTTGAATAAACATAATGAGAGACAAATTTTGGGTGAATTAGAAGAAAGTAAATTTGATAAGTATTTCCAATTAACGTTATTTTTCTAAAATTATGTAGTAATCTATGGTATACGTATAGGTTGCATACCCTAAAGAAGAAGGGAAACAATTAACAATATTTAAAATATATCAGGTAAATGTTAAGAACATTTATTTCCTCCTTGATTATACCCCACCCCCTCTCTTGATCATATTGGGAGTTTTGATGTGATTCGCAAATTACTTTCCTCGGAAACCCCCTTCCTTTCTAACAATCCGGGATCTGCCACCATCTCTTTTGTATCTGTATCCTTAAAACCGTATTGTCCCATTCCTAGTAGTTCAGTCACAAGTACGTTATCCCATACTACAAATAAAATATATATGAATAAGATTTTTAAAAATATTTAGTCCAATTATGAAATTCCATATTGGTTTACCAATCTCTGCAATGGTGTTAGCAATTGTCAGTAATTATTCCGTCAACATAATACTATTGTAATGACAGATTGAGACTTTCGACATCCTGTCTGTGGATCTCAGTACACGCTGCTCTCCATCACGTGATCTCGCTCAGTTCATCTGTAATGTACCTCATTTGGAGAACCTGACACTTGGCAGACAATACAACAGGGTATTGCTTCACGATGACTTCTACTCAAAATCATCGTTAATGGCATCATCTGCCAAGGTAACGGTTTCGGTCGTGTTCTTTAGTACTCTAAGCAGAATTATTATACCCAAGGTGTCCTTTTATAAGCCCTCTTCTAAAGTGTAATTTAATTAAATAATTTACTATCCAAAAGTAAATCGGTAAGATGAAGCATGTAAAGCATTTTGTTAATTAAAAACAAACAAACAAACAAACGAACATATGATGAAATGGATAATGAACATACCAGATCTTCATTACAAGTAATGCTGCAGTATTACGTACTATAAGCTCTTACGGTGACATGTCATGGTTGTTATTGAATTGTGCAGTGCAGACGAAATTTGTGAATATAACTTAAAACCTATTAATTTGAGAGTCCTATTTCTTTCCGTCTTATTCTTACTCTGTGTCCTTTTAATTGGAAAAAGTACAGGTTTTTGCAGTCATTTTACCATATCAGTAATTTAAAAATAAAAACGACAAAGAAGACAAAAAGTTTTAAAACGGAACATGTTTCGGAGTCATACTCCATCATCGGTTCGGTGTAAAAATGCCAGAGGTAAAAATGCCAGTGGTAAATATGCCAGTGGTAAATATGCCAGAGGAAAAAATGCCAGAGGTAAAAATGCCAGAGGAAAAAATGCCAAAGGTAAAAATGCCAGAGGAAAAAATGCCAGAGGTAAAATGCCAGAGGTAAAAAATGCTAGTACCCCCCCCCCCCCGAAAATAGCATGCATGTATTGTTTGCCACTCGCTTTCAGTTGACGACCCTTTTTTGTTAAAAACTTCAATATTATATTCTTTTTTGCACTTTTAATTCAGTTTGATTTAAAATTAATTCAGTATTAATGTTGACGAGGGTGTAATGTTCGATGTTTGTGTGACGGCCTGTACATTTGCTGAAGAAGTGAGAACTGAAAAAGAAAAAAAAGTGCAGGTACAAGTACAGATAACGAAAAACAAACTAGTCAATATCATTTTGTACAAGTTATTTTAATACAGGTACAGGTATTGTGTCCTTAAGTAATACAGTTAGTATCATGATGCGGGGGCATCTCGTTTTTCCGAAGGTTCGTATTTCCTAAACACTAATTTCCCATGCCTGGGGGTTCAAAATTCCGAACATTTGTTCGTTATTCCGAAGTTTCGTTTATCCAAAGGTTCATAATTTCGAAAAGGTTCATATTTACACACAAAAGGACTGTCCCACATTAGGGTGATGTCATTTTTGCATACCTCCTTTCCCTTCCCTAAACCTAAAATTCAGTTGCAGACTTCTTGTTCCAAATTCCATATGGGATAATTAAATCGTACGTCAATTAAAAAAAAATGCCTGGTCTACGATCTGGAGTCCAGAGTCCAACAGTTCGACAAGAAAAACGCGGTCACACCAAAAAGTCTGAAAAGTAAAATACAAGCAGATGTCAGGTCTGCTTCTTGACCTTTATATTTCACCTCTTGATTTTTCACCTATATTCTCCTCGTATGCAGGTGGCATTTTTACCTCTGGCATTTTTTCCTCTGGCATTTTAACCTTTGGCATTTTTACCTCTGGCCTTTTTACCTCTGGCATTTTTTCCTCTAGCATTTTTACCTGGCACCCCATCGGTTAGCCTCATTTTTTGCAACAGTGACGGTGCTATATATTGTTAACAGTTCGTGTTATTTAGTATTATGTAATCTGAAAGTATATATAGCACCGTCTCTGTTGTAAAAAAGAATCAGGCTGATGATGGAGTATGACTCCGAAACATTCAATTCGGCTTTATTCAATTCCATAAGAACATTAACATCAACATGCAAGAAATATGCAATAATACTAAGACATAATCATTACATTTTGCATGCAATTATTAAAATATTAAAAGATTTACAATGAAAATAGGAATTTGGTTGCTGTTTAAAAACCCTAGTGGGTTTGTCTTGACAGCCCCCATGACAAGAAAGAAATTCACGTAAACAATAAAATTACGAATGGAATCATACAAAATGATTTATGATGAACAAAAAAAATGTTCCGTTTTAAAGTTTGTCTTCTTTCTCGTTTTTATTTTTTAAAGTTACTATCGTGTCGTTCTTTTGGATATATCAGTAATCTATTACACGAATGACCATGTGATTTCCAATGAAATTAAATTCCTCTGTAACACTGGTCTACAATTAAATGCTTCTCAGGTTGTACGACACATAACCAATTTCCCAGCATCAATTTCGTACACTAACCGGATTCTAAATTTCAATCCCGGATCAAACACTATTCCCAACCCTAACCCTAAGCATAACCATAAACATGATATACCCAATAGCAACCCTAAACCTCTTTGACAAAATAAAGCCCAATTATGGTATTCTGAGCACCATTTTATCCCTCTTTTATTAAAATTTTATTTTCTTAACACTTAACACTTTCTTAATTCTGAGACCAATTTTAATCTTGGATTTTATTTTACATTTTCTCTCTGTCTTGCTGTACGCATAATACGCGGAGCTTTAAACGCTTGCACCCATGTTTATGAGAAAGATAAAATAAAAGTTAAAATAGGGTAGGGGCTAATTTTTGACAGTGTGGTGCTGGTCGTGTGATCAAAATATACAAACAGTACTGAGTATTGACTTCATTTCGAAAGCAATTTTCTCATATACTTATTGCATTCTATTTCAATATTTTTGCGAACTAATATCATACTTGCAATGTTGCTTGGTATGCTGTTCTAAAACTTCTGAAAGTACCTCAGTTCTTTTTAAAGAAATCCTAGCAAAGCGCGTTTGCGCTTTCAGGCACGTGTAATAAAAATTGTATTTTAAAAAAAGTATTCGCGCTCTCTTGCCCTCGAGAATGGCATAGAGCAACTCTATTGGCTGAGCATGATAAAGATGAAATCTAACGACATTTCTTATTGGTTGTCGCCTCATTTAGACGACAAAAACTATGGTTCTCAGAATACCGATTAATTTTATTTTTTTTATACCACTGACTAAAAATTTCATATCTATGTGAATACCATTTGATGGCAACTGTCACTGCAACATGTGCCGGCACACTGCATCTTGAAAAAATTCAGTTCACTGAGACTAATTTGGATCAATGAACAAAACTTGGAAAAAATTGCCGATTGGCCACTGTTTTCGAGATCAAGATATTCTAACTTTCATATTTTCATGAAAATGAAATAGAAAGTCTAAATCAGAGCCCATTATCTCCTGAATACACTGAATGTGTCACTGAATTTTGAAGTTGTGATATCAGTGACGTAAATTCGAATGACCAAAGTGCATTCTTGATTTCTATTTGAACTCCCCATTTATCGTGTTTATACAAAAAAGGAAACATCGGGAAAATTCATTACTTTGAATGCCTCTGATATGAAATTATAGCGCAATACTTCCGGCAGCCGTTATTTTGCTCGACGTACATTCCATGAATCTGGGATGGTATTCTGACCGCCATTTTATCTCTAAACTTTTTTATTTCTTCTTTTGTGAAAAATGGTATTCTGAGACCACTTTTTATCTCGGATTATAATAAGTTTATCTTATATTAATTTTATCTCTCTCTCTCCTCCCTCTCGCGTGCGTTTACAGGTGTATGCATGGCAGGTGCAGCTTTAAACGCCAATCTTATTTTGTGGGAAAGATGAAACTTAAAATAGTGTAGGGGCTATTTCATCTCTAGGACGCACGGAAATTTTGGACAATTATTGTGCTATGGTGCGATCAGAGTAAATAAATACTGTATTGACTACAATTCTCATGCAGCATTCTCATATGATTATCGAATTCTGTTTCATGATTCATTTTATCTCAGATAAAATCTAGTCAGTGAGATAAATTAGCTTTAATTTTTTTTTATTCTGAGAACCATTTTAGCGAGATGTTTTCCTCATTTAAGGCACGCAATCTATTATCCGATAGCCAATAAGAAATGTTGTTAGATTTCACTTACGTCATGCTCAGCCAATTCTCTGGAGCAAGAGAATAAACTCTTTTTACAATTTTCACTACGAGTGCTTTCTCTTTCTATCTTTCATTATGGTTTTCTTTGTTTTAATCACTCTATCGTCTTTTCTTTTCCTAGTTTTCTTATGTTTTCTTTGTTTTTCATCATACTATCATTTACTCTTTCTATCTTTCCTGATGTTTTCTTTCTGTCGTCTTCTCTTCCATTAAATTTCTTATGTTTTTCTTTGTTTTTTATCATTTTATCATTTTCCCTTTCTATCTTTTCTTTCTTTTCATCATTCTATCATGCAGCGATGGGCTGCATACGAAAATCAAGGAAAATCACACGAGATATCCCGCGGAACACACACTATCATTCCTCTTTCTATCTTTCTTGATGTTTTCTATCGTCTTCTCCTTCTTTAAATTTCTTGTGTTTTTTCTTGTGTTTCTTTCTTCTTTCTTTTCATCATTCTATCATGCCACTTTAACGAATTGAGTTTGAATGGGCTCCAAGACCACCTCAAGAGGTTGTCTTCTGGAGCGCTCCAGAAGAACACTTCCTGGACCACTTTAGAATTCACACTCACCTCAGAACCGCTCCTGAGGAAAGGTTCTCAGTTAGACTGCTTTCTTTCTTTTCATCATTATTATATCATGCAGCGATGGCCTGCATACGAAAATCACACGAGATTTCCCGCGGAACACACACACACTGACTTCCGGTTGAAGTAGGTTTTAAGATCGCTTTTGCTTTCACATTGCACTTCGAGTGGTCTAACTAAGAACTGTTCCTCAAGACCACCTCCCAAGGTGGTCTTTTGGAGCGCTCGGGCCAGAGCTTTCACCGTGCTCCTCAAGACAGTCAACATTTGTATAAAATGTATACAAAAATATAATATCAGAGATAGAAAGTGGTCTCATGCAGAATATCATTTTTAAAGAGATATTAAGATATAAAGAGATGCTCAGAATACCACCCCTGGGCCCCGTTGCATAAAACTTACCCTTAATGGTAACTCCGTTATCAGTGGTAACTACCAGGGTAACATCTCTCAACAGCCAGTAAAAATATCATTTTTTTTAAAAGAGATAATTATTAAGATATAAAGAGATGCTCAGAATACCACCCCTGGGCCCGGTTGCATAAAACTTACCATTAACGGTAACTTTTCCATCAATGGTAACGCCCATGGAAACCTTGAATTTCATTGGCTGTTGAGTGATGTTTCCATGGTAGTTACCATTGCTAACAGAGTTACCATTAAATGGTAAGTCTTATTCAACGGGGCCCAGGTCAATAACCCAGTTCGTAATCACAATTTGTGCGTGTACAAATAAAGATCATGTGTACCGAGTACAATTGACCTTTTAACGCTGTCACTTTGTACCAAAGAGTTTAAATACGAAGAGTGCTCAGTCCCGAAATAAAGCACACGTATATATTGTGGTACATGTCGATCGGCCGAGTGGGAAAGGTTAGTCTTTATCAAGATGTTTGTATTTTGTATTGTATTTTAATTTTGTTTCTTCTTTTTCTGTACATCGCTATTGGTAAAGCCGTAAAGGGCATAATCTTTTGCGTATTGTGCGTATTTTAAGTAAATGGAAGTTAGAAGATCCACGCGTATTATAGGAATGTCTATCGGCATTATGACAAAAAAAATCTGAAATACTGTTTCGTATATAGTTTCTATAACACAAGTACATAAAAATTGCAATTTCATAATCACAAATATCAAATATAATCAACAAAATCAGGTAATAAAACAACGACTTTGTATGGGCAAGATAGTTGGCATGGGAAATGATTCTTACTACCCTTTCTGCTCCCCAAAACAAATAAAGGGTTTCCAAATTTGGCCCAACCGCCCAAAATGTCCTTATTCTGCCGCTCTTTGAAGGGGCCAGGCGTCCTTATCAAGAGTGATTTAGCACTAACCTTATAGAAACTAAAGCTTGACATCTATGTGTGGCCGGCCCCTTTATTCAATAACAGCTTCAAAGGCCCCATGAATTACAACCCCCCTCACCCCCCCCCCCCCCCGGATCTGCCGATTGCACTTCTGCAGGCTCTGCTCCACTTTGTAGGGGCCGGATTGGACTTTATCATGAGTGCTTTTACATATTCCCCATACCTTTGCTAGACTCCTACTCAAATGTGCACCCCAATGAGGAGCGCAACAGAACATGTGCACACCCTATACCCCCCCCCCCCCATTCCCTTATCCAACGCTGCCGTCACGGCCGGCCCCCTCTTTTCAAATAAATTCTTCAGGAATGGCTCGAAATTTCTTTGGAGGGGCATTATCGTCAGCGCATTTGCACTAAGCATTTCAGACACTGCGTTTAGGCTGAGATTATTGGGGGAAATAGGTTGCATTCCGACTTTATTTTCCACAAGCCAGGACCGGCCCGGGTTTCGCACGTGCTTGACCCCTCAAATGTTAATGCCCCCCTCTCTATCTTTCTCTTTCTTTCTTTCTTGTCCTCCTTATCTTTTTTCCTTATTTTCTTTCCCCTTTTTCTCCTTCTTTCCTTCTTTCTTCTTCTTCTTTTTCTTTTCCCCTCTTTTTTTTCGCCGCCAATAGGGGGAGGAGGGGGGGGGGGGGGGCGGCCGATTCGGCCCCCTGGATCAGCTAGTGGCAGATGACTCTGTCAAAAAGCAGGCATGATCCCAAGTTTCAAGAAATGTTTTTGAACTATCTATCCTTTCTCTCGTGCAAAAAAATCACGCTTGAAAAGGATAGAGAAAGATATGAAATATCAAGAAAAAATTGTAGACATCTTTTCACGTGTCATACCTTATAAAAAAGTAGCCAAAACATATTATCAGGCTTATGTATAAACACAAGGATTGTTGATACAGAAAACGTTCATTGATTGGAGTAATTATAACACGTAGTTTCGGCTTATTCGACCTTAACATTTAGTAGGTAAGTTTTCATCCACTCCCGTTGACTTTCTCAAGCCAAACAATTTTTTTACAGTTTCTTGCAGTTTGCTACCTCGAGATCACTGGAGCGAAGATAGGTGATAGTGAATAACCAGAGTCCCTATTCAGTGAAAGATTAATCCCTTTGATCCAGATGGACCCTTTCACCTTTCTTGACCAGATATGTGTTTCAAAGTCACTCATGTGGGCATTATCCCATCCAATGTTATGTCCAGTATAAAGGGCGTGTTCTTAAACTGCTTAATGAGATGGACACCATACAAATTGGACATACCAATGCAGGAACAAGAACAACAAAAATGGTGTGATATGTGCTTGATGTACACGTATAAGTGTCGATTGTAGTAAAGACCAGAGCGTCAAAAATGACGTAGAGCTCATCCGGCATCCGGCTAAAGCAATTATAACGATTTTCATTTCTCTACCAAACTGGTTATGAAATAAAGGAATAGAAGCAGTGCTTGTAAATTTTAAATACATTTGCATGAATTATCATAAATAATGTTTGAACCTAAATGTCAAAATTATGTGTAGAAGTGATATATATCTCACGTACCTCTACAAGGTGAAACGAAAAAAAAATCGAAATCGGTCAATAAACGAAGGCGAAGAAGCATTTGTTTTAAAATTTTAAATAAATTCGCATAAATCATGACAGGCAATATATGAGGCAAAATTTCAACATTCCGTTTAAAAGTTGTGTGTATCTCACTTAGATCTTCCAGATGAAAAAAAAAATCGAAATCGGTCAGTAAATGAAAAAAAAATATAATAAAATAATATAAATTTGCGTAAATTATCATAAGTAAACCTGTTTGAGGCAGAATTTCAACATTCTGTGTAGAAGTTCTGTTTATCTTACTTAAGCGCTGGTCCCATCCCACCGTACTTCCAAGTGCGTGCTGTCTACGTGCAAAAACGTGGGCAAAATTTGGGGATTCGTACGTGGTGAGTACCGCCTCAGTACGAATTTGGGAGCACGCAGACACGCCGTAGCACTTTTAGTGCACGAGGAACTTTCGCTGCGTTCAGGCTGCGGGCGGTCTACAGATTCACCCCCAGAACGGGTGACGTGCGTTGACGTGCGTGCCCTCTGCTGCTAACGAGCGCACGACGCACGGACTCCGTGAGCTCCGCACGTGATAAGTTCAATTGTCCAGTGAGCACGCAGAACTCACGTAAACCGCACCGAGGAAGCACGTGCTATGCGCTTGCAACGCACGTTGTGCGCGCTGATTTCTGCAGGATATACAAAAGCCGAGCAGACTGACGAGTATCATCATTTCGTCTCCAAGATGCCCAGGAAACTTAACAAAAAGGGGTCAGCTCCAGAGAGGCCCGACAGAAACGGGCCGTAGATGATGTAAAGGCAGGTGACGAACAGATGAGGAGCGATGAAGAATCGGCAGATGGTGACGGGAAAAAACTCACGTCTATCGCATTTACTCCCTGCAAGTCAGTAAGGACACCGTACGTGAAAGTACGGCCTCCGTACGATACGAGGCAACCGCACGGCGATCGTACGTTGTAAGCACGTAAGCACGTACAACTCACTTACCAGGTGCGCAACGTACGATGCACGCAACCACTCACGTCCAGGCGTGGCGTGCGGACCACGTACTGCGTGTGAAGTGACGTAGTTGACGTAGTCCTTCCCTGCTCTTGCTACTCCCTCCCCATGTTTTCAGAAACACGTGGCGGACGTGGCCTCCGCAGAACACGTACGGACTAAAAACACGCACGGCGGGATGTGACCATGCCTTATTAACTCTTCAACATAAAAGCAAATTTGTCAATATAAGAGTCATTTTGGAAGTCAAAGTCAAGTCTTAAGTCTTTTGTTGCAAGTCCAAGTCAAGTCACAAGTCTTTTGGCCATAGGACAAGTCAAGTGAAGTTGCAAGTCATATCAACTCCCGTCAAGTCAAGTCACAAGTCTTTTGGCCATAGGACAAGTCAAGTGAAGTTGCAAGTCATATCAACTCCCGTCAAGTCAAGTCACAAGTCTTTTGGCCATAGGACAAGTCAAGTCAAGTGAAGAGTTAAGTTATCATTACCACACAATGTCTGGTTAGTATGCATATGGAGCAAAACTACATTATTATTATGTATATTATATTAGTAATATTTGTTATTACGGAATAAGATATATATATTTTAATATTTATCACTAATTATATCGTTAATTACGTCGTAGTAATAAGCATGATTTACTAGTTTATTTCTTGTGTGTAAATCTCACTTTGTTAATTGTAAAGCGCATAGAGACTGTCTGTATTATGCGCTCTAAAAGCACAACTTTTCATTATCATTATATATTATTGAACAACTTGAATCTTGTTAGTTTTGAGGAATCATTTATTATTAGTATGAAGTAAATTTTGCCACGTAACAAGTAATCGCAGCCTAAAAGGTACATGTATGTAAATTGTATCAAAAATTGTTTTATTCCATTCGCAATATACTGTACAAGTGTACAGTGTACAATGTGTATGTGTTTGTTTTGTGCATGTACACCTATTTTTATTCAACTACCACATCACAGTATATCAGTCAAGTTGTCATAATGAAAGATGAATGAGGAACATTGTTTTAATGCGATTTGGCAAAGATGAAACATAGGATTGATAAACAAGAAAACAGATTTTGGCATATTTTTTAAAAAATAGGATACTAGTATTGCTTTTAGCAATAACCTAACTTTGCTTGGCAAAGCTATATAATATTATTATTTTGAACTGGATTTTCTGATCTGTTTCATTCTTAAATTTATTGTTATTGTACAGGACCTAAGAAACATTTTTTTTCCTGATCGTTATGAGGTATAAATAATAAATAATAAAAAAAAATGTTCTGTAAAATTTACTGAAGTTAGAAATGCACTTTGGTCAAATTTATGACTGAATGAGTAAATCCTTTACTCTGTTTAAAATACCGTGTACATTCTTATTGTACATTAAAGCTATTATTATGAGCTTAGAGAAACACTTTGTCTTTTTCTATTTTGATTAAATAATTTTCTGATTTAATAATTGGAATATCACCAGCTACAAACTCTTTAGTGTTTCTTTGGAGCTGTGTAGGCAACAGTCAGGCTACATGAACCATTTGAAACAATTAGCATTTTCTTGACATACAAATGATTCAAGTGAAATTAAAATCTAAACATCAACTTTTATAGAGATGACAATGTGATTTTTCCCCTTGCCTCCCTTCTTCGCCCCCCCCCCGCCCCCACGTGCCATTCCACCTGGGACCCAATGTGACCACCCTCTGAACTTGTTGCAAGTACAAGGCAAGTCGCAAGTCATTCGGGCATGTAGCAAGTCAAGTCGCAAGTATGCAAAATAGTGACTCGAGTCCAAGTCGCATGACTCGAGTCAACAACTCTGCAATAAATGAAGGAGATGAAGCATTTTCTGTGACTTTCAGTAAATTTGCCTAAAATAGCATAATTAATGAATTTCACAAATCCGTGTAGAATTTAAAATCCCCTCTCATATAAAGCAAACAGAGTCAAAATCGCATGAGAAATGACGAAGAAGAAGCATTTTTGGAATTGTGGACAGACGACGGACGCCGGACGATGGACCCCACCCCAGGGCATAAGCTCGTCGGGACCATTCGGGCCGGATGATCTAAAAATGAGACGACTGAAATTCATTCTTGCCATTTAAATTGTAAATGCAATTGTATTTATCCTTTACTAAATCTGAAAAGTGTGTAAAAATATTTGTAACAAAATATTGAGTCATAATTGTATATGAGCAATTGTATATTTTCAGTGAGTATTCATAGAAAGCAATATCATTACAATAACAGATTGAGACCCTTGACATCCGGTATGAGGATCTTAGTAAACGTCCATCTTCATCACGTGATCTTGCTGAATTCATCTATCAGATGTCTCATTTGAAGAACCTGACACTCGGCCGACAATTCACCAGGACCCTGCTTCACGATGATTTCTATTCAACGTCATCGACAATGGCCTCCTGTGCAAAGGTAGTACATGTACTTGTATCTATAACCGTTTTGTAATGACAATTTAAATCAATATTTTTTAGTAGACCAGCCAAGCATTTTTTTTTTTTTTTTTTTACTTTGGACGGCATTTTGGCGTAATGCTCGGCTTCCATGCTAAAACCCTTGCAAAAATACTGAGGAATAACGTATGGGCGGATGCCACGCGCATTTTGCCTAAAATGCAATTATTTTTGGCTAAAAAAAAAGAATGTCGAAAAGCACAATTTTTAACTTTTTTGACCTAATGTGTAATACCTGATTAAGACTTTCGAAGTGATATCAGATTTATTTTAAGTTTCAAGTTATAAACCTGATTAATATACAATTGAAAGTTGGATATTACACGCACATGTATGGTGTAATGAAACATAAAGCTGTGATTTACTCAAAATAATAGGTTGTGAAAACTATCGACAATATTTCAAAGTTTTTTACACAACGGAAATTTGTCCATTTAAACGCTTTTTCTTGTTTAAACATATCATGTATATTGTCATGTCATACGCAGAAACAAAATCCGATAAGGTGATAGATAACTCATTTTATATTATCCCAAATGGAATGATGTATTTTTACTGGATGCGCATTTTGAATGAAAACACTATATGAATGTACATCTAGAGTGTACATGTATATGCATGAGGTACATGTATTATCAGTATAGTCGATGCGCCCAAAACTGAAATGTCCAACCGCCATAAAAATAATCTTAAATGATTTTTTTTTCTGTTAGATTGGACCATTAACTATTAAAATATGCTGCATTTCCCTAAATTAAGAGGTGGGCGTGACCACAAGGGCTATTACCATGGCAACGGATCAAAAACAATAGAATTTCAGAAAATGTCATGTATTCGTGATTAAGAAAGTACAAAAACGTAACATTTTAGAATAATGTATCAGAAGTTTCTCACTTGATTAAAACCCAAATAACAGTTATAAGAAGTGTGGCCATCATGACTGAAAATGGCCGTTGCTATGGTAACAGTAATAAAAAATAAGCCGGTGAACAGTTAGCGCCCCTATGATCGCCATCTGTTCGCGTGCAAAATATGCCGGTGGACAGCTAGCGCCTCTATGCTTGCTAACTGTTCACGTACAGAATAAGCCGGTGAACAGCTAGCGCCGCTATGCTTGCTAACTGTTCACGTACACAACTAGATTGATACTGATACTGATTGATACGCGATGTAGTGTCCCATCTCATTACCATTCAATAAGAATTAATTGCGGATGCGCTGTGGTGTAGTGGATTGGGTTCTCGTCTTTGGATCTGAGGGTCGCGGGTTCGAACCCTACTATGTCTGGTGTTTATGTCCTTGGGCAAGGCATTTTATCCGCTCGCTTTTTTATCCATGAGTGATGGAAACCTTGGTCGGGTGCACTCATAGGCCCTTGCCTATGTGGGACTGTGTCCAACATTCACTGTTGCAGCAGTCAAAAACAGACAACAAAATTGCTCGAAGCAAGATTTAATTTTCTTAAATTTGCTAGATTACCTGATTCAGGGACTCTTCAACTCTTAGTGTGCCACAAATTTGGGGATTCAGAATTGAAAGTGAAATTTTAAGGAATTAGTTTCCTCTCATGTATGAATGATCTACACTGGAAAAAGGCCCGCTAAAACACACAAAAGCTATTGAAGCCTATACACCCGTAAAAGCTAGTCTGGAGTACAAGGTTATCTTCAGATAAGCTTGTACATGTATAAGTGGGTCGGGTCTTAACTAAGCCGTGAACGTCATACCTCGGTAATGTATTCATTTTTATGATTTTCATTAAATGAAAACCTTTTCAGCGTCTCAAAGTAAACTTATTAAAATAAATGCATTCCGTACAAATTCACATTTTGTATGAACTAGACCTAAAAATTATCTTTGAAATGAAACCTCCAAGTGCTCTGAGTGGTTAGCACTCGCATGAGCCTCTACTGAGGCCTGCGGTAACGAACTACTGTCTGTACTGGGGATAGAATCGAAAAATATCAGAAATTGTTACATAAATCCCCAGAACAGACAGTTATTCCTGTCTAGGTCTAGATCTACTCGGCTGTAAGTTAGGCCCACTCAGGGCACCGTTACTATCCTTGGCTGTGAAAAAAACGTGCGGGACTACACACTAACGAGAGTCTACGGCGACTCCCTTAAGTCATTGCTGGTGGCACAAATGCACAGGTTTTACTTTTACCTGTGTAATTTTTTTAGGTGTCTTACCTTATCATATCATGCTGTTCTTGCGCCCATTGCGTCCAAGAAAATGAAAATATCTGATTTTGGTTCTTGCTTCCTTTTATCGTATCACTCGCGGTCACTGTCTATCACGTTTCCTTGATACACATTATTGCCATAGAGCTTTCGGCGTGTGTTATGCAGATTAAGTACAGCTCGCAAAAATAGTTTTGATCCACACCGTTGCGCCCGCGCGGATACGATAACTCAATAGATACTATGTTGCGCTGCTTTTTCGTACACTGCAAGGCACAGGCCAATGACGGTACGTGCATATAAAGGGCTGTAAAGGGCGCTATAAAATCAAATAAATTAATTTAAAAAATTAATAAAAAAAATCAGATGCACCTGTGACCGTGGAATTCAATAGGAAACCGCATATTACTTATAGGAACATTCGCTGAAAGTTTGGTGAACTGAAATAGAACCATTAAAACTTTAGAGGGCGAACAAACAAACAAACAAACAAACATCGGGACAGAATTGAATGAAATTAGTATCGCCCTTGCTTCGCGCGGCGGTAATAAATCGGTGAACACATAGCGCCACTATGATCGCCAAATGTTCACCAATTTCATTCCGTATAATTTTGTCAAGTCATCGACGTACATAATAGGGACTTTTCGATTTTGCACGTTCACTAGTCGACTGCAACGTGCGGTAATTCAATGGACTGCTTTGTGTTAATGGTATACAAAGTCGGTGAAGCGAGGCACCACGCTTTGTGCAAGAACGGCTCATTCGTCCACTGCCCTGTTGACGTACGCGTTTTGGGTGGAAATCCTGGTCGTCCTCAAGGCAGTGGACGCGTGAGCCGCTCTTGCACAAAACGTTGTGCCTCGCTTCACCGGCTTTGTATACCATTAACACAAAGCGGTCCATTGAATTACCGCACGTAGCAGTCGACTAGTGAACGTGCAAATCAAAAAGTCCCTAGTAGGGACTTTTAGAAGCAGTGGACTAGTAATTCGTCCCAGTCGACTAATTCGCGCATGTCAACGTCGTCGACTGCCCATGTTGACTACAGTTCTGATCATTTTAGATTTCACTCGACGTGTACGTACCGTCGACGTCAACCGGAAGTACACACTCAACGGATGAGCATAATAGTTGAGCTGTTCTGATGACGTCATATACGTGAACCTCGTCGAAGATTTCGGAGCACCACAAAAACGAAGTGAACACGTTCTCGATTTTGCAAGTCAGGGAGGAGGACAGGGAGAGGGCGAGTGGCGCATGCGCAGTGGCGTAGAATGATGTCCTTGCGTACCAGTCGACTAAGTGGACGTGCAATTCTAAAAGTCCCTATTAGCTCAAAGAAGTCTGACTGCATGGTAGAATGATTCGCGTTCGCGCGCGGGGCCCAGCCTGGTACATACACACGACCGGTCCACGTGTTTAGAGAGAGAGAGAGAGAGAGAAAGAGAAAGGGAGAAATAGAGAGAGAGAGAGAGCCACGACAGAGTGGTTGTATTTTGGCTCGTGGGGGGGGGGGGGGGGGGGGGAATTGCCAGCTCGAGCGCGTGTTCCCGGACTTTTACGCGAGCTAGAATGCTGTGCTTTGTGTTGAATCCAGGGAAATGTAAATAAGTTCCTCGTTTAATCTACGGAAAGTCTATTCTACTAAAGCAAATTTTTGAACTGACTCGGAGCTATGAATACGAACATTTTATTCTTTTGATTTTTCATCTTTTCTTCTTTCCTTTATATGTTTCTCTTTATTTTTCCCTTTTCCCTTCTTTTCTGTGTTTTCTTTTAAAAAGATAGAATAAGAAGCTAAAAAATTATTTAAAAACTCAATAATTCTTTTTTTAAATTACTTTGCAGCATTCATTCAGGGAGGTTCTCTTCCACTCCCTGATTCAGTCATGTTCTCATTTTATCTTCCGACTTGTTATTATTTGTATTTATTCTTCTGTAAATTTTTCTTTCTACCTTTCCTCACGTTTTCTTTTTTTTGATCTTTTTTCTCTTTCTGTTATTGTGTTCTTCTTTATTTTCGGTTTTGTCATATTCAATTTCTTTATTTCCTTATTTTCTTTTTCAATCTCTCTGTCATCTTCTCTTTCTGATATTCTTTGTTTTAGTCAGTATATCATCAAGTATTTCAAAGTATACACCTTGTTATATTCGTCCATGCCTCAAACCGTATTCTTTGTACTTAATTGTACCAGGCTGGGCCTCGCGCCCGAACGCGAACCATTCGGCCATGCAGTCAGACTTCCTTGAGCTATGTGTACTTCGATGACTTAACAAAATGATTATACGGAATGAAATTGGTGAACATTTGACGATCACAGGGGCGCTATGTGTTCACCGATTTATTGTGTACGTGAACAGTTAGCGAGCATAGAGGCGCTAGCTGTTCACCGGCATATTCTGTACCTGAACAGTTAGCGAGCATAGAGGCGATAGCTGTTCACCGGCATATTCTGCACGCGAACAGATGGCGATCATAGGGGTGCTAAAACTGTGGGCGCGGAGTGTCCGCTTGTAATTCCGTCCATGTTTACACCATTTTCGTACGAAATCCACTTTGTTTTATACAAAATGCAATTCCGTTCACGAAATTTGTTTCGACCTAAACGAAATGGATTTCGTAGTGACTAAATAGACTTTCTGTGGTACGAAATGCATTTCGTGGTCACGAAATCAATTCCGCACACGAAATAAATTTCGTACCATACGAAATGGCTTTCGTTGAACGAAATCCATTTCGTGGTCACGAAATCAATTCCGTACACGAAATAAATTTCGTACCATACGAAATGGCTTTCGTTGAACGAAGTCCATTTTTTGCGGTCACGAATTTTTTTTTTTCGCCAGACCTTCAAAATTTGCTCCGTGGGGGGAGGTTATGGGGGTCCAGTTTCCCTCCATAATTCCCTGACAAGCAAAAAACCAACCAAAAAACGCAACTTAAAATACAGTAAACTTTCTATCCATCATTCCCGCGTACCAGTTACAGGAATGCACATTCATCAAAACTGCCAATATTTGGCAACCCCCTTGATGACAATTATCTTCACCCCAGCTGTTCCTAGTGTAGAAAGTGAATGATGTTTCATACATTTAATACACATTTTTCATCAAATTAATCACACCAATGACACCAGACATACAGAGACTAAAACGGTTAAAGGGCATATGGAATGCAAGTACCTGTTGATCTTTGATGATGTGTATTGTTCTGTACATCAAAAAATTTACACCCATTTGATCTGAATATGTGTCATATATTTTAAAATATTTTTTGTAATCATTTTATTTTACCTGCTAAGCCCCGCCCTAAAAAATCCCTTGAGTCGAGTCTGAAACATGGATACCAACCACCATTGTTAAAAATCAATGACTTCTGCATTTGAGTAAACTTCACATCATTTTCCTCTCATACATTGGCCTAGCAGTAGAAGTAGTATAAGATTATACAGTAGTAGATGATTTTGCTTTAAAACCGTAAACATCCAACAAGTCAAACTTTGTATCTATGATCTGTAGCTAAAAACCCTCTTCGTACCCCCTTGTGGGCTCTTTTTAGTGTAAAGTACCGACTTTCTCCAATTTTGATAAAAATCGCATCAAAGTTTGGCTTAGATCTATAGATCATAGATAAGAAGTTTGACTTGTCGGGTGTTTACAGTTTTAAAGCAAAATTATCTTCCAAGATAATCTCATACTACTTCTAAATGTGTGTGAATGAATAATTACAGGAAAACATATTGCACATGTGTAAAATCATATTATGTGACATGCACATCATCCAAAGCCATGCAGGAATGTTGTTCGCTAAAAAGGATGTACAAGTCAAATAAAAATACAAAGAAGGCAAATAAATGTTTTTTTAATTAGAATGCACTCCAATGACCTCTATGCCATCTCCTACAATAATGTTACTACTTCTTCTACCACTGCTACTACTACTACTACTACTACTCCTACTCCTACAAGTCTAATTATTACATGTAGTACTACTACCCCTGCTACTACTGCTACTTTACTGCTTCTACGGCTGATACTACTTCTACTACTAATGAAGCAAATATAGATTTCATAAGATATTTCGCAGCAATATAATTTCAGTAAAGGCACAGGCCATTGATGAGCCCTGTTTTAGTTGGGTGACGGGGGACCTATGGCTAAAAGTACTATCAGTGGAATTTGATAACATTGAATGCCTTACCGAAGGGCACTAGTGATTGGAATTTGGTACGGCACTCAGGAACTCTTGCTCTTTGGACTTGGCCATCGATCGTCCTCAGGTGAACGGACTTGGCACCTTCTGGCTCCGAGTCGATTCACTACTCTGTCCACTGACCTACAATGTACATGTATAGATGAAAGATAAAATGTTTTAGATGATAATGCATACATATTCAATAAATGATAGGTGGGCCTAATACTTGGAAGTAGTATTTGTAGTATAATTTTAAAAAATAATGAGGGTCATTCTATATGCATCATTTCTTATAACTAAATGTACCAAATACTCCATTGACAACATACATGTAAATATGGAACTAGACATGTACATGTATGTACTGTAGGATCAGGTACATGTGCACGTATATCAATTTAGCAAATATGTCGGCCACAATTCTGACATTGCTTTCTAAGATTTATTTTTTTCTTCCTGTACGTGTCCTTTCATGTTCCAAAGCCAACAAGAATTCCTACACAAATAAAAACACATACCGGTAATAAACACACACTTATCAGAATTAAACTTAAAGCCAAAGGCTAAACAGAGTCGAACTTTGTGAAGAAATGAGCAAACTTTGAGTTTATTTTGTCACTTTTGTGGACATGATCTTGGTCTGAAAATTGTTTTCCAATATTAGACATTCCTTCTCTACCTGTACATAAAATTTAAATGGCAGCAATGAAGAATTTCAAAAACAAATGGGGGTCATTCTATATGCATAATTTACCAAATTCTCCATACACTATCACATACAAGTGAATGAATGGACTGAGTGAAGCCTTATTATACCCGGCCTACATGAATTAGAAT
Source organism: Heliocidaris erythrogramma (assembly GCA_025617745.1). Lineage (NCBI taxonomy): Eukaryota > Metazoa > Echinodermata > Echinoidea > Camarodonta > Echinometridae > Heliocidaris > Heliocidaris erythrogramma. The sequence continues at coordinate 19,748,521 of CM046858.1, forward strand.
AGATCTATTACTATATTCTTATTTCTTCCACTTACCATTGCCTGCTTTGTATTGCATCAGGTTAGGTTGCAGATCTTGTAGGTGAGACCTCGGCCTTTAGGTCAATATAAATGCAAAAGTTGTAACGTTAAAATAGTTGAATGATCGATCGACTCATTCAGCCGCAGCGCAACAGTACGTCCAAATCCAGCCGAGCGAGCTAGCTCGGTATCTTAATGCTTAATGCTATGATAACAAGGCGGCCAATCAGCGACCTTCTTATATCCCGTACTTGACAGAGAAAGCATTGCGTCCACGAAATGAATTTCGTTACAACGAAAATCCATTTCGTTCAACGAAAGCCATTTCGTCTAGTAAGAAATTCATTTCGTGTACGGAATTGATTTCGTTACCACGAAATGGATTGACCACACAAAATGGATTTCGTTCAACAAAAGCCATTTCGTATGGTACGAAATTTATTTCGTGTACGGAATTGATTTCGTGACCACGAAATGGATTTCGTCAGGTACGAAATTCACGGAAATCAAGGAAATCCCTATTTCGTACCACAGAAAGTGTATTTCGTGTACGGAATTGATTTCGTGACCACACAAAATGGATTTCGTTCAACGAAAGCCATTTCGTATGGTACGAAATTTATTTCGTGTACCGAATTGATTTCGTGACCACGAAATGGATTTCGTCAGGTACGAAATTCATTTCGTACCACAGAAAGTCTATTTCGTCACTACGAAATCCATTTCGTATAGCTCGAAACAAATTTCGTGAACGGAATTGCATTTTGTATAAAACAAAGTGGATTTCGTACGAAAATGGTGTAAACATGGACGGAATTACAAGCGGACACTCTGCGCCCCATATAAAGCTGTTCACCTGCTTATTGTGTACGTGAACAGATGGCGATCATAGGGGCGCTAACTGTTCACTGGCTTATTGTGTAGTGAATAGTTAGCGAGCATAGAGGCGCTAGCTCTTCACCGGCATATTCTGCACGCGAAATGAAAATGGACAAATGAAAATTTTGTGTTACAAAATTACCTTTTAAAATTCATTTTGTTACAAAATGAATTGCTGTTTAATAATTTTTGTAACAAAAACGAATTTTGAGTGAATTTTGTCGCAAAATCAGGCAAGTTTGTACAGAATAACGTGGTGAACACTTAGCGCCCCATACGGCAAGGGTCGGCACGGTTCGCTTCCAAAAGCGCCGGCACAAGGCCTCAGTCTGCCAGGCCAGCGGGACTAGGCAGCTTTGCGACATTTTTTTATCTTTCCCAAAGGGCTCCCAAATTCGCTCAGTGGTGGGGGGGGGGGGGGGGGGTTTAGGGGTCCAGTTTCCCTCCATAATTCTCTGACAAGCAAAAAAAATTAAATTAGATTAAAAAAAAATTTATGCTTTCCATCTATCTTAAGGGTTTCATTCGAAAAAGGGGGAACAATCGACAAAAGGGCAGATCCTCGAAATGCATACTTTTCTTAAAAAAAAGGGGGGGGGGAGGGCGTGGATCCGCCAATGGTTTTACTACAACTCTACATCTGATTCGCTGTTAGGGGGCACAGTCAAATTACCAGTGAAGCACTCTGTTTATATTTTTCCACTTAATTATGGAAGGAATTGCTGTTTAAAGTGTTTAAAATCGGGTAGCAAATCAAAAAATTAGTCTTATAAAATATTACACTGCACGGGAAGGACTACAGAGTCTGAATGGTTAGTCTAGCTTTGTAGTTAATGCCTTTCTCATAGATTTTGTAGTTACTGCTTTTTTCCGTGGGAAAATCTGCAAAGTTATGTAGTTATTCTTTTTTTATGTCTTTCCATTTTTCGCGGTGCAAAACTGAGCAATTCATATTAAAGAGCATTGCTTAAACTTTTAATTTGTGAAAAAAAAAGTGAAATTCGAAAAAAAATGTCAGTTACTGTTTTTTTTTCCATGGGGGGGGGGGGGGCATCCTTTTACTTGCAACTTCAGATATTCACACTAGTTGCTAGCAAAACGAAGTAGAAGCTTATTTTCTTGCTAGCAGTCGTTTTCCCCGCAGACTAGCTAAAACCTACATTCCTGATCAAATTTTAGTCAGCATCAAAAGGAAAAGTTTTGTTCTTGTACACAAAAGCTTGTCAGATAAGTAAAATGCCTATTTGAAAAAGGAGGAATTTTCTTTCATTAACTTTTTGCTTTTTATTTTGCAAACTCCTCTCCTATACTAGCTTACGCTTTTACTTGCATTGACATGATGGAGATTAGAAATGAGTTATTTTTGCATATTAAACTGTCCTAACTATCTTTCTCTAAAGCTAATAGATAGCTCGTATTTCCCTTCAGTTACAGAAAAAAAATCAGGTGTAAAGCTGTTTTGCTAAATTTAAGTCAAAAGCAGTAAGTCAAATCGCTCTGTGCTGACACTTTGGAAAGTGAGCAGCGAGAGAAAAATCTTTTGACTAAGCTTATGCCTCAGCGCACACACCGCTTTGGTGATTTTCCTTGAAGGCAGTTTGAGCCGATGTTGGAATGTATAACCCTACTTTAAATTGTCAAACAATACCACCTGCCAACCCAAATGCCTGAGATAGCAAGAACTCTAGCTATATAATTTACTTCATATCTTTTACTTGAACCCAACTACTCTAAATGATCTGGGGTTTTTTATTCGGTTCATTACTTTTACGTTGATTTTTTTTTCTAAAGCTGCAAGCAAAAGGTTAAAAAGCATTTGCTAGACCTTTACGAGTTTTATAGATACGGCCCAAACAACATTGCATTTTTAACCATTATTTAGGAACGACTTAAAAACCAATGTTGTTTAGTACTGCACATAATGTTTAGAAATGTCCTTTAGAATTTCCTATTCTAATACCAAATTAAGCAAAACTATATAAAAAAAGGATTTATGCATCATAATACAAGGCATAGTTAAAGGCCGAGTCCACCCTAATATCAATTTGATTTGAATAAATAGAGTAAAATTAAACAAGCATTACAGTGAAAAATTTATTGAAATCTGATGTAAAATAAGAGAGTTACGGCATTTTGAAGTTTTGCATTATTTCATGAAACAGTGATATGCATAACATGGGCAATATGCAAAATGATTGAACCGAAGATGTCACACACTCACTTTTCCTTATGTATTTTATTATATGAAAACTATTTCTAATTTCTAATTTTTTCAATAATGTAAGACATGGTTTGACTCCTTATGGATAATGTAAAATCATCATTATTGTAACTTATTTTGATACAAGGGAGAGATTCTTTATTATCACATCCAATAAAATTGAAATATATGATATTTCATATAATAAAATACATTAGGAAAAGTGAGTGTGTGACATCATCGGTTCACTCATTTGCATACCGCCCATGTTATGCATATCACTGTTTCATGAAATAATGCAAAACTTTCTGCAAAAAAAACTTTAATGCAAAAAATGCCGTAACTTTCTTATTTTACATCTGATTTCAGTGAAATTTTCACCGTTATACTTGTTTAATTTTACTCTATTTATTCATATCAAATTGATATTAGGGTGGACTTGGCCTTTAAATAATCATCTTCAGCAATACTATATTTTGGGGAATACGTTGTGCTTACTGGAACCACTCATAAACTCAAGAGAGTAATACAAGAAACGAAAGGAAAGATAACACGCGAACGAAAGAACAAGAAACCCAAATGAACACTTTTCAAATAGCAAGATAAAACAGAATGTTGTGAACAAGCGAAGACAGGGAAAGAAAAAGACAAAGATAAAAAAACGGGAGATACTTTGTTAAAAAATGTATTCAAGACGAAATATTCATTGACCGTATACGTACAAATCAAATGAGAACGCCTAGTGTTGTGAAACGAAAAAGGGTAACAGATTTCCTTTGTGTAACCTATTTACATATCTTGGTTGTTATAGCTTATCAACAAGGAAAGATTGGGTTTACGTAAATGTGTAAATTGTGGAAGTTGTTTTTAAATCTAGTCAAGTAAATTCCAAAATTTTGTCTAGTATAATTGTTTTTGTTCATAGCTTGCCTTTTTGTTGCTTTTTACACTAAATGAATGCCATAGTAATAACTCAGTCTCACCAAAGGGACCTATCCTAGACCTACAACAGACCCAACAAAAAATACAAAAATTTATCTAAATGGCCAAAAATCGGTGGGGTTTGTTTGGCGGTGTGACCTAGGTATGATGTATGGTAATAGACAATGTTGTGGAATTACAAAATAAAATATTGTTTTCATGATTGTTGCAGTCTTCACATCAAACCATCATCCTATAATTATCATGATAGTATATACATGTATATATATATATATATATCACCTGTTTCACTGTTACATATCACTCGTGAATCTCTGTCAACATAATTATAAAACAATTTCATACTCATCTATGAATGCAAAATCAAGCTCAGTTAAATATCTTGACGGTTTGTGCATTAGTTCTCGTAAATCTCAACCATTTCTGGGCGTGCCTATTCAAATTTGCATTCTTATGATAAACCCACGTTGCTAGACGTGGCTATTGAAATGAACACTCTTCCATGTTTCATGATATACCCCAGTTTGGCATAAAACTGCATCAATATCCAGTAAAACTCGGCATAAATCTACTTGCCCACAAACCTGGTGTTTTGTTGTCAGTAAATCTATTCATGCTTTCCACGACAGATTGAGAACCTGTTCATCAAATATGTGGATCTCAGTGAACACCCATTGGCATCGCGTGATCTCGCCCATGCCATCTCCAAGATGCCTGATTTGAATCATTTGAAACTGCACGGTTCCAGGTTTCATAGTGATTTCTATTCAACATCATCAGTGACGTCTGCTGAAGAGGTACCATAATCATGTTTTTACACACCCCTCAGACTTATGATAAAGCCTTCTCCCAGTCATTTTTGTCATATATTAGTTCATTTATATCCCTTAAAACCATTGAATCTTTCATTATTTAGAAAGGCTCTACTTCATGTACAGTCTACCTCTTATTTTCTTCCGAATTTCCTATATTGAAAAAAAAAATCTACCAACTTTTTGTTCGCAAGATATCTCAAAAGCGGATAATGGTATACTGTTATTTTTTTTCAGCACCGTAAAATTTTCAACGCAGTCGATGCATCGTGACATCATCTAGGCGCCATTAGTGTGCTTTCGAAATCACGAGCGTATATATTCTGTGCATGGGAAATTATATACTGAGAGAAAAGGGAAGATAAAAGGAGATACACGAAGAATAACTTCAGAAAATATATAAAAATAAGATGGAAGAATGATAAAAACAAAAAATAAAAATAAAAGATAGAAAGAGAAAATAAAAAAATGGAAAAAATAAAAAATAACGTAAGAAATGATACAAAAAGAAGGAGATAGAAGGATAATATAAAGAATAACATAATGAAAGATAGAAAGAAAAAAGTGATACAAGGATAAACAAATACTAAAATAGGAGCCATGGACTTCGCGTCGCCGTTCCCAGAAATTGAAACAGTCTTACAAACTAATAGGAGCTTGTGTCCGAGGACCGTCACGGTCGATTAAACTTTCCGTCCTGTCCTGTTACTAGGGCGCTTACGAAACGGGACGGGAGAGCAACAGGACGGGGGAGAGTGAACCGACTGCGACGGTCCTCGCGCTATCCTGTATCGTTTTTCTATGAAGTTACGAAAAAGTAGACGACGACGCACTTCAGTGTTCACGCCCACAATCGCCACGGACGCAAAAACGAGCTTAGGACGGGAGCCTTTGAAGACGGGGAGTCGAACAAAAAATTGATGTGTGCATGCGCGACTTGAAGTATCTCTCCGTCCTCTTTGATTTCAAGACGGTTCTCGGGAGAAATAGCGTCCGGTCTGCGATTTTTTTCCCCGTAACCCTAATGCGTCGAAATTGCCAATAGTGTCACATGTATTAGTAATCGTCGCTGCCATCGACATCGCGTTTGGCTTTGCCGTCTGTCTGATGACACTTTTCCTGTGTCTGTTGCTTGAATCTCGCAAGACTTGCATCGTTTATGCTGCAAACTCAACGTCTTCATCAATATCTTGCAAAGGTAAATTAATGAACTAAGCTTCGAATAAATTATTATCAAAGTATTATTTATAGCTGCATGTTAAGATTGTTAACAGTTATAATGTTTATTAAGCCCCAAACTTCTGCGTCATGAGTAGTAATTGCCAGTCCCATACTACTAGATTTACGATGGACTTATAAAGTCTAAAGACAAGTCAGATCTGAAGCAGGTCTGAAGAGAATTTCTCATTGAAAATGCTACAAAGTGGTTGTGTTTTAAACTTGCCTTAAAACAAAACAATACTAACATCATCTGAAACAAACACCTGAAACCTAAATGGAAAGAATATGTACGGTAATTAAATATGTTATACCGTAATCCTGCTAGAAGTCAGACAGTTTTTTTTTTATTTTCTTAAACAGTTTTTCACTCGTAATGTTTGCATGGGTATTTACCAACTATCGTGAAGCCAATATTCTACTGTTGATTTCTGTGGTTATTCGCATTCGAATGTCAATTCTCAGACAGTAATTTCAGAAGTCAGACACTAGAGGGAGGCATTACGTTGGGCTGTCTATAGTACCTACATAAAGAGAGTAGCGACAACTCATGATTTGAACGCCATTTTGTTTCATCTGCTATGCAACATTTCTATTCAATTCCGAGGAGCATCTCTTCCTTTGCCAGGCCGAATACCCCTCCAGTGCCAAGGATTTTGTTGGTTTTGTAAATTTTTGCGAAGCGTAAGCTGTGTTTGATATTAGAGCGCTCACTTCTCTTTCCCAATGCATCTGACAATGAAACTTTGTACACATGAAATAATGTAATTCTGAAGAAAAAAATATTTTCCGTCTCGGTTCGGGAAAAGAAATTCAAATGCTGCTACCCCCCCCCCCCTGACACACCACCACTGCTCTCCAGTGTCAGATGGCGCAGCCCGGCGTGAATCCCGAACTCGTATACCCGAGAAGGAAATTCACGCCCTCTAGGAAAATATTACTCTCCCCCCTCCCATTCTGTCACCGAGACCGAAGGAAAAACATTCAATCAGAGGATAAAATTAAATTGCTCGTCTCTCTTTCTCTCCCCTATTTCTTTCTCAACTCTCTCTTCTCCCTGTCTTTCACAGTCACTATGTCTATTTCTCTCATCTCTTTCTCTCACACACACACACACACACACACACACTCACACTCTTTCAAATTCTTTTGCGCTCTCGTGTGAATCGTTTGTTTTATGTTACGGTTTTTTTACTGATATGCGGAGAAGGATTTTTTGTAAGTGAGAAGTATTCATGGTAGGAAAGGTGCGTAGATAAACGATCATTATTTTTAATACTTAGATTAGTTAGATGTTATAGATATTTTGCTATACTAAGCAAGACTTTATTAGGCAATTCTGCTTACTAGTTTAGAAGAAAAATAAAACTATTAGCCATCATGGTATTCGTTGCGATCATCGATCATTAGCCATTATCTAGAGCAACATCTTTATTTTCAGGAGACTATAATCCCCCCTACCATCTCCCCGTTCTTAGAAATTGGGGCACATTGATGGACCACTGTCCAAAATACCGGATTAGGGTACATAAAATTATAGGACTTTTACTTTCATCAGGACTCTATTCCCCACCCCCTCCTCCAGCTAATGCCACCACCGCTACTATTTGTGCAATATTATATATATAAACGCATTGATGTTGTTATAATATAGAGCTTTAGATCATCTCCCCTCATCACCATGCTGGTCCCCACCCCAACCATGCACCCCAACCGCTCTCTAAATCTACCCCTCTCAGCAGGTTATCACTCTATCACTGATTCAACTTATGTTGTGTTCTCGTGTTGAATCGTTTTTTGTTTGATTATATCAAGTTTGTTTTGCTTGATTCTTATCAAAAGTCCATCTCCAATATTTCTCTGAAAAAATAAAGACGCTAACATCTAATAAGGGAATCATTTATAAATCGCTCGACCTCTCTCCACTCATGTTTAATTCACGTCATATTCAAAATAATATCTAATTATTTTGTTGTTGCTACCATACTATTTTTTTTAACTGTTACAACTTTCTAAAAGAGGGCGACAATTTTGATGGGGGTTGAGTAAAACATGGGGTATAGAAATTTTTTTTGGTATACTAAAAGATTTATTAAAACATTTTATTTGCAACATCGTTTACCGGTGATCTCTCTCTCTCTCTCTCTCTCAGTCTCTCGAGTAGAATTTGTTAAAATACTTGGGATATATTTTTCTTTAGATTTAAATATAAAGGAGGAGATGAATTATAAAGAAATATTAAATAAAATTAAAAAACTATTAGGCTGGTGTAAACAGTGTGATTTGCCCCTTACTGGTAAAATACAATTGTTGAAAGTATTTGCCCTATCCAAACTTATATATGTCTCTTCTGTATTATTGGTACCATTTTGGGTTTATAAAGAAGTTGACAAAAATTTGTTTTGATTTCATATGGAGAGGACATGATAAGATTAAAAGAAATATCCTTTATTTAAATTATAATCATGGAGGTTTGAAAATGATGAATTTTAGAGATATGATCAAGGCACAAAGAATAATGTGATTAAGAGACTAATTTATGAAGACAGTGATATGAAATGAAAAAAATATTTTGACTATATATTCTAGTCGATTGGAGGAAGATTTATATTTTTATGTGATTATGATATGAAAAATATTCATTTTCAGGCGCAACCATTGTACTTAGAATGTTTGAATATTTGCCATGAATTAGGAGAGAACAGAATTATTACTAGTAATTTAGGAAATCAAATGATATTTAATTATACTTTGATCCGTTTTGGCCGGAAAACATTTTTTAATAGAAAATTATTTGAGGCGAATATATATCAAATTAAGCATGTTGTAGATAAAAATGGCCATTTAAGGCCAGTTATTTCCTACAAAAAGGTCTTGATGCCAACGATTTATTCTACATTAGTAACATTTATTCAGCTTTGCCAGTGTATTTGAAAGAGAAAAGGAAAATAGACGAAGAGATAAATGATACGATCGATTACTCGGAATTGATGTATAAAGTAGACGATAAAATAATATCATATGAAGGAATGACTTCTAAATTATGTTATAAAATCTTTATAGATAATATAAAGGAAACCTTTGCATTTAGACACGCGGAAATAACACATTTAAATACCAAGTTTGGAGTTGCGACTTGCTTTTTAACCCCGAGATTATGCACTTTAGATGGGAAATTACGTGAATTTCAGTTTAGATTACTACATAGTACCCTATATTGTAATGATAAATTGTATCAATTTGGTTTTTTATCATCTAACTTATGTTCTTTCTGTGAAAAGGAAATTGAGGTATACAACCACTTGTTTATGAAGTGTCAATTGGTTAAAAAATTGTGGCAAGAAATTGGGGAACAAATGAAATTGATGCACTTAAATACTTGAAAATGGGAGGAAATTTTAGTTGGTTTAGATGGAAAATCAGAAAAACACATGTACATTAACCACTTAATTATACTCATAAAATATATGATATACAATGCAAGATCAAAAGGAACGCCCCCAACAAAGAAAGAAATCTATAATGCACTTTTAGAAAGTAAAGATAATGAACGGAAAAAAGCAATAGTTCGAAATAAGTTAAGTCTACATCTAAAAAAATGGACTTATTTTGAATGTTGGACGGAAGGAGGACATACAAGTTAATATTACAAACGGCTTTAAAAAAATATTATTCATTGTTACAATTGCCCTGTATACTTTAATTCGTCACCTATGATTTTAATCTATACCTTGTTCAGTTAATTGTACTATGGTTTATTTATGAATGGCATGCTATGGAATTATATTATTTGGAATTATATTATTTGTATTGTCTAATATTGCCATGTTGAATTATGCTGTGTAATCAATGCTTAATTTGTAATACATGTATTCATTTTGAAAATCTGAATCAAGGAATAAAAAAAAAATTATGAAAAGAAAAAAAAAATTGGGTTTATACAGACGTGTTCCAATCAGATATGATTATTTACGTCTTGGGACCGACCTTTAACGTCACCATCCGAAAGACGTGACTCAGTCTCGAACCTGGGTCCGCTGAATCAGTTTATAACTTCCACTGTTAGCTGGATTACAGGCGCACAGTTAGCGTGTGTGTGTGTAATTGGGTTTTTACAGACGCGTATCAATCAGATATGATTATTTAACGTCTGGGACCGACCTTTAACGTCACCATCCGAAAGACGTGACTCAGTCTCGAACCTGGGTCCGCTGAATCAGTTTATAACTTCCACTGGTAGCTGGATTACAGGCGCACGCCACAACGCCCAGTTAGCAATTAGGGTTTATTTATAACTGCAGATGGCGCTCTTCCGATTTCTGTGAGTTGAGAGTGAACTAGTACATAGCGTTACATGAGTATGTAACGCTATGGTGTAAATGCATACATGAAATCGATGCTGTATGTAGTCTTGTTTTCATGACATTTAAATAAAAATATTACGACACATATTCCAATGGAAGATTAAAGGTTATAAAGCGCTTTATCTATTTATGGATTATTGTTTTTATTTGTTAAAGACCTTACCTTAAAAATAACACTAACCAACTCCAATCCCTAACCTACCCCAAGACTGTACTTACTAGTTAGGACTCATAATTCTATTAAATTTAGACCCTACGACTCTAGATTATCTTGACCCTAGGACTCTAGATTATGTAAACCCTAGGACTGTAAAATTGTCTAGACACTAGGACTCTAACCCTAACCATAACCCTAAACCCTTACCCTAAACCCTAAACCCAAAACCCTAACCCTAAACCCTACGCTTAACGCTAACTCTAACCCTTACCTAGGACTGAGAATTATAAAGACTCTTGATTATAATTAAATATCATAATTGATAGGATTGAAGTCAATTGAATATATCATAAAGAAATGTGAGAAAATTACAATGCCCCGACCGGGATTCGAACCCGGGACCCTGGATTACATGATCAGTGCTCTACCAACTGAGCTATCCAGGCTCTCGTCGAAGCAAAGTAACAATCTCACATATAGCCCCTCTCTTTCCATCGAGCGTAGGGGGTACATCCATACCAATTCCATGTACATTTCAAGAGAAACCCCATATTATAGCTGTCACTGAAGTTAAGCGTAAAAACTTTAGAGAAATACAAATGGATATGTCATTCAATCAACCAATGCTACTAATGACTCTGGCAGAGGGATTATCATTTTTGTGCATGAGTCACTAAGTACCAACGTGGTCAGTGCAACCTTGATCCCTGTTCAATTTGATGAGGTTATTTGGATTGAAATGAAATTGAGAGGAAATGACAAGCTATTGATAGGGTGTTTTTATAGAAGTGAAAGTGAAAGCAAAGCCAACAATGTAAGTTTATTGCAATCTATTGCAAAATCTATTGCAAGTATTTCAAAAATGAAGCACAGTCATGTCTTGTTGATGGGTGACTTTAATTATCCAGACATTTGTTGGACTTCTTGGACAACTCCCAAAAGTAAAGATAGTGGTGAAATCAAATTTATTGAATGTATTCGTGATGCTTTCTAGTTCAACATGTCAATAAACCGACAAGGTTTAGATTTGGTTGTAAACCCAATATACTTGATTTAATATTTACTAACAATGAAGACCATATTTCAAATGTTCAGTACTGTAGCCCAATAGGACTGAGTGACCATGCTGTTTTGATATTTCATCTGAATTTTGGAAGTATGCCAGGACAAAGACTAAAATCAAGTCTGGAGTAGCACCTCTTGTGAAGTCTCTTTCATCTTCTTCTGAACTTACCGAGACTGATAACGAAAAAGCTGATATCCTACTTGATTATTTTTCTACTGTTTACACGAATGAGCTTGTTGGTAATATTCCCAGTCCCCCTCAGCATAATATTTTTGAAGATTTTTGTGATATTGAAATTAATGAAGACAAAGTCCTGTCTTTGCTTTCCAAACTTGACATTTCGAAGTCCCCGGGACCAGATGAGTTTCACCCTTGGGTGCTGCGTGAGATCGCTCCAGTCATAGCTGGTCCTTTGAGTGTCATTTTCCAAACTTCTTTGCGGAGAGGTGAAGTTCCATCAGACTGGAAATCAGCGAATGTTAGTGCTGTTTTCAAGAAAGGTGATAGATCGCTGCCATCGAACTATAGACTTATCAGTCTTACATGTATAGTGTGTAAGCTTTTGGAATCAATTATTCGTGATGAGATTCTGGATCATATGACTATAAACAAATTGTTTAGTGTCAAGCAGTATGGTTTCTTGCCTGGTCGTTCGACAATGCTCCAGCTGATAAACGTAGTTGATGAATGGTCTAGCACTCTGGAGGAAAATGGTTCAATTGATGTGATTTATTTAAATTTCACGAAGGCCTTCGATAAGGTGCCCCACCGGCTGCTTGCCAAGATTAGAAGCTATGGCATAAGTGAGTTGGTGGTTAATTGGATTGAAGCATTTCTAGTTGGGAGAAGACAGCGTGTATGTGTGAATGGAGAATATTCCAGTTGGGGGCTTGTTGCAAGTGGAATTCCACAAGGTAGTGTTCTTGGGCCCGTGTTGTTTATGTTGTATATAAATGATCTACCTGACACGATTTCTGAGAGTAGTGTATATCTATTTGCTGATGACACAAAGATTTTCAAGTCCATAACAGATGAGAATGATTGTATTGCCTTTCAGAGGGATCTTGATAGGCTCAAATGCTGGTCTGACAAATGGCTGCTTAGATTCAACCCTAAGAAATGTAGTGTTCTCACCATTGGTCACCCCAAGTCTGCCCTGGCAAGTCCATATGTGTATAATATGACCAGTGATAATTCGCAAAGTGCCCTCAACCAAGTGTCATCTGAGAGAGATTTGGGAGTGGTGATTGATGATAAGCTAAATTTTGAAGAACATTTACATGCAAAGATCAATAACGCAAACAGACTAATGAATTTAATCAGACGAACCTTTGTTTATTTAGATAAGGATATTTTTTCACTCTTGTACAAATCGCTTGTTCGTCCCCAAATAGAGTACGCTCATGCTGTGTGGAGCCCTCACCGTAAGAAACATATACATGCTTTGGAAAATGTCCAAAGAAGAGCCACTAGATTAGTCCCAGAGTTAAAGGGGCTGCCTTATGCACAAAGATTGAGGAAGTTGAATATCCCTACCTCAGCTTACAGGAGGGCTCGAGGCAATATGATTGAAACATACAAGATTTTTAATAAATACGATTCTGATGTAACTCCAAATCTTGAATTACAATCCAGAGATCAGACAAGAGGACATAGTAAAAAAAAAATTTATTCCTAGGACCAAAACTCAGAGATACAAAAATTCTTTCTATGTACGAATACGTAAACCATGGAATATTCTTCCCAAGGACACCATTACTGCCCCAAGTGTGCACAGTTTTGAAGTAGCTTTGGATAGGTGCTGGAAAAATAAGCCCATTAAGTACGATTACGAATCGCCTGCGCCAGGAAACGATCCAGCCATCTTGAAGAGGAAAAAGAACTTGGAACTCAGTATCTTCCCTAGGTAGGTATCTATTGTAGGAAGGCATACGAGTACGAATATCTTTCTACAGCTGGTTTCCAACATCTGACAGTTAATCGCTCATATAATTTTGTGGATCCCACAACTGGCGCAAATACTTATTCAATTGAGAATTTGTGGTGGCAAGTTAAGCGTCAGTTTAATAAGCACACACACACACACACACACACACACCACACACAAACAAGGACAAGTGGAGCCTTCACCTGAGTGAATATATGTGGAGACATGCTCACAGGTAGGAGGACCTTTTTGATGCTCTCCTGAAAGATATCACTCAGCTCTATAAACCTTAAAGATAAGCTATTATTTACTAATTTAAAAATTTAAAAAGAAGGTCTGGGATATGTCCAAGCCACCAAAATTTCACCTCTTTTAATGTAGTACGGTCGCAAAAAAAAAAGAAAAATAAGGAATTCTTGCCCAGCAGTCGATAGGACAGGGATTGCTGAAGGTAAGAGGACATTTTGGGCTCTTTTTGTTGAATACAGCACCATAATAAAGCTAACGATTTAAAGTAGGATAGACTCAAATCCCCGCCTGCACAGCGCGGACAAATCATGGCCGTTTCTGACGCCTCCTGGCTATACGCGATGGCAGATATCGAATCGGGCAATCACGCCACTGCCAAAGATCTGACATTAGATTTAGAACCGGAAGACGGGTTTCGAATTGTCTCCTCTGCAAGAAGCATTAGGAGGAAGAAAAGAAAGATTCGTGTCTTGGCCATGTCATCTGAGTCTGAAAACATGGAATCCCAGCCGGTATTCCGAACACCAGCAAAGGTCATTGATCTAAAGACTTTTATTACATCCACTGATAGAGGAAAGTATCTCAGAAACAAAAGCATGTCAAAAATTGCAAAATCAATCAAAGAGTGTATTTGATCAGATCCAGAACTTATAAAGTCAACTCGGGATGGAATATTCGTAAAGTGTTATAACGTGAATCAGCACCGGAAGTTATCAGAGATACAAAATATTGATAATGTACCAGTTAGGGCTAATAAGAAAAGGCGACATAAAGAAAGGCGTTATATCTGGAATACCGACTGAGATGTCAGATAAGGAGATAGAAACAGAACTAAAGCGGCAAAGGGTATTTAACGTGAAAAGAATAGTAAGGAAAGTCCGAAAGAGGGAGGAATCTCAGGAATCGACTCTAGAGATAGTCCCAACTCGTAGTGTAATTGTATCTTTCGAAACAAATGAACTTCCACAATACGTAAATTTCTTCTTCCAAAAGATTCAAAGCAGACCCTATGTACCTCAAATTTCGAGATGTTTCAATTGTCAAAGATTTGGCCATACCATTGATGTTTGTAAACAGAGGCAAAGGTGCGGAGATGTGGAGGGAAACACAGTTTCAACGACTGTAAAAATAAAGAGAACCGCGATTGTGTAAATTGCAGAGGTAAACACTCTGCTGCATACAATGGATGCATAGAAGCACAAAAGGCACAAGAGATACAAAAGATAAAAGTGCTAAATAGCATCAGCTATGCTCAAGCTGCTCGTCAATTAAAAGAAGAAAAGGAAATTATTCAAGAACAATACGTTCAATCTATACCAGAGAGGAAACAAGCTCGTCCACAAAGACATGAGGGTAAAGGGGACTCTCAAACCCCCATCAAGCAGAACCACCCCACTAACCAAACCGACAACTCTCAATCCTCCCCAAGACCTATGTGGCAGACTGGCACACCGTCTCTGCCACATCACCAGGATAATAAACAAACCAATGAAAAGAAACAACAAAGAATCCCTGAACTTAAGGAGAAATTTGTAACAACAGCATCAAATGAGGAATTAATAACTTTCTTTCTTCAAATTATGATACAAATCATGAAAGAAAAGTCAGAAGGAGAGGTGCTGTCTTTAATCAAGACAGCAGCTGGTCAACTTCTGTCGGCCAAACAAACACCAGCGAGCTAAATAAGACAAAGGATATGGCACTCCGCATCATGCAGTGGAATGCCCAGGGCCGAAAAGGACATGGGGACGATATGATACTGTACTTACTCTGAAAACAAAGTAAAATCATTCATGTATTATGTATTCAAGAAACATGGTTTCACGACCATTATAATTAAAAGCCCAATTACGAATGTTTTGCAAAAAAAAAGGAAAGCGCTGTGGAGGTTGTGTCATTTACGTACACAGCAGTTTGAACTATGATTACCCAATCATTAAAACCAACATCGAAATGCAACTGGTCAATATTCATTTTGATAACGCATCCATAAAAGTGGTAAATTATTACAATCCATGCGAAGACATAAATACCGATACACTGGATTTCCTAGTAAAGCGCACAAAGAACAAGCGGAAAACCATTATACTGGGAGACTTCAACTCTCACAATATCCAATGGGGTAGTATAAAGACAGACAAGAATGGAAAACCCATTGAGGAATTCACGTTGAAACACAATTTAGTCTTTTTAAATAATGGCACGGAGACCCGCTTAAATCCAAGCACTGTGAAACCTCGTGTTTAGATTTGTTTTTAGCAACACCATCTCTAGCCACCTCCACTAACTGGAATGTGTCATCAACTAAATTTGGAAGTGATCACTTTCCAATACTAATTGAAATCATCAAAGCTCCTCAACCAGACACAACCATAAAAGATGATTTCACTGTAAAATGGTCTTTTAAGAAGATTGATTGTCAGAAATTCAGTAAACTTTGTGACCGACGTATGAACTTTGAATTAATCCAGGACGAAAATGTAAAAAGTTTTAATGATAATTTTATGGAAGTTTTACATGATGTTTTAAATGAACTCTCACCGAGAAATACTAATAAGAAGAAGCGGGATCTCAACCCCGTAGCGTTGTGGACAGACGAATGCAAAATAAAGATTAAGGAGCGTAATGAATGTAAAAATCGGTTACTGAGAGTATAATAAATAATAATAATATTGGATATTTATATAGCGCTCATATGCACCATGAATGTAGCCTTTTGACAAGGCCCTCGTGACTTGGCTATTTTTCTTGGCAAGTAAGCTAGTAGTGGCTGCATAACAAGACTAGCCGCCCAGCCCGGTGAATGCGCTATCGAGCGACGTGTCGCGATGGCCTTTTGGAACCTGGCTTGTATTTCTTATGTTATCCTTTGTTCCAAGCGAGGATCTGCTACCTTTTTGGTAGGAGCCAATCAGCGAACGTATCTTTGCATGACGTCAGCATAAATTTAGTATGAAATTCGCCTTCATCTCAAGCGCTAGCTCACTCGGCACGTACTGCACCCGGCGCAAGCTACATCAATCATGAACGAATCACATGGAAAGCAAGCCTCGCAGAGACCGTTGTGATTGGTCGATAATCCTCGGTGTAGGCGTGTTAGCATACGAATGTCAACTCGTGAATAATTCATATCGGACGATGGAAACCCAGGTTCCAAAAGGCCTCGCGACTAAAGTCGCTCGATCGCCCTTTCACCCCGGCCGTGTTGATTCTTTTCGTCGCCGGCTAGTCTCATCTCAGGCACAGCATGACGAGGAAAATGGCCAAGTCACGAGGCCATGTCAAAAGGCTACCATGAATGGTGCTCAAGGCGCTCCAATATGGAAAAAGGAAAACCTGCAATTATATGAACAAAAAAAGGCAGAAGCACGAAGGACTATCAGACAAACAAAACGAAAGTTTTGGTTGGAATACACTTCAAAAATGAGCAGGTTTACCTCGATATCAGAATTATGGAATCTGATTCGGTGCTTGAAGGGTAATCCCACCAAAACTTACTCAAAACTATCTGCTTTAAACCTAGGTTCAAAAGTAATTATAGATGAACAAGAAAAAGCAAACGAACTCGGAAAGCATTTTCTGAAGACAAGCTGTTAATCCATAAAAAATAACAGAAGTAAAGATGTTTAGATGCTTATGAGTCTATTGATTATAAAAGGGGACATGATCTAGTCATAAATGAATCCTTCACTATGATAGAACTTGAAAAACCCCTCAACACAAGAAAGGCATCTTTTTTAACCTTTCAACAGGGGCATGGGAAAACTTTCTTTATAATAGAATATGGGCCAAGTATCTCGGTGTCATCTTTGATAATGGAATGACTTGGAGACCTCTTTTATAGACATCACTAAACGGTGTAAAGGTAGAATAAATACTAGATCACTCGGAGGGGGGGGGGGGGGCAGTCCGAGTACATGTATCCCCCGGACCCGTCACCCATCCCCCATTTGAATCAATGTCGTGACTGAAATGGATAAAGTGGCAATTTGGGGCCTCGGGTATCACTGCTGACAAATTTGACCTTTTTGTACTTTTGTCACTTTTTAGTTTTGAAATTGAAGGTGATCCGACAAAAACTGCAGCCGGTAGAGAGATCACAAGAAAGTCTTTACTATTTCTTTTTTTAAAAATATGGTTACCATGGCAACGATGAATCCACCACACCAAAAAAAATAGGCGTCTTCATCTTACCATAATGCACCTCCTTGCGAAATATTAATATGATCCGACAAGAACTACAGCCGGTAGAGAGCTTACAAGAAGGTCTTTACCATTTCTTTACAAAAATATGGTTACCATGGCAACGATGACTCCACCCACACCAAAAGCAATAGGCGTCTTCATCTTACCATAATGCACCTCCATGCGAAATTTGAAGGTGATCCGACAAGAACTGCAGCCGGTAGAGCGCTCACAGGAAAATGTCTGCGGCGGACGCGGACGCGGCGCGACGCGACGATGCCAAATCCATAGTATCCCCGAACAGTAGTTCGGGGGATAATTTATCAAAAGTCTTGCATATGCCAAATGGACTGGAGATGCTAAAGAACTTTTGATGGTATATAAATCATTTGTACTTGTCTTGAATGGGTGGGGTGCGGGAGCGGGATGGGAGCGGGATGGGAGCGGGAACGGGCACACCCTTTCGAGACAAGCCCCCCGGTTATCTCGAATGGACGCGTTCCCAGCGAGAAGTTCAATGAACGCGCCACTTCGAGACAACCGGGGGGGGGGGGGGGGGGGGGCTTTCCTCGAATGAGTGTGTTGAGTAGACTTTTGTAATAGACGTTTTAGAATTTTTTTTGAAAAATGTACTCTTGCTGGTTTTTTCGTTTTTCTTTTGTCTAAGATGTAGAAAATATAACCGGCAGTGGCGGCACCAGGATTTTTAAAGTGGGGTGGGGGGGGGGGCAAATGGGGGGCAAAAGAAATTGTTGGGGGCAAGGGCGGACAAACAAAATTTTCCACCCTTTTATTTTTTTCACTCCGAAAATTATTGGGGGCAACTGGGGGGCAAAGCTTCTGACTGGGGGGGGGGGGCAAATGCCCCCCCCCCCCATGCCCCCCGGTGCCGTCACTGATAACGGGGGTTGTCAAATGAATGTATGAGGTTGCATGAATTCATAATGGAATGTTCATTTAAAATTCAAAGGTCTGGTCGGGCAGACAGTCCAGAATAGAATGTTAATTCACTGCGGCGTATTTTTTACGGGGGGGGGGGGAGGCACAAGATGGCCATGCCCCACCCCTTATTGGTGGGTGAGTAAGAAAATAGGAAGATGAATGAGGAAGATGAAAAAATATTCCCGGGAAAATGTAAATAGGGGTCAATTTTCGCAGACTCTGGTGGTTTCCTCCCCGGGGATAGGTGGGGGGGGGGGGGGGGGGTTAATTTCCTAAATTGCCTGGATAGGGGGTCCAATATCTAAGAAAATTCCCGGGATAGGGGGTAAAACAAATTCCAACTTCTCCGGAATAGGGGGTCACTTTTGAAAAGGAGTTACGAGCATAGGCCTACCCCTGGTATGGGGAGTTGGGGGCCGGGTACAAACGACCTTTTGATATGAGTTTTGACTTTTGATAGTGGGTATTGATAGAATGATAGTGGCATTAAAAGGTGTTTCTAACTTTGGAAAGATGATAAACACACCTTGGCTTATGTCAGCACATGTCTGTAACACAATTTCACAATATTTAACAGGTCACGCCAAAAAAATAAAAATAAATTAACAATCCTAGCTACGCCACTTGCCCTTTCTTCCCCGTGTGTTTTATTTAAATAATTATTCAATTCTCCTATTTATTTTGCACAAATAATGATTTCCTTGTCAAAAGCATTTTTAGATACCGTTTTTTATATTTTCTACATCTTAGACAAAAGAAAAACGAAAAAAACAGCAAGAGTACATTTTTCAAAAAAAATTCTAAAACGTCTGTTACAAAAGTCTACTCAACACACTCATTCGAAGAAAGCCCCCCGGTTGTCTCGAAGTGGCGCGTGCATTGAACTTCTCGCTGGGAACGCGTCCATTCGAGATAACCGGGGGGGCTTGTCTCGAAAGGGTGTGCCCGTTCCCGCTCCCATCCCGCTCCCATCCCGCTCCCGCACCCCACCCATTCGAGACAAGTCTAAATCATTTATACTTTCGATTCTTGACTATGGTTGCGAAGCATACAACTCGGCGATTACAAGCGCAAAAAAATATGCTGAACTCTGTTCAGTATAAATCTTTATTTGTTTGCGTAGGCGCTCAAATAGGAGCCTCCCTCAAAACTTTGCAAGTTGAATTAGGCGAAATGCCCCTTGATTTAAGGCGAGAAATGTTAACACTTAAATTCAGAAAACGAATCGAGGGTATACATGAAAGACTGTTGGCAGTTAATATCATTGGAGGTACTAATTCCAGATTAGCCTTTGGACGTTAAGTTCAATTACGTACAGGAAGATCCCATAATGCACCTGTACCAATTTACACCTTACTGGCTGATACTCCCCCCTCAAGTGTCATCTGAACTAAAGGGCGTCATAACGAAAGCAGACATCTGCTCAGCACAAAGACAAGCAGCCTTACAGGTTATAAACTCAAAATGGCTGAATTATTTACACATATATACAGACGGATCAAAATCCCCAGATAAAGAATCTGCGGCTGCTGCATTTCATGTACCTTGTTATGATGTCTCCCAATCTAAGAGACTGGAAAATTTCACTTCTTCATATAGAGCAGAAATGGCCGCAATAGTGCTTGCCCTATTATGGTTACTAGAACTCCCAAGTCTCTATACCGGGGCAGATATCTTTTCCGAGCCCCCAAGTTAGCTTTGAAAGGATTCCTGTCCATTGTGGACTATGAAATAACAGATAAGTATGATAAAGCAGGATTAAATAAAAACATAGAAATAAAAAGGCTCTTACTAGAGCAGAATCTAACTGTGTTATAAAGAAATACTATATAGAGAAATGGCAAAAGTAGTGGAATGAAACGTCATCTCCCCTACGGGAAATACAATCCCTAGTGACCAAACCATTTATATGTTATTTAAACAATAGATATAGCGAAACCATTCTCCATCGGTTAAGAATGGGGAACTTTGGTCTGAACGCTAATGTATTTGAACTGAATCAACATGAGACAGTTAACCACTTCTTGTGTATATAGAGAGAGCCATGTAACGGAAACTGGCATAGAAAATGAAAATGCAATAACTTCGCTTTTGAGTTCTTCTAACCCTGCTCACCAACGGGCTTTGGTCAACTTTGTCATTAGAACTAAAAGGGTACACC
Source organism: Heliocidaris erythrogramma (assembly GCA_025617745.1). NCBI lineage: Eukaryota > Metazoa > Echinodermata > Echinoidea > Camarodonta > Echinometridae > Heliocidaris > Heliocidaris erythrogramma. The sequence goes on from CM046858.1 coordinate 19,769,643, forward strand.
TATACCCCTACTAACCACCTTCTGCAAAGCACTTGATTTTATTACAGCACAAAATGTCCTTCTTACCCGTTACATTTACTAACCTATATGGAAGCAATACTTATAAAACAAAACGTTTTATTCAAAATTCTTGATATTCTTATATCACGCAATTTTATTTCTTTATAAAATACACTATAAAGGGAACCAACGACCGTTCCCCCACTCCCTTTCTCTCTTTCTCAGATATGATATTCAAAAGAGAAAGAAGACAAACGCATTGGAATCGGAAATCTTGCAGCAAATCGGATAATGGGGCCAGTATCTTAAATTTATTGGTCAACGGTTGGAGAAAGTCTCCTTCGCCGCTGTTGATTAGTTGTGGGCGGCTCAGGGGCCAGATTTGTACTACCCCAGGCCCATGCGCCCCTGCTAGTTCATCAGTTACTCAGCTATTCGAGGAGCTAAGACTTCCGATATTTCTATATAATGTATTTGTATTTAAAAATACTCAACCAAAAAAGTAAATTCCCCCCTAGCATTTTTGGATATATCTCAAAAAGTATTTTTACCGATTTTCATAATTCAAACGGGAATGAATAGGGAATTTTATTACTCATAACATGAATGGCATATCATTGCCACCAGATATCATTATAGGTGTGAAAAAAAATGCATTTTATGTCAAAATGCATGGAAAAAAAAGTTGCACATTATTAATTTGCATACAGTTTAATAGGGAAGCATAGTGTACCTGAAGAAATTCCTGAGAATTACATAACAATTTAAAAAGGTCATTTGCTAACTTGCATAGGAAATATACACAATATGCTTCATATAACCTTTAGTGCAACAGTTTTTCCCTTGCGTTTTTACATAAAATGCATTTTTTCACGCCAATAATGATATCTGGTGGCAATGATATGCCATTCATGTTATGGGTAATAAAATTTCCTATCCATTCCCGTTAGTCAATAATTTTTTATTATTCATCGATTTTCGCGATGAAGACAGAGGAAGAAGAACTCCCTTCCGCAAGGGCCCTGTATTTCCCATTAGGTATTTTAAAGGCGGCTCCCCACAGGAAATATCAGGACTTCACCGATGTTGCTCATCGACGGGGTAGCCGCAACCCCGCACTTCGGTACGGGTGCGGGAGAGGGGTTTTCCCGACTCAATCGTTTGGTTGTTTGTCCCTTTTTCTATCACCTCTGTTTTGTTCGGTAGTTTGTTTGTTTCTCTTTCTATTTGTACTGATACAAATTACAAAATAAGCATCAGATTTCATTGGTGCACTTCCACGTCTATTTGACACTTGTCCGAACAGTTTCTCATCGTCAATTTCGCGCACCCAATCAGGAAAAAAAATATATGTCGTGGTGACAATTACTGTATCTATTACTTTAATACAAAAAATAACTTAAGTAAAGACCCAACTTATTCTAAATTTATATATTAAATGTATGAATCACGTGCATGACTGAGTTTAAGTAAGGGTGCAAATAGGGACAAGTATGTTATAGTAATAGAAAATAAACATTTGCTTTGTAGTAAACCGTACAAGCTATGAATCTTGTAAAATGTAGTTTTCTCCCCAGTTTTTTGTTTGCTTTTACTTGTTTTTCCTCTTTGGCTTATTTTCGAGTTATTATGAAAAGATATACAATATATAGATGTTACGTTCTAGTTTATTTTTTCTACATATTTTTTTTTTCATTTCATAGAAGAGACCCTAAGCTATCCACGGGTATAAACATTTCCTAAACATATTTTGAAACATTTACTTGAATGTGGAGAATGTTTCCAACTGCCTACTTTTTTCTGGGACGCACTGTATAAGACCTGATAGCGTTCATATTACAGCAGCAAGGCCGCATCGCATCTGTTATGCGCATTTGTTTCCATGGTTTCTGTTGCCCTCCCCCTTCCGGTTTCCGCGCTAATTATAAGGTGCTTTGTTTTATTTTTTATATCTTCTTTACTTTCTTTCTTTACGTTACACTTTGTTTTTATCCTTCTTATCTTTTTTTTTTACCTTATGTTATTCTTTGTTTTGCTCCTTCTGTCTTCTTCCCCTTCAATCATTCCTTATGTTATTCTTTTCCCCCCTTCTTTCTTCTTCTATATTTCATTAATAGAGTATTATTCCTTTTTACATCATTCTATCTTCTGATCTTATCTTTCTCTCTTTCCTTATGTCATTTTTTGTTTTTCTTCTATCTTCTCCTGTTTCTATCTTTTATCATGTTATTCTTTGATTTTAGCCTCCTATCTTCTCCTCTTCCTCATATTTCCTTATTCCTGGTCCGCATCAACTAGTGCGGATAGCGTTCATTTACGAGTCAACCCATTTCTGGTCATGGCTTAGTCGGGACTTAACTCTGCTGAAGAAGTGGACCGAGAGTCCACTTTTAGTTCTGACTAAAAGCGGGTTTACCGATACTGATATAGATTTCATATTTTCTTTGCTATCACAGCTAAGTCTCGACTAAGTCCGAACGAAGACCATTTCTACCCCTAATATGAAATGGGTATTAGCCGCGGACCCTCGCTGGTTGTGTTTCGTCACCACAACACCTTGAGCGTCTTGAGCACACTTAAGATAATGTGTAGGTCTATGCGACTGTACGCAGTAAGAAGAACCATGCAAAAACTTTCTTTTGCCCTTTTTTCAGATGAAATCAATAATTCTGTATCTATGAAGACTATATATATACAATTTATTAAATGTTAACTATCTTGAAATTGAAATTTCTATACACAAATTCATTAACGTAGGAACAAAGGAAAGATGTCTTTTGGAAATCATTGTCATCTACCTTCCATTTTTTTTTTTTGGGGGGGGGGGTACACTCATTCAGCACAAAATAAGAGAAAACAAATAATATATGTGCTGAAGAATCATGCATTTATGCAATATTGCTTTTTGTTGATAATCACCTTTAGGGCATATTTACTCCATATTTTTTGAGTATTGTGAATGAATGTCACATAAAACGACTTACTCTTTTCTGTATTTTTCTATTGGTCCGAAAGAGTGTGGTGACGGATATTTGTTTACCCGTTTTACGTTCTCGTGTGGGTGTTTTCGCATTCGGTTAATTGTCACATGGACTGTTAGGAAGCTCAATCGTACCTAAAACAAAGAAAAAAGTCTGTGTCGATATAAAGACAATTATATTATGTTGAAATAGCATTGCAAAAATCATTACATGTCTGCTATGAAAGCTACCACATGTGTTTTGAGTGTACAGTGAGGTTCCCCTCATGGGGGCACTGCGAGCGCAAAAACAAGTACATGGACCCCCGCCATTATAAAAACGTTTTCCAGTCACTCTTTCCAATTCTGCCGAGTTTCACGAAAAAATGGCTTTTGAGTGTACAGTAGAGTTATCTTGCCCATCTCTGGGTAGGTTCCCAGTTAGGTTTTACGGGTTTCAGATGCCTTCCGCCACGTGAGACCGCTGTTAGTACAGGAGCGAGTACATGGACCTCCCCCTTCTAATATTTGTTAACCCCTTTCAGAATATCTTCCTCTACAATGGTGAATAATTTTAATGAAAATTACATGGGTTTTGGCAGAATAATGGGGATTCACTTTGCCATTGGGGCCTATCTGCATGAGGCTAAAATCCTGTAATGACATCATTCTACTATACATCCGACCATCACATACTTCAGTGCCCAGTTGGAAAAATAAGCATATGGACCTATGATTTTCTTTGCACATTTAGACTTCTGACAGGCCAAAGTAACTGAATACAACTTATAAACTTCCTTAAGCCATACTAAGAACTTCACATCAGGTAGCTGTCGAGGAGAACCATCTTCCCTACGTAACCTTGGTGTTATCCTTGACAGTCACTTCACTATGCACTTTCCAGAAAGCATCCTTAGCCCATACGAGAGTAGGTAGTGTCCGTCAATAGCTCAATAGAGAAGACTGATATTATAGTCTACGCCTTCGTAACATAATTGCTTGAATGCTGAAATTGCCTTCTTTTCAGATTTCCCGAGACAGAAGTCTATAAACTTCAGAGGATTCAGAACTCTGAAGAAGTCCGAAACATAACGCCTGTCCTGAAAGATCAACACAATTCCCCATCCACTACAAGTTCATTCTCACCATCTCTAAAGCACTGTCATGTGGAGGTCCAAACTTCGGAATGTTCTCTCAGTGTCTGTGCCCTCCAGCACGTTTTTAAGAGAGCCCCGAAAACTTATCTCTTAAATAAATGTGTCCAATGATTGTAAACACTGTACATTGTAAAGCGCATAATTATACATGGCTTACGGTCCTGAAATGCGCTATTAAAGAACGAATTATTATCATCATTACAACATTATTTCCTAAGTTAGGGGGAATCCTAACAATGCGGGTTCATTCCATCACAATAAAAATTCTACGTTACGGGGAATGATAACAATAGACAAAGATAAAAGGATTCCCCCTAACGCTGGAAAAGGAGTTATTATTAATATTATTATTAGTACTATTATTGTTATTATTATTATTATGCAATGTTTTAGTATGGCCACAAGATAGAAATACGAAATACTGCATGTATGTATTATTTCTTGTATAATTTATTTTTATAATAAAGGAACCATGTGGAAGGGTAAAAACAGTTGTAAAATTAATGAACTGATATGAATAATAATAATAATGATGAAAAATTATAATCAAGGTAGTAATACCAATGATTTTTTTTATCCGTATTTAACTCGCAACTGTGGGACATCTTTTTAGGAATAATGTTATCATGGATATAACATTGCGTTTAATGAAAGAAAGAAGAAGATTAATAAACATGCATTATCTTTCTTTTACAAATGATATGCCATACATCTTTGACTGGGATTGCTATTTTTCCAATTTAGATGATGAGAATGTGATGATAGAGAGTAATGCGTATGTACAAACAAGCAGATGCATAATGATATTTCACTCTTACTCCTTATACCTGCAGGATAACGAACTTAGTGCTCTGAGCACCACCTTCTCGGAGCTGACCGTGGATGGCTGGACACTGGAAGGATGGCAGGATTGTGGTTCTATGTTGAACAGTGTGAAGAGGTTCACACTTCAGGTATGGCCCACAATCAGCTCTGACGTTGTTCAGAGGATCCAACTGCCAGGAGCAACAGAACTCACTATTCAAACAGATGAGTATGCTGATAAGCCGGCTGGTTTCTGCGAGGATCCCACTTTCCTATGTAATGCTTTCCTGAACGTCTTCCCTCATCACCTCAAGGTGACATTCAGTAATCTTGATTTTGGGAACAGTAAGGTTGAAGCAATCTTGAAAGCCTTCAGATCAACTCACGACCCCAAGCAACTGAAGACCATCAGGTATATTTTGCTTATGAGAATAGCATTTGGTATTCTTCACTTTATTTTGTTCTCTCATTCTTTTCTTTTTATTACCGGCCTTGTTCTCTCTCTCTCTTTCTCTCTCTGTCCCTTTTCTATTTCTTTCTATCTCTCTCTGTGACGCTGTGTACTATATGATTAAGAACTTAACACATCATGAAGGAAAAAATGCGATGTATATTTTCCAAAAACGTATGACATAAAATGATTATTTGAAAGCGAATAATTTGGGTGCATCATCATTGGCTGAAAGCATATGTAGCGCAAGACCTTATATATTTCAATGCACTTTAATAACAAGGTCTCAGAAACAATAAAACACGATAATGAACATCAACCACCAATAAAAAAATCACTCATCAAGTGTTACGTCGGAAGAACTCGAACAACTTGCACAAATCTTTTGGCTGAAAGCATATGTAGCGCAAGACCTTATATGTTTCAATGCACTTTAATAACAAGGTCTCAGAAACAATAAAACACGATAATGAACATCAACCACCAATAACTCATTGTCTTCGATTTATCTTTCTAATCATAGATTGATAAGATGCAGGACAAATACAAGTCTGGATGCATTCATCAGTGAGTTCAATAAAGATCAGATCATTGAAGTAGAGATGGAGCATGGCGCACCACGTAGGTAAGTCAAGCATATTTGTATGTATATATATATATATATATATATATATATATATATATATATATATTAAATGTGAGAAATTATTTGGATTAGAGAATAATTTGCATAGCTAATTATTCATTATTTATCTATACTGCCTTCCTTTTTTGTGGTTTTTTCATGCCAATAGTTCTAGAAACTATATAATAATATTAAAGGGATACGCAACCAGGCGGCCGTGGGGAAAGTCGGGATTGCGTAATCCCCATTCACTCGTACACAAAGTTTGTGCGTCGAACGCGTCCGTTGGACTACTGGGATTACCTTTCGGACTGCACGAAGCCGACCGAATCTCCCACGAGAGCTCGAGCTCAGGCGGAGCGTGCATGTTGCGCTGCGAACAACATGCATGGACATGTTCGAAGTTTTCTCCCGCAGGGCATACATGATCAGGTAACGGTCACGGTGCCCTCTCGCGGCATAAAATCGTCCACAATCTGCGGTTGACTATCCCTTTAATAATAATACATTTATAAAGCGCAGTAAATCCAACAATTTGTATATTCTACTGCGCTGCATGAGCTCCTGATATGCTTGTTATTAATTGAATATATATATATATAAACGACTAACGGGTACATTAGGAGGACAGTTTTTGTTCTTTTTCTTTGTTCAACTGTCGACCTAATGTAGGGGTCGCTATTATGACGGAATAAACTCCATTGTTAGGTGTCGACTTAATGTACCCGTTAGTCAAATATATATATTACTATTTCCGATCATAGGGGGAATCCTAACAATACAGTTTATTCCGTCACAATAAAAATTGGGCGTTAAGGGGAATTTCGACGGACGTTACGAGGAATGATAACAAAAGGCTGAGATAACGAAACTGCTAGCTCCTTGTTATTTGATATACATAATAAAGTAATTCAAATGTATTTTTTGTCCATGTCATTTTTAATAGCAAATAAATTCAAAATTAAGCAGGCTTACACATACCGTAAAGCGCACTTACCTCTACACACAGTCTTGTACACGTGCACGCACACGCGTCTATTAGTCAACATTTATTTCGGAGTCAAAAGGGGCCTGAGCTTTCGATCCTAGCAGAATCTTCATTAGTTAACTATACAGAGAACAAAGTGACAAAGTCTATAAATACAGTTTCTAACATTATTTAGTTCAAAATAATGTAACTCGCGTCCCAAGTCATCTCATTCTTAGTGCTGTGTATTGTGTATTGTGTATTGTTGTATCGTAAGCCCGTCTAGTATATGGTTTGATTGAGATTGCACCGCAGTCTGGTGGGTGCTGCTATCTCTATTGAACGTACCCATGGCATAATTATTTTCTTACGTGGGTTCCCCTGGTGCGAGCTAGATAGTCTGCACTACGTACCGTTCGCAGGACGCACGCGCAATCGTCGTCTGATTCGGTCGACGGCGAGGCATAGCACGCGGGCCAATGGGATTTGGTCGTTCAGGAGATCGCTCTCTTGCTGCAAACGCGATGTCGTCGTGCAACGCGAAGGCGACGTTGCACATGCGGGCGGCCAGGCCGACCGGTGGGGACGGAAGGCGGCTCGCGGCTGGCAGCGGGAAACATTATAGAGTCCATCGGACCCCCTTCTGCAGCGCGTGCAAAGTCAATTTTCAATTAAAGTAATTAATTAAAGTAAATCTTTCAAAAAGAGATGTAACCCTGCATCTATATCTTTTTCTAATATATCTGGCTTCGCATGTAATTGACTTTAGAATGTTTAAATTTCTTGATTAATTTCCTTCTCATCACAACTTATACATTCACCCTTTACAAAAAAATTCCGTATCATGCTTTTCTTTTTATTGGACTTTAGTAGCTGATTAAAATAATGATAATTTCTTTTCCCGTTTTCATACCACGATGCCCTCGATCTTATCTTTAATCCCTCGTTAGTGTAATCATATAGCGCCTGTAAGCCTCTCCGTTTACAATCGAACGATTCCAAAATATGGGCATCTGTCCCATCTAACAATAACCTTTCTAATTCCTGAATTTCCTTTTCTAAAGTATCAATATATTGTCTCCTAACTTTTGCCTTCTGTTTAGAATATTTTTAGTAAAGCTTCTTATTTTCATTTTAATAAAGTCCCATAACACTCGCTTCTCATTTATTTCTGATTTAAACTCACTTTTTAGCCGAACCATCTCGTGTTTCATTTGATTAACATATGTAATGTCATTGCATAAGCTACTATTAATTTCCAATATGAATGTCCGTTTTTCTTTTCATTATTCTTACTTTTCATAAACAAAAACACATTAATTGATGAATGATCTGATGCAACATACGGAATAATTTCGGACGTTGCAATATACCCCTCTAAGCACTCAGATATATGATCCAGTAATCCAAACGACTCTGCATAAAAGGACTTTTCTGTTTGTATGTAAATTGTCTCTTAAGCGGGTTTCTCTTCCTCCAAATATCTATAAGATTATATGTATCCATGAACTCATCCATTTGTGCATTAATGCATTGAAAATACAATTTGTAAATAGGCCAAGGTAACTGTATAAGCTTCCATAATTCGGCGCAATATGGCCCCAAAAAGATGTGAACTTCCAGATATACACATGTATCGATCTAGACAAATGCTTCAAGTAGATTAAACACATTGCAAATAAAATCTTACATTGCAAATAAATTCTTATTCTTACCAACTTTCCCTAGATTATGATTCCTCCAATAATGAGTGAAAAAAGAATGAGAGTTATCCAAAATCTAACCATTTATAAAGAGAATATACAGCACATAAAGTGATGAATGTCACTAAATCGTTACCAAGCTAGTAATGAATACTCGCAGAGCCACTCATTACAGAAAGTAAACAATTTTCGAATACTCTTTCTTTCTCTTTTTCTTTTTCTTCTCTCCTTCTTCCTCTTTTCTTCCTATTTACATTTGCAAGTGACAGATTAGCAGCGATTGATTTAAGCAGGACAAAAATAAACAAATGAGAAAGATATACGCAAGTATCGATCTAGACAAATGCTTCAAGTACATTAAAAACATTGCGAATATTTTTTTTAATTATTACTTTCGCTAGATTATAATTCCTTTATTAATGAGAGAAAAGGACTGAGGATTATGAAAATTCTAACCATTTTTATAACAAATATTCAGCGTAAAATGTGACGAATGTCAGTAAATTGTAATAAATATTAATTTATCAAGTGATGAATATCAGTAAAATTGGAGGAAAACTACTTGAAGCATGTGTTTAGTAGTCGATTTGTTTAGTAGTAGATATTACAAGTAGATTAAAAACAATGCTAATAAATATTAATTTCTCAAGTGATGAATATCAGTAAATTGGAAAAAGACTAAATTCAGTGCAGCCGAATTAAACAATTGACGATTTAACAAAAAATAAATAACCAAACACAAAACAAAACAAAGCCAAGATGTCAGTATCGGTTCATAGTGAAGTACTCGCAGAGAAATTAAAGAAATTTTTCGAATGCTCCTCTTTTTTTGTCTTTTTTTCTTTTCCCTATTTACTTTTGCATGTGACAGATTATCAGCGATTGATTTAAGTAGGACAAATGGAATAAATGAGAAAGATATACGCAGATATCGATGTAGACAAATGCTTCAAGTACATTATAAACATTGCTAATAAATTCGTTTGCCTCATTACTTTCTCGAGATTGTAATTCATCTAATAATAAGAGAAAAAGAATAAGAGTAATACAAAAAATTTAACCATTTTTAGCTCACCTGAGCCTATGGCTCGAGTGAGCTATTGCGATGGAAATTTGTCCGTCGTCCGTCGTGCGTCGTCCGTCGTGCGTCGTCCGTTAACTTTTTACATTTTCATCTTCTTCTCCAAAACCCACGATCGGATTTCAAACAAACTTGGTAGGAATCATCCTTAGGGGTAGGGGACCCAAAGTTGCTAAAATGGTACATGTGGCCCCCAGGGGGGCCCAGGGGGAGGGCCCCCAATTGTAAAAGCTATGTAAATTTCAAACATCTTCTTCTCCAGAACCAGGCATAGCTCAGACTTGGTATTTTGTATGGAGATACCTCTATAGATGAAGAATGAATGTTGTTCATGAAATTTCTCTGAGTGGCCCTATAGGGGCCCTGTGGGGGTAACATACTGGAGGGGGGGGGGGGGGGGGCGGGCGCTGCCAGGCAAAATGTACATTCTGATCTTCTTCTCCAAAACACATGATCGGAATTCAACCAAACTTGGTAGGAATCATCCTTAGGGGTAGGGGACCCAGAGTTGCTAAAATGGTACATGTGGCCCCCAAGGGGGCCCAGGGGGAGGGCCCCCAATTGTAAAAGCTATGTAAATTTCAAACATCTTCTTCTCCAGAACCAGGCATAGCTCAGACTTGGTATTTTGTATGGAGATACCTCTGTAGATGAAGAATGAATGTTGTTCATGAAATTTCTCTGAGTGGCCCTATAGGGGCCCTGTGGGGGTAACATACTGGAGGGGAGGGGGGGGGGGGCGCTGCCAGGCAAAATGTACATTCTGATCTTCTTCTCCAAAACACATGATCGGAATTCAACCAAACTTGGTAGGAATCATCCTTAGGGGTAGGGGACCCAAAGTTGCTAAAATGGTACATGTGGCCCCCAGGGGGGCCCAGGGGGAGGGCCCCCAATTGTAAAAGCTATGTAAATTTCAAACATCATCTTCTCCAGAACTAGGCATAGCTCAGACTTGGTATTTTGTAGCGAGATACCTCTATAGATGAAGAATGAATGTTGTTCATGAAATTTCTCTGAGTGGCCCTATAGGGGCCCTGTGGGGGTAACATACTGGAGGGGGGGGGGGGGGCGCTGCCAGGCAAAATGTACATTCTGATCTTCTTCTCCAAAACACATGATCGGAATTCAACCAAACTTGGTAGGAATCATCCTTAGGGGTAGGGGACCCAGAGTTGCTAAAATGGTACATGTGGCCCCCAAGGGGGCCCAGGGGGAGGGCCCCCAATTGTAAAAGCTATGTAAATTTCAAACATCTTCTCCAGAACCAGGAATAGCTCAGACTTGGTATTGTGTATGGAGATTTTTTTCTGGGTGGCCCTATAGGGGGTCTGTGGGGGTAACATACTGGAGGGGGGGGGGGGGGGGGCAAGTTGTCCGCCATCCATAAACTTTTTACATTTTCAGCTTCTTCTCCAAAACCCATGATTGGAATTTAACTGAACTTGGTAGGAAGCTCAGACTTGGTATTGTGTATAGAGATACCTCTATAGATGAAGAATGAAAGTTGTTCATGTGCTAGAAAGAACATGCACCAGATGTGAATTGATCCACCTCAGGTGAGCGTCGTGCCCCCTGGGGCTCTTGTTTATAATAATTAATCAGCATTAAGTAACATGTATTCGATGCAACACTGGTAATAAAAATTCAAAAGAAAACGAGACATTAGATACTCGATTAATATTACAAAGGCATGGTAATCGAATTCTTTCCTGCAGCAACTACCAACAATTGGAGTAATTATATAATTCAGGAAATATAAAGAACACAAGCTATCTGGCATTGTGTTACTTCAGCTTTTATATCCTATTAGTTATTTATGTTTGTTTTGTTTTTTTGTGTGTGGAAAATGTACTATTGTCATGAAGTGCAATTTATTCTCCAATAAATTGTCCAACATAAGTAATAAAAGACCACTATTAAATTACGTAACTAACCGTCATAGTGAATACATTTGAATAGTTTATATTACAAAATTTTAAGAATAGCAATGGTACTTCATGTAAATGTACAACTTATTTTCTTAAAGGTGACTGATTCTTGTTCTTCTTCCAAATTGGCACTGGGTTTTGGAGTATAGATGTTAGGTTTGAAAGACTGTCCAAAATTTGTCAGGGTGGGAGGTTCTCTCCAAAACAATATCGCAAAATCATTACTTGGGCATGGAAGATAAGTGTAGAACTGTTTAACTGGCGAAATCCTCTTCTTGACTTACCCCCTTATTCTTTGTAGCGTTGCCATTCTGATGAATCTTCCGGCCTCATGTAAAGGATGACTTTGCTGCCGACAACAACAAGTTGTTTTCCTTTCTGAATTTGTAAGCTTTCAGCTTTCAGTGCTGGTGGTAAGTCGGTATGTTGATCCTCGGGTTAGTTTGATCACTGCCATTACGGTCGTGGCCTTCTTTCGAAAGCAGCTAACAATCGATTCTTCTGGGCCATATAAACAAATTTGGCGATGATCTGTTCAGGTGCATTGGTTGTGTCGTTGATCTTCAATGGAAGGCGATGCGCGTTGATAAAGGTAAAGGGCAATAGGGCGGTTTACCTAGTATATGCGCAGACATTTAATTTTGCACACGGCCCGCAACCTCGGACAAAGGAACTGTTGACGTCGACTGCTGGGGGCTGCTCTATTAGTCCCATGTATAGAAGTACGTGTAGAGTACCGATAGAGTGCGTCGCAGCAAAGCTTATCTCATCAATACTTGAAAGAAAATCAATTCTACATCACATCGCACATGGTAGATCTTAATCAAGGTTTAATTTCACATGAGAGAGTACGCCAAAAGAGGATTTTTCTCCACAGTTTCCGCAAAATGGGAGGAAAACATTGCTGTTATGGAACGTGCAACAGCGATTTACGATATTTTGGGAAAAGGCCCGAAATGCTGGCGGTGTTTTTCATCCCTTTCCCGAAACCAAAGACATATTTGGACAAATGTACAACCTGGATGAAAATGTGTGGTCGAAAGGACTTTGGAATAGACCGAATCACCAAGGATACCCTCATCTGTTCCAAGCATTTTGTGGGAGGAAACGGCCCGACAATCGAACATCCCCTCCCCATTCCAGCTGCAGTCACCGAGCTTGAGCGCGCGACAAATTGCCACAAAACCTTTATAACTTTTCATAAATTTATTTCTTTATTTTTACTGAAATTAGTTTGTATTTAAAAGTTTGAAGCAATAGATGAGTACAAAGTGTGAGTGAGGGGGGCGGGGTGTATAGCATATTATATGCCTACATACTTTATTTACTGCAATAAATCATATATACCTACCTATTATGCCTGTAGTCTTGACTACGGGACCCCTTCGAGAATTTATCACACATGAGTCACAATATTGTGCGCACCCCCCGTAATCCTATTGTCCCCTTCGCCACTCACGCGCGTCAATACGCTACGGCCATCTTCCTCTTTCTTGCTCGCCCCCGACGAGATAGGACGTATAGTCACAGCGCTCCTGAAATCAGGTCGTATAGTATCTTTTAGGTGCGCTTTTTCGCATAGTTAAAGCACTTTTAGGTATCTATATTCGTTTACATTATAGTACTTTGTGTTTTAGTAGTCACTCTTGCCGATTGCAAGGGATTTTTTGATTCCCTTTCTTGGCACTTATTTTTCTCTTTCACGGTCAGCCCCACGTAGATATTTCTGTGTTTGCGGGTGTTTCCGTTTGTCACCGAGCCTTTGGGTTCGGTGTTTGTTCTTACGGTTTTTAGGCTGTGAAAATTTCTTTAGTGCGTATCTCCCAAATAAAGTTTTTACTGCATTCAGTTGAAGTCTTTCTTCTCCCCCGAGTACTGCGGTACACGGGGGAGGGAGGAGGGCTAAGGGTAAGTTGCCTAGTGGTGTTCCCTTGCAGAGTTTGCCAGTCTCGGAGCTTGCGGCTTCGGGACGGGTGGCGTTAACTGAATCGGGATTGTCAACTCCGAAGCCCGTGGTTTCGGGGTGGGTGGCGTCAGATTCTAGTGGTTTGGATATCTCGAATCCAATCCCCCGGTCGCTGAGACCAGGGGGGGGGGGGGCGGTTGTTTCCCGTACGGTAGCGTTCACTCGCTCTGATCCGTTAGGGGAGACGCGCCCCACTACTGCAGGGCAACCCACGGGCTTAGTCCATGTTGGTCTGGGTTCTCAAACCCTAGCCCCCGGCAAATGCCATATGGGGGAACGAGTACTTCCTGGGCTGTCTCAGGTGCCAGCTGATGGGAATGCTCGAGCTAACAATTATGGACGCTCTTTGGAGCAACAGGTGTTTTCACCTGAGTGCGTGACTACTAGTGCTCCCCTATTGCTGCCTTCGAGCGGTCCAATAGTGGGTTCACACGCCTTTAGTAGTCATCGGGCACATACCGAGTCATCTCGGTCTGCCCACGCACTGGGAGCTTTTAGCTCCCAACCCATGGCTATTGCATCTTCTTGCCTAGCCAATATGGGTGATTTGGGCGATTCTCTAGGCTTACGCCATGAGCGCTCCAATCCCTTTATGGGAAGTGAACGTCCCTCCGCGGAGGGATCGGTTCGTGTTTCCGAAGAGGCTTCGGGGATCCGAACGAATCCGATTAAGCGTTCTAAGAAAAGGGTTTCGGCTACGACTCTTGTCGAGCCAGCCAAGAAAAAGGCCAAGAAGAAGGCAAAAAGTGGCAAGGCTTTGCCGGCCTCTTGCCCGTCTGGCCTGGCTAACCCAGCTAGCTCCTCTCAAGCTGACATGTTCAGTATGATGCGGGCTTTTGCTCAGAATCAGGGTTGGTCCTTTGTACCGGCTTCTTCAACCCTGACTTCTGTCCCTATTCAGGGATCTCGCTTTGAGTCTAATCAGCCTTTTGTGATTGATTCCTCTTTGTCTGAGTCGGATTCGCATGTGCCTCCTATTCCCGCGGCCCTTGGGGCTCCGCCGGGCGAGGAGACTTTTGTTGAATCATGCGGGGCTCTGCCTGCGGAGGCCTTTGTTAGCGTTCTTTTGTCTCATTCCACTCGGGTGGAACCAGATTTGGATGTGTCCTCTCAAACTTCGGTTCCCGAATCGCTTGGGCAGGCGGAGTCTCAATCGCTCGCTCTCTGTGGGGTGGAAGCGATTGCTTTGTTGTCCAAATATCTCCCTGAACTTCAGTCAACCCGCGCGCAGTGTTCGACTTCGCGTTGGAAATTTAAGCAGCAGGTTTCCTCTGAGGGTATTGCTCTTGAGGAGGTTTTCAAGCTGGAGTATGACCGCATTGAGGCCGCGCTGTTGGTTAAGCGATCTAATGCGGTCAAGGGTAAGGCTTTCGCCTTTTGTTCTCAGGACCAAGACAGCTTTTTCAAGGCTAAGACTCTTTCTCCTGAGATTTTAGAGGTTGGTCGTCGCTTGCGGGCGACTAATCCGCTTACCTCCGCTGCGTTCAGGGCGGAGGATAAGATTTGGTTTAATATTGAAAACCAGGTTAGGTCAGGGATGCGTTTGGCGGCTTTTCAAGGGTTTCTCTCTGACCTTAGGTCCAGGGCGGAGGAGTTGAATGTTACCGATGGTGACAAGCTGGTTATTGACGAATTGCTGCATACTCTTTTTTGTCTGCAGTGGTCGCAGCTTTCCACCGCAGCTGCTTCGGCTACGTTCCGTCGCAGGACCTCGGCTCTCTCGGCACTGGGTGTTAGAGAGTCGGGCATTGCTCAACTTCTCCGAGATGTTCCGTCTCGGGGTCCTTCGCTTTTTGGTGGTAAATTTGCTACGGTGTTTCAGAGAGAGATCGATGCGCGAAAGCAGATCTCGGATATGACTAAGCAGTTTCACACTAGCTCTAAGCCAACGCAGGCCCCTGTTCAGCGTAGACCTGCTGGTCCCGCTTCGGGTCAACGCAGTCGCGTGTCTAGGGTCCCGCCTCCTGAGCCGCAGCCAGCTCCTTGTCGTGGGAGAGGGAGTCGTGGCAGGGGCATTTCGAGAGGTTCTCGTGGTAAGGCGATGGCTTCGCAGAAGGCCAAGCCTGGGTTTTGATGTTTTTCCCCGAGCGCTTGTTCGACCGAATGTGGTAGGTGGCCGACTTCATGCGTTTCTCCCCGCTTGGGGGGCCATCTCCGGGGACGTGTTTGTTCTCTCCGTCGTGCGAGACGGATTCTTCATAGATCTTTGCGCCTCGCTCCCCGGAGGGGCTATAAGAATTCGGTCACCTCCCATGTCTGCCCTGTCTCGGTCTCATGCTTCAAAGGAGATCGAGTCTCTTTTGGAAAAGAGGGCTATAGAAAGGGTAAGAGACAGGCCGTCTCTTTCCCTTTCTCCAATTTTCGTTATTCCCAAGCACTCGGGAAAACTTCGTTTGATACTGAACCTGAAAAGAATAAACAAATTCATTCCTCCGGTTCATTTTCGGATGGAGACTCTTGCCTCCATTCTTCCGTTGATCAAAAGGGAAGACTACGCGGTCTCGATAGATCTCAAGGACGCGTACTTTCACATTCCCATTCATCGCGCATCTCGCGATCTTCTGGGGTTCTCCTTCCTCTCGGAGACTTATCGTTTTCGTGCTATTCCCTTCGGGCTGCGCCCGGCCCCTCGGGTTTTTACTCAAGTTGTAGCGGTGCTAGCGGCCTCTCTGAGGCGTCGCGGCCTGCGGTTGTTTTGTTACCTGGACGATTGGCTTCTCCTTGCGGAGTCGCGCGATCGTTTGTTGGACGAGACTCGTTTGCTCGTCTCTCTTACTCAAGACTTAGGTTTCCTAATAAATTGGGAAAAGTCAGAGTTAGTTCCCACTCGCAGCCCAGTTTTTCTGGGGGCGGTGTTAGACATAAGGAATCAGTTGGCTCGGCCCAGTCGAGACAGGATTCTCACCATTGTCTCTGCGGCTCGCAAGCTCTTGCTGGCCAGAAGAGTCTCGGCCAGACAGTGGCTTCAGTTTCTAGGTTATCTAGCCAGTCTAGTCGATGTTTTAGAGGACTGCCGGCTCCTCATGTGACCCTTTCAGAGACATCTCCTCAGGTTCTTCAAGCCGGGAAAAGACTCTCTTTTGGTCTGGATTCCAGTACCAGTAAGGATCAAGTCTCTTCTCTCTTGTTGGACGAGCGAGGTGTTTCTCGCGCGAGGCAGGTCCTTCTCTGCCCCTCTTCCGTCGATATCGGTTTCGACGGACGCCTCTCGGTTGGGGTGGGGAGGACACTGCAACGGCAGCACGGTTGCGGGGGATTGGTCTCATCTTGGGACTCTTCCTCATATCAATGTCCTGGAGTTTATGGCAGTTCTGTTGACCTTGCTCCATTTCAGAAGTCGACTTCTCAGTCGTTCGGTTCTGATTCTCACGGACAATGTTACTGTGGCGGCATATATCAATCGGCAGGGAGGCACTCGTTCGGTTGCCCTGAATGCCCTAGCAGCTCAGCTGTGGAGGTGGTGTCGTCGCATGGCAATCACACCCGTGGCCTCTTTCATCCCCGGTCGGGAAAACCTCATTGCGGATTTTCTGTCTCGGGGCAGGTATCTTCCATCGGAATGGACGCTCCATCCGGAGGTATTTTGCCGCATTCGCAATCGCCTAGGTCCACTGGAAGTGGATCTATTTGCGTCGGTGCTAAATCACCAGCTGCCGAAGTATTGCTCCCGTGTTCGCGATCAGGGAGCATGGGCTCTCGATGCTTTCTCCCTCAGTTGGGAGAACCTTCAGGGATTCGCCTTTCCTCCCTTCCAACTGATTCCGCGTGTCTTGCGGAAAATCAGGGAAGATCGGGCGCGGGTGCTCGTAATAGCTCCCTTTTGGCCCAGGAGGAATTGGTTTCCAGAACTTATGAGCCTCCTAAGGGCTCAACCGTTCGTTCTCCCGTTAAGAGCGGATCTGGTGTTACAGCCCCTATCGGGGATTCTTCACCACAGTCCGGAGTCTCTTCATTTGACTGCTTGGCCCCTGTCAGGGAATCTGCAAGACAGTCGGGTCTCTCTGATAGAGCCGCGGACTTTTTAATGTCCAGTCGTAGGGTTTCTACTAGGGAAATTTACAATTCCCGTCTCTCGGTCTTTTTCCTTTGGTGCAAAGAGAGAAATCAAACCCCTTCTAAGGCTCTTATTGGTTCAATTGCGGATTTCTTAATCTCGTTATTTGACAAAGGGAGATCTATCTCTACTATCCGAGGCTACCGTTCGGCGATCGGGGCCATTCATTCAGGTTTCTCAGATGGTTCGGGGATTTCCAATTCCCCGCTACTAAGTGGTTTGATTCGTTCGTTCTTTCTGAAACGACCTTCTTTTTCTAAGTTAGTGCCGTCTTGGAGTCTGCCTAAGGTCCTGGAGGCCTTGGCGAAACCTCCTTTCGAACCGTTAGGTGAAGCTTCGCTTCATCATCTTACGGTTAAGACGCTCTTTTTGGTAGCTATTGCCTCTGGGCAGAGGCGCAGTACTCTTCATGCTCTCTGTCTTACTCCTGGTCATGTTCGCTGGGAGAGAAAAGGCGTTAGATTGATTCCTAGGGCTTCTTTTGTTGCCAAGAATCAGACAGCTGCCTCTGGCCCTGTTGAGATTTTTCTTTGTCCGCTTTCTAACTTTTCTTCGGTGCGTGAGGACAAAGTTTGGTGTCCTGTAAGGGCTCTCAAATGATATATTGATAAGACTAAGTCTTATCGTAAGGATGATCAGTTGTTCCTGATCACTAGAGAGCCTTTTTCTCCTGCCTCTCTTGATTCCATCTCTAGATGGATCGTTGAAGCTATTAGGGCCGCTGGCACAGAGGCTCTTTTATCCGACAGTAAGCCTCGTGCTCATGATACTCGTAGTGTCAGCACTTCTTGGGCTCTGTTTCAAGGTGTGGCGCTTGTTGATATTTTGAAGGCTGCTTATTGGCGTTCGCCCAATTCCTTCATTTCTTGCTACCTTAGGGATGTTCCCGCAGGTGAAGCTTTGTTTGCGTCAGCCACCTTGAAGGCCGCTGTGTCTTCTTTGTAGTCTTTGGTGTAATCCTATTCCCCTCTGCTCGAAACATGCCTCCCGGTCTTTGAGTTGGCGCTGGTCTGGCATAATAGGTAGGTATATATGATTTATTGCAGTAAATTTGTAAAATCAGCACTGATTTTCTTATTTACTATATAAATCTATGACCCTCCCTCCTTCCCCGCACCTTGCAAGCAACATGTTTCTTCTTGGGGTTGCTCGCAAAAGAGGAAGATGGCCGTAGCTTATTGACGCGCGTGAGTGGCGAAGGGGACAATAGGATTACGGGGGGTGCGCACAATATTGTGACTCATGTGTGATAAATTCTCGAAGGGGTCCCGTAGTCAACACTACAGGCATAATAGGTAGGTATATAGATTTATATAGTAAATAAGAAAATCAGTGCTGATTTTACAAATTTGTGTCTATCGCATGTACAATTAGTTAATCATCGTACTTTCTTATTTGTATCCTTTGTTATTACAGACATTAGTGGGACAATGTGGGAAACTGTCAACTTTCTTTCCATCAATACTGTAGGCGTACATGTATTACTTTGTTACACATATTTTGAAGCTACATACCGGTATAGCATTTCTTATTGAGAGATGAAAAGTGTGATTACATGACATCATCACAGACATCCTCAAATGATTTATAACCTTTGAGTTTTCCCGTCATAGTCTGTTCTGTTATTAATCAAATACGGTAGTTGAAAATACGGAATAATCCAAACTCAGGAATGTCTGAGAAGTCTCTCGTATATCCTGTCAGTTTCGTTGGGTCCGGGCATCCGGCTCTCGAGAGTTTCTCCCGCAACGTACCGGCGGTATCTACCTGGGTGAGATCGGGGTCCACGGAAGATCCAAGTCACCGACGGCCGTCGCAAGTTTGACAAGTTTTTCCTTATTATACCCGCTCGTACTCACACCTCTTTGTCTCAAGAAGTCTGTCAAATCTCTGACTTTCCAATCCTTCACTGACTTCCTTGACGATGAACTCGAAGTCGATGCCATTGTAAGAAATTATGAAATAGTCACCATCGTCGATAACAGCTTGGGAGAGACGCGCATTGGCTTTGCATGGAGATCGGACAAAATCCAAGATGGCGATCGGTCAAAGCTTGCCCGAGTTACTAGGAAGTAAGGGGTGTTGACGTCATCGCGTAAACCGCCCTATTGATTGTGCTTCTTCCTCGCTCAAACCAAGAGCCATGAAAGGTGCACGCAACATATTCATAACATTCTCATTTTCCTTCTTTTCCAAGCCATAGAACAGGAGATTTCAATTTCTTTGATATATCTCCGATAATAGGAGCTTTTCTTTGAGAGCATCGATTTCATCTTGTAGCCTTTTTCCATTTGCGGTAGTTTTTTTTTCTCTATATTCAACAATCTGGCGGAGTTATCCTCTGCGGTTCGCTTCTAGATCTGACGTTTTCTTCTTCATAGATGATATATCCTGATGAATGATATCAAGTTTGTTACATACCAGACTAGAAAACTCGTTAAATGTTTTCTGTAGATTGGCAATAGTAGACTCCATAGCTGGTTTGTTATCGGGTGGCGTGTCAAGTGTCGATGGGTTAACCGATGATGAGCGTTGGCTTAAACCACTGGTACTGGTAGTACGTTGATTATGGAAATTCCAATGAGAAGGCCTTAAATGGTGCACAAAACGTTAAGTTTGTAGAAGAATCAGTTTTTAACCTTAAATAATGGTTCAAGACGTCAAAATAAGATTTTAAAGATGTAATGGTGAGAGCTCAAAAATATCGCTACTTCTCCATTCCGTTACGCATGCGCAAGTCTTACCCCTCCTTTTGAATCAAGTTTATAATGGCCTGTTTTTGTGAAGAAGACAGTTCCTCCGGCTCAAAAGCAGAATTAATTGCTTCCACTAACATTTCTTCAATGTAGGGGTGGAAATGTATCGTTTCCGGACACCTACCCCCTGGACAACCACCACCCAGATAACCACCGGACACCCCTAGACACCCCTAGGATAACCACCCTCTAGGACAACTACCCCCTCTAGGACAACTACCCCCTAGGACAACTACCCCCTAGGGCAACCACCATCTAGGACGACTACCCCCCTAGGACAAGTACCCCCCGGATAACTACCCCCCCCCCAGACAACTACCCCCTAAGACAACCACCCTCTAGGACAACTACCCCCCAGATAACTACCCCCCAGACAACCACCCCCTAGGACAACTACCCCTAGGACAACTACCCCCAGGACAACTACCCCCCGGACAACCACCCCCTAGGACAACTACCCCCCGGACAACCATCCCCCGGACAACTACCCCCCGGACAACCACCCCCTAGGACAACTATCCCCAGGACAACTACCCCCGGACAACCACCCCCTAGGACAACTACCCCTAGGACAACTACCCCCGGACAACCACCCCCTGGACAACCACCCCCTGGACAACTACCCCAAGGACAACTACCCCCGGACAACTACCCCCCCCTGGACAACTACCCCCAGGACAACTCCCCCGGACAACTACCCCTAGACAACCACCCCTAGGACAACCACCCTCAAGGACAATTACCCCCAGACGCGTATTTTTTCTGTCAGGATTTGCGTCACTCACAAGAGAGGGCAGTATTTGAGCGTCAAGGAGCCCCGTTTTGGAGACTTTGAGACTACAACTTTAAGACTTGTATTTTCTCTCAGTTTCACATTACTTTAAATTTACTTAAAGTAGAACACTCAAGAAAATCACAAATATGGCAATTAATGTATCACTAGAAATTGGGAAGCTTACAGATGGCAATCGTATAAGTTTTATATCAACTGCGTATATGATGATTCTAAAAACAACATAAATAAAAGCTCTTCTCAGCATGTGGAATATCCGAGGATTCGCCAGAAATATAGCGATGTTTTGATGTCGTCATACGAGGGATCGATCCTGCTTAAGCAGACGACGTCCTATAATGAATGAACGTAATTGCAATGCAATTATTTATCAAATTATAAAGAGTTTGGTACATTTAAACATGACCTTATTTCACACCATTCGAAAAGGGAAAGTGAACTGATTCTGATAACTAAAACCGTTTGATTGTAAATACACAGGAGAAGGGTCAATGATCAATGAAATAAACCCCATTTTCAAATTGAAAAGCCCTGCGAATAATAGCTGGATGGTATTCGTTCGCTCTTGAAACGCCGAACATGCCGCGGTGCAAGCAGCTGAAAATACAATGGCGTCTTATTTTGTTTACAAGTGACTGATTCCTTTATTTTTTTAACGCTGCATTTTTCATCAAAATAATACCATACACGAAGTTAAGAGTGAGGCAACAGACTAACATTAAGACTGACGCTAGTCAAGTAAGAGAAATAAGTGAAGAGGAGATGACAAAACAGGCACTGAAAAATGTGTATAATGTTATGGGACATCGTCTGCTTAGACAGGACTCGCCCCTCTTGTGTCGTCACACATCTCAGCAGCGTTCAAGGAGCTTTTCAGCTGCTATATCGGGGGCTGTATTTTACCGTTTTATAATTGATAATAATCATTAATTCAAATGTTTCCAAGCTTTAAATTTGGATAACCTTGTTTAATTTATGCCATCTATGCAATAATAAGTATTAAGCCAATATTTAAAATCATCAGTGTTCTACTTTAAATTACTTAAAAGAAAATTTTGTCAATGATACTTTCCTAAATTCTAACACCCCTTAGCCTGCCGAGGCTCGAACTCGTGATTCCTTCATGACGAGCACAACGTGAATCCGAATGCGCCACACAAGGAACTGCGTGACTGGTTCGCTCATTTTATTATATCCCTACAATTTGTTTTTCATGAATATTCATGCCGACTATTCTTGACGGAATAAACCGTATTGTCACCCCTCTTGACGCTTAAATACTGCCCTCTCTCGTCGGGTGGCTCAAGTCCTGACAGAAAAAAAAATATAGCCCCCGGACAACTACCCCAGGACAACTACCCTCTAGGAAAAGTACCCCAAATTGGACTTAACATCACATTGAACAAGATTGTGCTCGTTCGCTACGCTCGCTCGCCAAAATAGAATTAATATGGCCTTTAGCAAAATTTCTGCCCGGACCTGCAAAAATAAAGCCCAGATAATATACCAAATTTTATTAAAAGAGAAGTGTTTGTTTTCGCTCATGCTTGCTCGCTTAATTGTTCCTCCTCCAACTTCCAACAATAAAACTTAGTTTATCACATTAAAAAAAAGAACAAAAACTAGTTTATATATACTATCATTTAAAAAGAATTGTTTGTTTTTGTTTTTTTGTTTGTTGTTGTTTTTTGGGTGTTTTTTTTTGTCTTCAATGCATGAAGGCAGGTATTCCCATGTGCAATATCAACTCTCTATTAGATGTTTTGCATGATCACCAATTAAGGGGGGGGGGGGGGAGGAAAACAAATATTCCAGCCGTTTGTCACACACCCCCACCCCCTCTCCCTCACGCACATTATGCAACTCTTTTACAAAGCTACCAGTCAATCGAGTATTAAAGGAAACTAGCATTGTGGTTGGTCGATTTAAAAAAATAGTATGGGGGTATATGTTAAGATGGATGAGATGGATGAGAAATTCAACTGTACAATGCACCATCAAACACCGAGTTTAAACACCCAACTTTTAAAACAAAAATGTAATACCAGGGAAAATCTCCCCTCCCCCCCCCCCCCCCCCCCGTGATCATGGGTATAGACACACAAATTCCACCTAAGGTACACCGGGACATTAAAGGGGTACTCCGGCCTAAAAATAATATTAATTGAATGAATAGAGTAAAATTAAACAAGCAAAACACTGAAAATTTCATCGAAATCCGATAAAAAATAACGAAGTTATTGAATTTTTAAGTTTTGCATTATTTTGGGAAACAGTTCTATGCATGTCATCATGAATATGTAATGAGTGAGCTGATGATGTCACGTCCCCACTTTCCTTTTTTAACTATATTACATGAAATCTTCATTATTTCATTTTTTCATACATGTCTATAAAAAATATCTCCCTTGTAACAAAATAAGTTACAGCAATGATAAACTTACAGGCCCGTATTCTGAACTCCGGTTTAACTTAAACTCCAGTCTAAGTTAAACCAGAGTCTAACTAAACCCGACTTAGACTGCATGTCGGGTTTAACTCCATTTCTGTTTCTGAAAGTCCAGTTTAGTTAAACTAGAGTCTAAGTCCAGTCTAAGTTAAACTGTGGTTTAGTTGCCATGGAGATGTAGTCTGCTGCTACTGCACATGCCCAGTAGAGCTCAATTTATCTTCAAGAAGGCTGAAATTTGCTTATTCCTTTCATTTTTAAGATGTTTAATCAAGAAATGTCATGAAATACTCTATACACAAATTAAAAGCATACCATTTGGCACCTCATTTGCCATGATTAGCCTACTGGAGTTTTCTGGATCGTAAATGAACGACTACTTAAGGTTAGGTTAGTCGGTTTATCCTACGTTATTGCATGTATTACTATATGGATACCTAGTCGGCTAGTCCTAGGGAAGATACTGAACGCAGGCACTACGCCTCTGTATTCAGCTCCTTCTAGCGTAAGCTGGGGGGGGGGGGGGGGGAACCCGGCAAGAAACCCCCTTTTTTTGCTTGTCGGATAATTATGGAGGAAAACATCTGATAACCCCTGCCCCCACTGAACAACTTTTTGAGGGCTGGCGAAAAAAAAAAATCATGGTAGACTCTAGATCTAAAAGTTAGATCTACGTGTAATAATTAATAGGCCTGCAATGTCCATCATGTGGGAGCAGAGCGGATCAAGGATTTTATATTTTGAAAAGGGGCTCAAGCAATTGATACACAACAAAAACAAAAAAAAAGCATCAGATTTGGGGGTTGATTTCAGGGAAATAAAAAAGTTTGGTGACTAAGTTACGTCTGACAATTAAAGCAAAGCAAAAAAAAAAAAAAAAAAATGTGTGGGTTGGGGGGGGGGGGGGGGGGTCCGGACCTTGTGAACCCCCACCTGCCACTGATTGGTGAGGCAAACGCAATGCCGTCACTTTGCAAATTTGACTAGGCCTAGATTCAGAGCAAAAGGAAAGGACCCAAGGCTATAGACCTCTTTATAATTATATCCTGAGAGATTTATAGATAAGCACAGGGGAAATTTTGAAAAAAAAAAAAAAATTATAAGATATAGGAGCCTACCGTGTCTAGATCAAGAGGTAATTAATGAAAAGACAGTTAGGGCCTAGAGCTAGGGCCTAGGGCCTAGACCTATACCCTACTTTTAGACCGAAGAAAAATTGTTCGTTTCATTTCATTGAAAAGTCAATACGGTTGTACACTTTACCGGGTACCATATGAAGGGCACATTTTCTGTAGATAATATTAGTACGCAATTTGAATGCATGTCATTAAGAGTTAGGTCTAGCTAGATCTACTTCAGACATCTATAGATCTAGGCCTATGGCTATGTCGTAGATTTATAATAAAGCAGGGCACTGTGTTATTTAGAACCTGACGTTAGTTGCTACTAGCTGCTGCATGGCCTACACAAATAATCTGGTGACAATGTATTGCCAGCCCAAGTTCCTGGACTAACTTTATTATTAATGTTTCTCCTTTTTCCAAGACAGCATCTGGACTCTAGGCCTAGGCCTAGGCCTAAATAGATATTCCAACGTCAGACATGCTTAGTGAAAGTTGTAAAGACTAAACTACGTTTGTAACTAGTCTGGGCCTAAGACTAAGTCTACTGTACTAACTAGGCCTACTATATAGATTCTAAAAGTTAGACCGTATTTCAGTATTTTCCAAACGAAGGTTGAAGTAAGATATTGGCTATAGCAGGCCTACTAACTTAGGCCTAGGCTAATACTATACGAGCAGAGTTGAGGTTTAACGTTAAATCTGAGTGAGTCAGCTGTCAAATTTTGAAATTGCAGGCGGAATTGCAATAATCTCTGGAGCTGAGCTCTTATTGATCTATCTGTTTTCGTTGAATGTTTATTTTTCTGTAGCTGTAACTTAGGAACCCAACTTCCCAACAACAGTCAGCTCCGACCTCGAGCTAGGGTATCGGTCGCGTCGGCCAGTCAGACCCAACTCCGTAATACCGAGCACAGGTATATACTCCGAAAACGGCGTATAGAACGAGATGAATATAGAGCCCTCATCGTTCAGTGCGAGGCAGTGTGTACAAAAGGCATGGGGGAAATCGTGCAGTGTCGACCTGCTGTTGATAATATATTTTTCAAAAATAATGCTGCGGATATATTTATTTCAAATGTTTGTCATATGAAATTCACTTCATATGACGAATCATTCAAGGATTTTGAAGATAATTGACACGCAGCATTATTTTTAAGAATATGTATATCGTTGGCAGGTTGACTTTGCAAGATTTTCCACATGCCTTTTGTACACACTGTCTCATACTGAACGATGAGGGCTCTATATTCATCTTGTTCTATACGCCGTTTTCGGAGTATATACCTGTGCTCGGTATTACGGAGTTGGGTCTGACTGTCGGCTGGGCCGGCCAGCCCGGCTCGGGTTAGGGTGTAAAGAGCTATGCTTGCTCGCGCGCGAGCGCGGAAGATTGTTGCAAAGTCAGTTCTGCGATAATGACAGCGCTTGTCATGAATACTGCCGGTAAACGTTAAATCTAACTACGATTCTAGATCCAGCTAAAAGAAAAAGAAAAAGAAGATTTTCCTCTTTACAAAGGTAAATTTACCTTTCTCTAAGCTGGTGCCAGCAGACTTTAAAACCTTTCGTAATACCACTCTTCCGCCTCAGTTGCAAACATTATCCTGCGGTGGCCGTGCATGAAGAAAAGTTAAACCGGACTTAAACTACCCCTAGCTGCAGTCTAACTTTCTGTACAAAGTTAAACCACGCTTAGACCGGAGTTTAAGTTAAACCGGAGTTCAGAATGTGATTTTCTTAAACTCCGGTCTAAAGGGCAGATTTAAACCACACTTAGACTCGAGTTTAAGTTAAACCGGAGTTCAGAATACGGGCCACAGATTAAATAAGGAGTCAGTCCTTTTAGTTATAGGCTTGGAGCAGAAAATTTGAATAATTGCAATTTCATATAATAAAATACAAAAGAAAAAGTGGGGCTATGACATCATCGGCTCACTCACTGCATATTCATGATGATGTGCATATCACTGTTTTACCAAAATAATGCAAAACTTAAAAATTCCATAACTTCATTATTTTTCATCCGATTTCGATGAAATTTTCAGTGATTTGTTTGTTTAATTTTACTCTATTTATTCAATTCATATTAATTTCAGGTCGGAGTACTCCTTTAACGACTTAGGGTAATTATTAATCGGACAACAAGCAACATACTCTCACCCATGGCATGTAGGTCAACTATCCCCCCAAACAGTTACAACTCCCAGGTACTCGATGGCATTTAAACAATCAGTAAGGATATAATGAGTATCCAGAGGAGGGGGTATCCACCTCCCACGGTATGAACGTTTTGGAAATCTGGTTATAAATAGGATTTTAGTTTAACATGATTGTGTACCCCATACTATTTTTTAAAAATCGACCAAGTTTTATTGTTGGAAGTTGGAGGAGGAACAATTAAGCGAGCAAGCATGAACGAAAACAAACACTTCTCTTTTAATAAAATTTGGTATATTATCTGGGCTTTATTGTTGCAGGTCCGGGCAGAAATTTTGCTAAAGGCCATATTAATTCTATTTTGGCGAGCGAGCGTAGCGAACAAGCACAATCTTGTTCAATGTGATGTTAAGTCCAATTTGGGGTACTTTGCCTAGAGGATGGTTGTCCTGGGGTAGTTGTCCGGGGGGCTATATTTTTTTCTGTCAGGACTTGAGCCACCCGACGAGAGAGGGCAGTATTTAAGCGTCAAGAGGGGTGACAATATGGTTTATTCCGTCAAGACTAGTCGGCATGAATATTCATGAAAAACAAATTGTAGGGATATAATAAAATGAGAGAACCAGTCACGCAGTTCCTTGTGTGGCACATTCGGATTCACGTTGTGCTCTTCATGAAGGAATCACGAGTTCGAGCCTCGGCAGGTTAAGGGGTGTTAGAATTTAGGAAAGTATCATTGACAAAATTTTCTTTTGCTGAAATAAAGTAAGGTGAAACTGAGAGAAAATACAAGTCTTAAAGTTGTAGTCTCAAAGTCTCCAAAACGGGGCTTCTTGACGCTCAAATACTGCCCTCTCTTGTGAGTGGAGCAAATCCTGACAGGAAAAATACGCGTCTGGGGGTAATTGTCCTAGAGGGTGGGTGTCCTAGGGGGTTGTTGTCTGGGGGTAGTTGTCCGGGGGGTAGTTGTCCGGGGGGTAATTGTCCGGGGGTAGTTGTCCTGGGGGTAGTTGTCCTAGGGGGTGGTTGTCCAGGGGGTAGTTGTCCTGGGGGTAGTTGTCCTAGGGGGTAGTTGTCCGAGGGGGGTAGTTGTCCTGGGGGTAGTTGTCCGGGGGTAGCTGTCCTGGGGGTAGTTGTCCTAGGGGGTAGCTGTCTGGGGGGTAGTTATCCGGGGGGTACTTGTCCTAGGAGGGTAGTCGTCCGAGAGGGTGGTTGCCCTAGGGGGTAGTTGTCCTAGAGGGTGGTTATGCTAGGGGTGGTTATCCGGGGGGTGGTTGTCCAGGGGGTAGGAGTCCTAGAACCAAAATGTATATATCAAAAACTATAAACAAAAAACTAAAGAGAAGGGAGAAAAAAATACCCCCAACAAAAAATATATAACCTATTCCTGACCCAAACGCACCCCTCTTACCCCTCCCCCTAACACGCACTCACACGTCCTCACACATAAACACACGCGTTCACAACACATACATTCCCCATTCACACATGAACTCTTAGAAAAAAAAAGGTTTGTTTGAGCACCACCAGTGCCACCTTTTAGAGTGTTCCTAAGCACCTTTTGAAAAGGTTTTCATCGACACCTTTAAAGGTGCCCATCACGGAAAAAAAAATAATGAATAGTTCGGTTTTAAGACGAGTATCAATCAGATATGATTATTTACGTCTGTGTGGACCGACCTTTAACCTCACCATCCGAAAGACGTGACCGGTGCTCGAACCCGCATCCCAAGTCAGTTTGTAACTGCCCCGTCAGCTTGGTTTGCAGGCGCACGCCACAACGCCCAGAACACTGGCAAAGAGCTAGCCTACTGTTGAGCAATATTTCATCGTCCTTCGAAAAAAATGCAATACATCCATAGTAACTGAAATCAATAAATTATAACAACATGCAATAGAACACATTTATACAATTTGTATAAAACCAAAGTATTTTGAAAATGACGAATGTAGATTGATATTATCGTGGACATGTTTAAATAATATCTACAGATTATGATAAAGACTAATACGCATAACAAAAGGTGGAGAAATCTAAGCTCAATGGCTAAGGTCCTTTTAAAGGAACTTGTAGACACCTGTTCAATCCGGCACCAGTTTGGAGCTAACGAGTACCCCATGAGCACCATTTTGTCTCAGAGTGTGGATAAGTGCATCTGGAGCATCGCCGCCGTTTCCACAAACAGAAACAGAGCAACAAAAAAAAACAAACAAAAAAAAAAACAAAAAAAAAAACGTGATCCCATTCGCTTCATCATCTCTACACACATGAAACAAAGTATTCCCACTTCATTAAATGTTTTGATAGTTTACCTCGCGCTACGGCCAATATTTTCTCTTCTCGTTCTTTTTTCAACAATTTTTGCTTACTTTCATTAGGAGTTGGTGGTTTAAATTTAGTTCTGCTGTAGACGAAGATCAAATGTTTAATTAAAGGAATAACGCGATTATTTATCTGTTCCTTCCCTACAATAATATGCTTCACGCGAAAGTGGACATCCACCCAATTGACATTTTTAATTTGATATATATTGAATAAGACACAACAATTTCTCCATAAACCTCTTGTCTTTTCCCAAGTTTTCATAAGTTTCTTTATTTTTTGAATGAATATAAATGTTTCTTTGTATATATTAGTTAATATAACATTTTAAATTGAAATTCCATTAGCCTACTATTCAGATTGATTTTTCTGGGTCTTAAAAGTATAACATGAATATCTTTTTCTGAATAATTGTATATTTTCTCTATATTTTTAACCGCAACTGATTTTTCAAATTTAATGCTTAACAGAGCATTATATAATTTATATTTTCTTCGATGTAACATTAGCCAAAGTGTTAGTTTTTTCCATTAAATATAAATTCTAAATTTAAGCCAGTGTCTTCAAAGGTGTCTTTTTCTTCAAAAGGTGTCTCCATGTCCCTGGAATATTCTCAAACATCTTATAAATTTTAGTTATTTCCTCCTCTTTTATTCCAATTCCCAGGAAATCCCTCGTTGATTTGATATTACCTTCCATATCGACTGTATGATGTAATTTGTAAATATCTTTTTAAAAATAGGTTTTCATCAAATAGCATCTGTCCATCTAATTGTATAAATTTGTTAAAAATAATCGCATTTCTTTTAGATATTTTCTTTCCTAAGTAATACTTCTTTTGGAGCAGCCCATATTTTTAACATATCTATATAAAACGTTGGCAAAGATATTTTACAGATGTTTAATGGAGTGTTAGTGAATAGTATCAGTAGACCTCCTACCTCCTGGGTCCCACATATAAAAAAGCGTTTCCAACCTACTCTTGAATCCCCTAATAGTAGTCTTTTTATCTACATAATCCTTTGTGCGTATACAAATAAATGAAAGTCAATTATTTTAAGCCCTCCTCTTTCGTAATCCATGAACATTACATTTCTTTTGATTTTGTCTTTCCCATTCCATAAAAAAATCAAACATTAGCTTTTCAATTTCCTCAAAAACCCATGGTGGTACTGGTAAAAGTGAAGATACATAATTTATTCTTGATAGTGCAAATGTTTTCATTAATTGTATTTGACCATCAAAGTAAGATCCCTCTGCTTCCACCATATTAACAATGTTTTAATTTTACTTAAAATCTCTTTATAATTAATCCTCTCCTGTACCTCTACATCCAAGGAAAAGGTTATCCCCAATATTTTAATGATCTCTACCAATTTACCAAAGGTTGGTTGGTTGGTTCTTCATTATGATGGCGCTCTTCAATCTCTTCAGATTATTTTGCGCCAGTCATATTAGTAGGTTTGGCGTAGGCTTCGGAGAGCCCACGAGCGACTTTTTTTGTGGTGAAAATGGTGTTATCAATGGTCATCATTAGTATGGTAAAATGTTAGTATCCTAGTTAGCTGTCCATCGTGATTATTCGTAATTATTCGCTATAATATCAAGATACCCCAGCAATCAATCGGAATTAACAGAGGGGGGGGGGGGGGGGAGTAAATTCCAATTGTTCATGGAAAACATAAAACATACATATCTATACACAATTATACACATAAATACACACACATACACACACAAGTTTACATGGCTTTACTTCCGAGGACAACTATTGTTCCTCTATTGTTACTTGTCCTCGGACAGTCGACGGAATAAAGCACAAATTCATTGTTCGACGTTCGAGGACTATTGTCCGGCTTCCGAGGACCATTGTTGTCATGATTTTTTTTTTGTTCTCTGTCCGAAAATGTCCTCGGACATAATGCTAAACATACACACCTATACATACATTTTGTTTTGTTTTTGGTTGCTCTTCATCCAATTTCTTCAACATTTTAAAAATGTCTATGATAGCTTAATAACGGGATATTTAAAACGATTGGTATCATATATATAACCCAATAATTCACGAGGGAAAATTGGGTTAAACATCAATAATTCTTTTAGATTAGGATTTTTCAATTTAATCCTTTCTTTTAAAAAGCGTCTCTCTTTATCGTATTTTGAACAATATAAAATAAAATGTTCAATCGCCTCAAATTCTTGACACACTTCACAGAGACCAGTATCATGCTGGTTAATTTGAAAAAGGTAATAATTTAACCTGCAAGCATTCTTCTCTGCGAGACAAGCCATGTCTGTGTATAGGCTTAGTAACGTCGCTATGTAAGGCATATAGAAATCTACCGTGCTCGGCATTCACTATGAACACGATGACAAAACAGAGCGGACAAAATATACAGCTCCTCATTGTACCCTCCACAATTGCTCTGGTAGACAAAAGAACATCCCTTCATTGCTATTATGTAAAATAAGTAGAACAGGTGAATATGCATATGACACCTGTTCTACATATTTTTACATAATAGCAATGAAAGGATATTCTTTTGTCTACCAGAGCAAGTGTGGAAGGTACAATGA
The DNA here is from genome assembly GCA_025617745.1 of Heliocidaris erythrogramma. NCBI lineage: Eukaryota > Metazoa > Echinodermata > Echinoidea > Camarodonta > Echinometridae > Heliocidaris > Heliocidaris erythrogramma. The sequence continues at coordinate 19,801,523 of CM046858.1, forward strand.
GGAGCTGTATATTTTGTCCGCTTCTTTGTTTGCCATGTTCATAGTGATTGTCCCACCCCTTTGCCATAATTTGTTACAATGGATCAAACGAGAGGCTGCTAGTTCACCTCTCGTGTGTGGTATATCTATGTCTATACACTTTTTCGTGGCTCCTTTTTTGGTGGCCCGATCTACGATCTCGTTGCCGTTAATATCGCAGTGTGATGGAATCCATTCAAAGGCAACACAAACATCCTTCAACTTCAAAATATTAATTATGTATAAAATTTCATTCACAATAGCACATCTAATAAAGTATGAATCGATCATTTGTAAAGCTGACAAAGAGTCACTAAATTATTACCACCGATGAGGCTTCCATAAATATATTAATCCACTCTAGTGCCATTAGTATGGCTACTAGTTCTGCTCTCATAATGCAGACACAGGATAATCTAAAATTTTACACCAAGTCGTAATGAGGCACATGAAATGCGGCTCCTGTTCTCCCATCTTCCAGTTTGGATCCATCTGTATAAACATGTAAATATCCATTCCATGAATTTCCAATACTTTCTAGAATAATCGATTTCATTTCAACTTGAAGCATTTCCCTTTTCTGTATTTTACCCTGGTGTTCGAGGGACACATGAGGTCGTGTTAAACGCCATTCAGGGATTTTTGGTAATACGTTTGTTTGGCCCTCCACCACCATTTCGTCTCTGAAAGATCGCCGTTTAAGAGGTCCTTCTCCGGCCCTCCATTCTAGGCTATTTAAAACACCACTTTTTTGAGAGAGAGGGCCTAACGACAATATACAAGTTTTATCTTTATTCATCTTTAAACCAGAAATCTTTGCAAAATATTCAAATGCTTTTCCTATTCTATCAATTGACATGAGGTCTTTTACAAAAAGTGTCATATCATCTGCGTAGAGTGTTTGTTTCACTTCTACATCACCAAAACTGATTCCGCATATGGATGAGTCCTTGCGAATGGAATTTGCGAGGACCTCGATACAAAGGGGAGTGGATCCTCCTGTCTTACTCCTTTCTGAACACTAAAATTTCCTGTAGATATGCTCTCATTAAATATACAACTCAAGGATTTGTTATAATATGTTTTGATCCAGCTAAAAGAAGAAGGTCCAAAACCAAAAGAACACAAAACATCTTGCAAGAAAATGTGCGACACATTGCCAAAAAAAAAACCAGGAACATTATTTTGTTTTGTATAGAAAATTATATCATCTATTAATCTTATTGCTTCTCCTATGTTTATATCTTTTATATACCCAACCTGGTCAATAAAAACTATTTCATATAAAACTTTTTTAATTCTATATGATAAAATTTTATAATCAACGTTTAATAAAGATATCGGTCTGTAATTTTTATTTAACAACGAATCTTTACCTCCTTTAGCCAACATAATAATAACAGCTTGTTTCTGAAATGATGAAAGCTGCCATTTACAGAACGACTTATTTATAGCATCAACCATAACATCTCCTAATATTGGCCAAAATGTTATATAAAATTCAACATTAAGCCCATCATTCCCCGGTGTTTTATTGATTTCATTTGCTTTAAAGCTTCTAAACATTCACGTTGTGTAACTTTTCCTTCACATAATTCTTTTGAAGCTGGCTCTAATTTGGGAAAATCCTTCAAAAATGTATTATCATTCAAGTCATTATTTTCACCTACCGGTTTAGAATATAATCCATTGTAGAACCTACGTATCTCTTTTATTATTTCTTTCTGATCAAAACTTATCTTCCCTTCTATCAACAATTTGCGTATTACGGTTTTCCGTTTATTAGACTGCATCAGCTGTGTAAAATATCTTATGCCTCTTTCCCCACTCTCATAATATGATGCTCTGGATCTAATTTTAACACCCTCATTCACATAACCATAAATCGCTTTTAATTCATCTCGTTTAAACTCTAATAATTCTATTTTTTCCTTATCAACCTTTTCTAATAACTCTTTTTCCAAAGATAATGTCATTTTCCAAGTTATCTAAAATATTCTTTCCTTAGCTTTGCCTTATCCTTGGAATACTTTCTAGTGAAGTTACTCATTTCTTTTAAATCCCATAGAACCCTTTTATCTTTAACTTCTCCTTCTTCTTTCTCATTTACCTTTAGGATTTCCTTTTTCATCTTTTTTTATAATCTTCATCATTGCATAAACTGCTATTGAATTTCCAATACGAACCTTTGAATTTAACATTAAAGTAGCTATCCAAAGAAAATCACAAATATGGCAATTAATGTATCACTAGAAACTGGGAAGCTTACAGATGGCAATCGTATAAGTTTTATGTCAACTGCGTATTATGATGATTATAAAAACAACACAAATAAAAGCTCTTCTCAGCATCTGGAATATCCGAGGATTCGCCAGAAATATAGCGAAGTTTTGATATCGTCACACTAGGGACTAGGGACCAATCCTGCTTAAGCAGACGACGTCCTATAATGAATAAACGTAACTGCAATGCAATTATTTATCAAATTATAAAGAGTTTGGTACATTTAAACATGACCTTATTTCACACCATTCTAAAAGAGAAAGTGAACTGATTCTGATAACTAAAACTGTTTGATAGTAAATACACAGGAGAAGGGTCAATGATCAATGAAATAAACCCCACTTTCAAATTGAAAAGCCCTCCGAATAATATCACAGATTGTATTCGTTCCCTCTGGAAACGCCGAACATGCCCCGGTGCAAGCAGCTGAAAATACAATGGCGTCTTATTTTGTTTACAAGTGACTGATTCCTTTATCTTTTTTAACGCTGCATTTTTCATCAAAATAATACCATACACGAAGTTAAGAGTGAGGCAACAGACTAACATTAAGACTGACGCTAGTCAAGTAAGAGAAATAAGTGAAGAGGAGATGACAAAACAGGCACTGAAAAATGTGTAAGATGTTATGGGACATCGTCTGCTTAGACAGGACTGGTCCTTCGTGTGTCGTCACACATCTCAGCAGCGTTCAAGGAGCTCTTCAGCTGCTATATCGGGGGCTGTATTTTACCGTTTTATAATTAATAATAATCATTAGTTCAAATGTTTCCAAGCGTTGAATTTGGATAACCTTGTATAATTTATGCCATCTATGCAATAATAAGTATTAAGCCAATATTTATTTTGATGGAATTTTCTTGCAATGTGATCTTTAAAAGACATGTTATAACAATGCAGTTGAATTGCCGAATGATCTGGTGCCACAGAGGGCATTATTTGTAGACAATTTAAAAAAAAAAGGTTATTTGTTCCGATTCCTTCCCTTAACCCGGGAAATACACATTGACTACGATTAAGCTTAACCCTTGTATAATACAATCCAAAATAATGAACCTACCACCTTCATCAGTAAGTACTTTTAAAATGTTTACATCTAACTTTGAATCTAATAATATCATAACTCCTTTACTAGGACATGTGCCATGATTAAAATATGTGCTTCCACTCCATTGGCTTTCTCATCTTTCCTCAATATCTCTTGTGCTAAATGTCTCTTGAAAAAATATAATATATGGACGTTTATCTGTGCACCAATCAAATAGTCTCTGCCTCTTGGCTTCTTCTCTTATTCCCTTCACATTCAATGAATGAAACTACAATCTATCAATACACTGCTACGATTTATGTGGAGTAATATAGAGAATAAGAAATCCCCTTTTATTCGACTTTCCCAATCACCATTAAGTATTGACGACGAAGCGAGCCAGGATACTCTCGCTTGGTTATCTGTAATTATCTCAAAGAACATGTGATACCCCAACACACAGACAGACACACACGTCATGCAGACAAAACAAAAGTATACACTCCCAATAACACACCAAACAAAGAATTGCCATTCTGTAATAAACATAAATTAACTTCCTATGTCAGTGTTCGCCCTCTCCTCCTTCTTCCAATAATAACTGTGATAATGAAAAATAATTAAAATTCTAGTTACCCAAATAAATAAATACAAATCTGGAAAAGAAAATATGAAAAAAAGAATTATAGAAGAAACAAAAATCAAAACAAAAGTATAAAAAAGAAAAAGGGCGGAAAATCCCTTGCTCGACCTGTTCAGTATCCCCCAAAGGACTTGAAATATAATATCTAGATGTATATTTTTCCTAATATGAATTCAGCAAAGGGCTTATATCATCTTGACTTATCATCCCCAATATCGTGCACCAATTTAAAGTTAAGAGAGTCACCTACAACCAAAAGTACTCATGAAACTTAAAAATGGAATTGCACGATAAGAGACAATTGTTCATTAGAGTGTTCAATATAGTGTTAAACCACCGGAAAACATTTAAAAAATAATGATTTAAGCGAGCATCCAACCAAAGTTATAATCACATGTATTACTATTAAAAAGGCTACTTCCATCTGAGTCAGTTTGGAAATACGTGACTTTTTTACAAAATTTCATCTCCGGTATAGAAACAGCACTTTGGAAAAGAAATAAATATATCCAAATTATTAAACATTTTAGTTTCTTTTGTTTGACAACTAACGAAATAGAGAGCATGCTGGAAATGTTAACTGACATTACGTGTTATACTAAAATGCAAGCATAGAATAAACAACCTTTTCCCTAGCAGTCCCGAAACCTAATTTATTTAACTTGACAGATCTATATTCTCGAGTTTTCCCGAGTTTTCACCTCTTCAAAACCATGCGTCACCAAAATAATATCACCGTCACTGCATCCTATACCATACTGATAAGTTTAGTTGTACGGGGTATGGCCGTCGGCGACTGTTCCACTGCTGAAGCACTGCCTAAGCACGGCTAACCACGTCCAGCCACGTCCAGCCACGTCCAGCCACGTCTAAGGCTAAAAAAAAGTACGCGGAAAATCCATTTGTCAGTGATAAGCCGTCCGATGACCGTGCTCTGCCCGTGACAGACCGCTAAACTTTCGCGTCTTACCGCGTCTCCCCAAGTTTTAATCACTGCCGGAACACGGATTATCACGTGTGTTGCACGTCTTTACCACGTGTGCCGCCCGTGGTTGTACGTGGGCTAAAATTTTGAGCAGTTTAAAACTTTTTGCCGCCGTTCCAATTTTTCCCCGCGTCCTGCCACGTCTATAAATCGACCGTAGCTCGTCTTAAACTCGACCGGGGCTTTAGATCGGCGTAATAAAACATCTAGCTTCGTGATGTAAAAGGCGTATAGCCCATTTTTTTACAGTCGGGAAGCTAGTCCTGGCTACTCCTGGCCGAGTCAATCCGATGGGCTCTATGAAATTCATTAGTATCTGCCGTCGCTCTATCAAATCTTAGTTGCAGAGCGTATTATGGAATAGCATGACCTGACGTGCACCCATACACGTGCATGTATATTGAAGGAAAAGATCATGACATAGGTCAAATGCATTTATGATAACTTGCAGAAATTACCCGTGGCACCATGGGGGGGGGGGGGGGGGGGGGGGGGGGTCTTCTCCTATGTACAGCCCAAGTACCATTCACACTGAAAGGCAATTAGTTTGTTGATGAAACATATATGAATAATTGATTCACAGCAGACATCTCTTTAAATATAGATAGAAGGTTTAATTTAATTAGCATTAGGGGTTAAACTGGGGAAAGAACTTGAATATAATAACTATAGAATGGAAAACACGGTGTATTTAGTAAGCAGTCAAGAGGAAATTTTTCTAATATAAAAATGTTATTACATGTAGGCCTAAGTCGAAAATAAATGTGTAAGTATATGTACCATACAATGTACAACGGATTGCACTTGTTTGTAGTTCTCCAATTAAAGGTTGCTCAATCATAATAGGGGAATGTTGAAAGAAGCGAGAAGTATAGTGGAATGGTTAAAGAAGCGAGAGAGAGAGATAGATAGAGAGAGAGAGAGAAACAGTGGAAATATGAGAGGGTGAGATACAGCCAGTGGGAAATTGAGAGAGAGAGAAAAAAAAGACATGCAGGGGGATAGAAATTATAAAGAATAAAGGAGAAAGAGAGAGAGAGAGAGGGGGGGGGGGGTAGCAGCTGTGATGAAAAGTGATAATATTTGGAGGGCTTCCACTGGCATGTTTAGGTTTCTGATATTTTTTCCCCTGGTTTGGTTAAGTAGTTATGCATTGAACGAATTGATAAAAATCTTAGAACATACAGTCACAAATGTATATATTATGGAACTCTATGGAACTATGGCATCTTCACTTATTAGAATACAATATTCAGTTTCCATTCAAATAAATAACAATGTTGACAGATGTTAGATCAGTGGCGGATTCAGGGGGGCACATCCGGCCCGTGCGCCCCCCCACACTTTGGAAGAAAAGTATGCATTGTGCCCCCCTCCCCTTTTAGAACGAAAACTTTTTTTTTTTTTTTTTTTTTTTTTGTGCTTGTCGAAGCCGAAATAGAGCCGCTCCCGATGTCCGATGTGACTGAAATTCAGGTGCTAGTTGTACTTTAGTTCTAGATTCAGACTGGATGTTCATTAGAACCAGCAATTTCTGAATGTTGAACAATTTTCAGATTAGATCTAACGTTACATGTACAACCATGCCATGTACATGTATTCACTGGACGGGAAACACACTGACATGACTGACTGAAGCCTAGTGTGTAGATTCCTCAGCATAATTAGCCTTACGTGTATTGTAGACGGTGCCCGGTGCAAGCGCAGCGTAATGTGAAGCTAACTATGCCTATGTAATTTCGCTGACCCGAGAAAGGTCGAAAGGACTGGGAACTTCGAAGCTTTACCCGGGGCCTGCCAAAGCAAGTTACGAATTGTAAAAAAAAAAACATTCAAATAATACGACCAAAATACCACAAACAACCCCCCTCATGACAATCTGGGAACAATTTAACTACGTTTAAAAAAAAAACCCAGCTCGATTGAGTGGAAAATCACGGAGAAAAGCGCTTTCAATCAAACGGACGGACAGACTGACACACATTAGCCAAATTATAGTAAGGATAAAGTACATGGAAACGGGAGACATTAATGAGTGAAAATATAGACACAGTTTTGTTTGTTTGTTTTGCTTTTCTTTAGTTTGAACTTGTATATATGTATTGTTATTTTTCTCTATTCTCCTTTAAAACAATATATTAATTATAATTGTTTTGTATAATGATATGAATATACAGTATGTTTTATTTTGTGTATATAACGTTGCATGTTTTTATGTATACACGGACATACTGAAGAACAGTCTTCGGGCAGAGGTAGGCACCCGTGCTTAAAAAAAAAAAATAAATACGGCTCCGATGTTGAGAAATATCCAAATTATACAGCTTTAGTTTGATATAACTAATGTCATTTGGTTGATGTATATTACAATGCACTTTAATGAAATATTTCTTGTTATAAATAAAACCATACTCTGAAATTGCATGACATATTCAATTATTATACCTAAGACCATACAAGTGAGGTTCGTTCACTGATCAACATTATGTACATTTTCCTCTGTCTTCCGCGTGTACTAGTTTCTGCGATTTGGAGTGCAATTGCTTCATTAATTTTACGTTAGTAATAAATACAAATTTAACGTACCTACCTATTCCCTTTCCCTTTCTCTCTGTTTTCCTCATCTCTATCCCTCTATCATTCATTTAGGAAACATTCTAACGTGTATTGGTAGAGGAGTGACCCACCCCTACAACTGGAGCAGACGTCGAGTCTGACAACCTACGTGCAAAAAGAAGATAATACTAGTCCGTTCGTCAATAGGTAAAACAGAGGATTTTTGGAAAAAATACATTTTTGGAAAGATAGTGTCATGACTAAAACTATGAAAGTTGTTTCTAAATCAAAATGAGTTTGAAGTTAGTTTTTAGGCGATTTAGGAATGGTGATTTGGGGGTAATTTTTATTATTTTTTTTTAATTATGTGAAAAAAAACATATTATAAAGTGCAATATAATATGGATTCCTAAATTTTCTATAGAATTGATTTTGGAGATGATTTATATAGTCAGGTCAGTTAACAAAATTTGATGGTCAGAATTTACAAAAGCGCATTTTTTTTCCTGTGAGTCATATGTATCAAAAACATTAATTTGGGATAGGGTGCCGCTAAATCGGTGAATGGCACCCTATTTAAAAATGTTAATTTATGCATATTCTAATTAATTCTAATCAAATCAAATGTAACTGCAGTGTTAATTGTTACATCATAATCATTTTTCTTGATCTCTATGTTGATTTATGCTAATTTATGCATAAAACACATGTTCGTTCTATGATAAACTTTAAAAAAAAATATGCAGGGCTTTGTAACACAAAGGTTAGATCGGTCAGTAAGAATAAAATTTAATCAACAATTGCAATTATCTAATGATATTAATTGATTTTAGTGCTTATATGTTTTAATGTATGCAAATTTATGCATAATACACATTTCCAATGGTTTATCAAGAAATAACTATACCAGCACCCTAAAATCTGTAACATATTAGTGAATGAGGTCATGTTAGTGAAATGACTATTTTAGCTGAATATTCTGAGTAAATTTCTTGACTTTTAATATTATTTTAATTATAATTCATGCATATTTATACATAAAACAAAGCTTCACCCAAAATTTCAAGAAATGACTATACCAGCACGTAAAATTTGTTACTCATTGGTAAATAAGTTCATGTAAATGAAAAGTCATTATTAACTGCAATATTCTAAGTATATTTCTTGATTTTTATTTAATGCATGGCTTAAATAGTCATAATTGACTGATACGGGCCTTAAAAAAAAAAAAAAAAAAAAAAAAATATATCAGTTTTGAGGGGGGGGGGGGGGGGGAATCAAGAAATACCTAGACCATCACCTTAAATTAATTTTGTAAGTAGCCACAAATTGGTGAGTGTGTTGAGTAAGTTCATGTAAACTAGAATAACGATGTTTACTATGACATTCTGAGTACATTTCTTGACTTTTATACCAATTTCTCATGATTTATGTAATATCATTGTAATAATTAGCATAATTTTGCATGAAGATGTGGTTTAATTTAATAGGTCCTGTGGGGGAAAGTGAAACTTATGTCTTAACCGGTACATATGCAAGGTTTGGTGCTTTTGTTTTCTGTCCCCAAAACTAAAAAATATGGGCTTAACAGACCTGACTAATAAGAAGTAATGATGAAGAAAAATATGTAATTTTGACAAAAGTAGACGCCCTGAACAATGAGTATGAAATCTTTTATCTGCGCTATGAGGTTTTTGACAATGGTTAACTTTAATAAAAATGTAATGTCTATCAATTGCAAATTACTGATAATGTTGCATGATTCGTTATACCGGGTGTCTAAAATATGGAACGAGAGTTTGAGCAGAACTATCCTCAGTGAATTTTTTAGGCAGTCTTTTAAGTAGTACAATTTATATTCCTTCTGAAGGATCTAAGTTAAAACTAGAAAGTTATGATCATTTTCGTACGACGTGTCAATTTTCAAATATTACAAAGAGACCTCGTTGAAAAGCATCAGTGCACAACAAGCGTATACCTGTCGCATAAACATTTCATGACAAGTTCTCAAATTAACCTCAATTATTGTTATAACACGGGTGTTAAAATTAACATCAAAGTCATTTACACAAACATTTAGGTAATTTAGTGTCTTAAGTATCTCTTTTTTAGAGGCATAGTGGCCATATAAAAAAGCGAGCGAGCGAAAATTCTGGCTTCATTTTGAAGTTTTGAATAGGTGAATAGATTCTTGCATAAACTATTTATAAGTGTAAATATATTTTAGATCTGTTTTTATGCAGAGGCCTAACGTGAGAAAGGTGTTAAAATTCGTCCTGTTGGGCTTGATAAGTGGCCCCAATGTTTCTTTTGCTTCTTTCTTTTTTAATGGTTGGCTTCAAAACTTCTACTCAACAATGTAGTTTTTGTAATATCCGATTGAGAAATTGTTTATTAATGATTTACCTCAATCACCTATCCATTCCACTTTCAGACTTTTTTTGAAATAATTCAAATATTTTCCATGCAATTTCCTCCATTCAAGATTTATCAGAAAATCACCTAAAATTTGGCTGATATTGGTTGTGATGCAAATAAATCAGCATTTAATATCCATAAAACAAATTATATGATGAATAAATCAAGAAGAAAGCAGGTAAACAAATAAGGTTTAATTTAAAAAAAGGCCACGTTCTAAATGGGTTTGTCGTTTGTTGGGATGCATATTGATATTTATCTAAACTGGAAAGATCATATAAATCGAACATGTACAGTGCTACGCAGAAAATATAGAATTATGTATCGGTTAAGGCATTTTGCTCCGCAGTAAATAGTAATATTATTTTATCATTTTTTCGTTCAGCCACATATTTCCTAATGCCTTGATGTTTTGGGGTGTACGTATAGTTCATTTGTTGGCAGAATACTCCTTGTACAAAAAATGATTATTGGGGCTATCTATTTATAAAATCTGCGACTTTAGATATTTACAAGTTTCACAGGACTGGTTTCTAAATGCTACCTTTAGGCCTATGTATAAGTTAATACATCAACAACTTCCCCATTCTGTAAATAAATATTGCCAGATTTTTTAGCATATGTAAGGTACAAGAGAAACAAGATAATACAAGTCTAATTTTACCAAAAGTAAAAAATGAGCATGGAAACCGGTCAAATTTATTATGTTGTTCTAGAATAAGGAATTCATTGCCCTCGGATGTTAAATAGAAACCCTCTGTTAAAACGTTTTGTAAGAAGTTAAGATAAATTATGCTTATGGAGTTTGAAGAATAATAAATCTCAATGCATATATTTGTTTTTCTTCGGTATTCGTGAGTATGTATCTTGTAGTTTGCTAGATATTGTGTTTGTACTTAACGATCGTTAATGTTGTCGCTGTTATTTTTATTGTTTATTGTTTTGTGTGTGCATGCACTTCTTACTAGCGTTTAAAGTTACAAAACCTTACAAATATTGTAGTGTGGTATTTTGCTTATTAACTATTGTAAGACCTTAGTTGTTAAAGCATTTGTTTTGTCTGTACGTGTCTATAGTAGTCGTTACTTACAGTACATTTACACGATGTTTCAGGGAACCGCATATTCATTAGGCATTTCAGCTATTCCGTGGTCTTCCATTACAATTTTGGGTAAATACCTTGTAAATATGTTCATATTTTGCTTCAGAAATGGTAATAAACTCATTCATTAATTCATATTGGTGATTCCTAAAATATTGGATGGGAGGCAGACTAATCGTTTAATGATTTTTTTTTGCCAAGAAAGAGGCGTCTCCTGTCCCACTGGATTCCTCATATTAACCCTTTGTCAGTATACAGTGCGTCTTTTAAAAAAAAACCTAAAACAAAGCGTTATAGTGACCACACTATGTGCTATATGGCAATAACTATCTATTTTTCATAAACTAGGAGTATGCACTTTAATGATACCTTGATGGCATCCATCCGCACATGCTTTACTGAGCAGCAGCATTTTGAAAATGACATGTAAAAAGTCAGTTGTGCCGGATTTGGGTAAAACCATGAAGACGTTAGGATCACATGCGACCATGACCCAAATGCACTGATGACTTTTAAAACCCTGTGAGAAGATTGTTTTCATCTGTTTCTTTCAATAATGAGGGTAAGGATAATGTCCTCATCATAAAATAATTGAAAGCGGACGGAAAGGTTGTTTTTTTTCATAAAAGTAAAGTAGGTGACACTTTCCTTTGTCATCAAATGGAATTTCAAGGTAGAAAGGGCACATAAGGTATACAAAATATCAAGATTTTGGCAATTTCCCACCTCAAGAAGGGCACCTTTTCCATCACAGGAAGGTCACTTTTTCATCTTTTAACGGATATTTATTGATATTGGAAATTTGGGGGCGTATGCCCTATCCGGCACTGGAAATTGTTTATTTACCCATGTTCTATGAATTTTTGATTGAATGTTTTCCATCACACAAGGGAATTTCACGTATCATATCTCTTAAAGCTAGTATTTCAAGTTAGTCATTTTGCGTGTTATCCTAACGTTTGCACGGTTTTACCCAAATCCGGCCCAACGGAGTTTTTACATGCCATCAAGGTATCATTTAAAAGCATAATAATTCTAGTTTATGGAAAATAGATAATTATAGTCACAGAGCACATAGTGTGGTCACAATAACCCTTGTTTCAGCGTTTCGTTTTTTTCTGGGACGCACTGTACAATGGGGTATATTACAATTTGTATTATCTGGCTCTGGTTTTTAATACATACATTCTCCTAAACGTTTCATGGCAAGCTCTCAAATTAACTTCAATTATTGTTACAATCATTTACACAAACATTGCGGCAATTTAGTGTCTTCCGTATCTGTTTTATAGAGGCATAGTGACCATATAAAAGAAAAAGTATGGGGAAAAAAATCAGGGATCCAACTTTGGGCGGGGGGAGGGGGCCTCTTGGGGGCAAACCTCAAACGGGTAAGGGGGCCTACCTCCCCCAAACGCTTTCTACCTCTATACAGCCATACCCCGTACCCCTATAATTTAGATACATATGTACATTATAAAGCATGTTTAAAAATGTTATTTACATAAAAACAGAATATTTATAATGGAACAGAACTGCTGCGGAATCATATGACCTGAAAATAAGTTTAAACCAAACCTCCTTTGTGAATTCGGGCCTTTAAGATTCAGAGCATTTATAGAAAGCTTAATAAGTATAGATATAGGTCGCGTTTATCATCTTTCCCCAGTTTGAAACGGCTTTCCATACCCACTATCAAAAGCCCTTTCCAAAGGCCTTTGCAAACGGCTTTAAAAATAAGTTGCGTTTATCATCTCATCGACAAGTCGAAAACCGACGTTGTCACTGCGCAGTTTGACCCGAGGAGAAGGGGTCATATACGGCGCGCGCTTTTTGTTTTGGCTAACGTCTATTCAGAGCACAATATCGGTACCACGTACGTACTTAATATATAGTAAGGTGCTGTGTACACATGTACTTGCCTGGCGCGCGTCTTTTCAGAAACCGAAGTATAAAGTCGTTTCAAAACAGCTTTGCGTTTATCATATCTAAAAAAAATCACAGAAAGCCCTGTTTCTGCCGAAAGAAAGAGTTTTAAAAAGCACACTTAGATAATTACATTGTGTGGTTTATTTTGTTAGAGGAGGCAGCAAAATCGATTTTCCCCAACCCTTTCAAAGAGGGAAGCATTTTTTCCGACCCACCCTTTCCCCATCCCCCCCTCTCCCCCCCCCCCCCCCCCCCCCCCCCCCCCCCCCCGCTTGTTGCGCCTATGGTGAACACCCCAATGTTGTCAGAGTCCCCATGAGAACCACGATTTTACAACGTGGGCTTTAGGAGATGGCTTTCATAGACATCGCAATTCGGGAATAATGCCTTATCAAAGGGCAGTGTACAACAAGTTTGCTCCGAGATGTGTTAGAAATGCGAATTCTCTTAAACTTAATCAGATTAATAAAACAACGTTGTTTTTGTATCATTAGTTGTACATTATATTTATAACTTTCATACGTTATATGTTTTTGTTAGTACCATTTATCTATCAAAGGTTATAACCAAAGTCATATTATTAATTGTTTATCTCATCTGATATTAATATGTATATATTGACAAGTTTATGATTACGACTGTACTCTCATGTACCGAAAGAGTCAATAAATCAACTCAATTCACCTCAATGATTCACTTTGAATTTGATGAATGGGCACCGGTAATTCATGTACTAATTATAATTAATAATAATTTCATTCAATATGTTTGTATGAAATGTGGTTAAAAGGACAAAATATTGTTGAGTTTATTTACGTTGGAATAATTCCACACTTTGTAAAAATACTTTATTGAAAGCTGTTGGTTTACAGGTATATGACTAAATATTTGAATTCATCATTGCTAACTTTTACTATATCCTTTTATGCAGAATTGTAAATTGGTTCATCTTGTATCGTTCGTGTATTGTAATAAGATTATTGTAATAAAAAGTGTATCCCTTATTGTTTTGTGCAATGTATTTTATATGCCTTGAACATGAAGGTTATTAATTATTATATTCCACAAACTAAGAATTTTGCTGTTAGATTGGTCAAAAGGTAATCACGTGATAAAACGTAGGTTTCCCCTTCAATCGACCCGAGAAGAAAAGTTCTTGACCTTGACGGAATAGTACTTATATGTTTCGCTGATCTCTTCAGTCAATTAGAGAGTCACAGCGCGTTATCAATATTTTTGGTTAAGCGCGAAATGAAAAGTGCGTGACCTTTACGAAAAGTCAAAATGAAAAGTGCATGACCTTTACATATAGTTCCATAAGGTACCAAAATAAGCTTAAATAAGCGCGCTTAAAATAATAAAAGAGCCCTTTCACACTCACTTCGTTAGAGCGCTCTAACTAAGAACGGTTCCTCTGGAGCGGTTCCCAGGTGAGTGTGAATGCTCAAGTGGTCCAGGAAGCGTACTTCTGGAGCGCTCCAGAAGACCACCTCGCGAGGTGGTCTTGAGGAACGGTTCCTCGTTAGAGCGCTCCAACGTGTCAGTGTGAAAGCAAAGCGATCCTAAAGCGTACTTCAACCGGAAGTGAGTGTGTGTGGCGCGGGAAATCAATGGGTGATTTGATACATTGAGCGAGCGATTTGATACCTTACTTAACGCTACGCAGGCAATCACCGGTATAGCAGACGACAGACCGACCGGGCAGCGGCACAGCGCATTATACGGTTTGAAATTCCGCGCGAAAAATTTGAGCCGCTGATCTGAGCTGCCATAGCAACAAGACCACTTTGACTCGTTGAGCGATTCGAGACATAAAAAATGCGGTGAGTGTGAAAGCAAACGAAGCGTTCTTCAAGAACCGTTCCTCTGGAGCGCTCTAACTTGGAGCGGTCCAGAAGTGAGTGTGAAAGGCCTCAGTGACATGTGCGCACCCAGGAAGGGGTACGGTTATGGGGCGCCAAGTGTTCACCGACCTATTTTGTACAAACTTGCCTCATTTTGTGACATAATTCATTCAAAACGCGTTTTTGTTACAAAACTATTGAACAGCAATTCTTTTTGAAAAAAAAAATATTCTGTTACAAACTTAACATTACAGAATTATTTTGTCCGATTTCATTTTATAACAAAAATAATTCTGTTACAAATTTATCATGAAAAAATTTGTTTTGTCCATTTTCATTTTGTAACAGAATGATTTTTGTTACAAAATGAGAATGGACGCATAACTTTGTCATGTTAATTTCTTTGTTACAAAATTACTCTGTCAAATATATGTTGTTACAAAATGAATTGCTGTTCTAATAATGTGGTAACAGAAACAAGTTTGAGTGAATTGTGTCACCAAATCGGACAATTTTGAACAGAATAAGTCGGTGAACACTTGGCGTCCATAGGGGCGCTAAGTGTTCACCAACTTATTCTGTTCTCACACAATTTCATTCCGTACCACAGAGTTTTTGTTTTGTTCAATAATTTTGTAACAAACACGAGCTTGAGTTAATTTTGTCACCAAATGAGGCAATTTTGAACAAAATAAGTCGGTGAACTTGGTGCCATTATGTTCACCAACTTATTTAGTACCCACGCAATTCATTCCGTACCACAGAGTTTTCATTTTGTCAAATCATCGACGTACATTATAGCTCAAAGACCGCTGACTGCATGGCCGAATGATTCGCCCGCGGGGCCCAGCCTGGTACATACACACGGCCGGTCCACGTGTTTGGAGAGAAAAAAAAGAAAGTGAGGAAAAGAGAAATGGAAAGAGAACTAAGTGGCTGAATGGTTTTCGCGCATATAAGGCCATGGCAGGTGCACATGTTTGTAAAGTGCGAGAGAGAGAGAGCCACGAGAGAGTGATGTTGTTCGGTTCGTGGTTATGTGTAGGGCATTTCCGGGGGTAGTGGAACACGAGCTCGAGCACGTGTTCCACTACCTTTACGCTAGCTTGAATGCTTTGCTATGTGTTGAATCCAGGGAAATTTTCACAAGAAACGGTGGCCCTGTCATTTCATCATTGAAAAAACAATCGTGGTGCCCATGTCTGCGCACTCATTCATTTTACACGCAGTTCGGGGGTTTTGACGTGAAAGACAACATGTTGAGGCTTGTGAATAAAATTTCTGAAATAAGACCTTTTTTTCATTATTTTGACTCGTTGTTTGCATGAATACATATCTTGCCTATTGCTATGATAAAGATGAAAAGTTTGTGTTCGTTGTGTGTTTTGTTAATATAAGAATCGCGCAGTTACGCGTGTGCGCAGACTTTGGCACTCTCGCCATACAACTAACTTAGACCTAACTAGACATCATTTTTCTGTAACGTTGAGATGGAATTTCATGTTTTGGGGGGATTCTGCCTAAAAAACTGAATATAGAAGTAGAGGCTACGTCTACTGTCATGTGTAATATGTAGACAAAATGATTCAAAGAACCATACGGAATTTTAAAAAAACCCCACTAATTTCTTAGTACTAGATCGAGATTTAAACTAGGCGGCCAAAGTCGTTAAAGATCACATTGCAAGAAAATTCCATCAAAATAAATATTGGCTTAATACTTATTATCGCATAGATGCCATAAATTAAACAAGGTTATCCAAATTCAACGCTTGGAAACATTTGAATTAATGATTATTATCAATTATAAAACGGTAAAATACAGCCCTGATATAGCAGCTGAAGAGCTCCTTGAACGCTGCTGAGATGTGTGACGACACACGAAGGACCAGTCCTGTCTATAAGCAGACGGTGGCCCATAACATCTTACACAGTTTTCAGTGCCTGTTTTGTCATCTCCTCTTCACTTATTTCTCTTACTTGACTAGCGTCAGTCTTAATGTTAGTCTGTTGCCTCACTCTTAACTTCGTGTATGGTATTATTTTGATGAAAAAATGCAGCGTTAAAAAAATAAAGGAATCAGTCACTTGTAAACAAAATAAGACGCCATTGTATTTTCAGCTGCTTGCACCGGGGCATGTTCGGCGTTTCATTAAGAGGGAACGAATACAATCTGTGATATTATTCGGAGGGCTTTTCAATTTGAAAGTGGGGTTTATTTCATTGATCATTGACCCTTCTCCTGTGTATTTACTATCAAACGGTTTTAGTTATCAGAATCGGTTCACTTTCCCTTTTAGAATGGTGTGAAATAAAGTCATGTTTAAATGTACCAAACTCTTTATAATTTGATAAATAATTGCATTGCAGTTACGTTTATTCATTATAGGACATCGTCTGCTTAAGCATGATTGTTCCCTAGTGTGACGACATCAAAACTTCGCTATATTTCTGGCGAATCCTCGGATATTCCAGATGCTGAGAAGAGCTTTTATTTGTGTTGTTTTTATAATCATCATATACGCAGTTGACATAAAACTTATACGATTGCCATCTGTAAGCTTCCCAGTTTCTAGTGATACATTAATTGCCATATTTGTGATTTTCTTTGGATAGCTACTTTAATATGACCAGCCACCATTAAATCCCCCTGACCAAGTGAATATTTAGTCAAGTTTCTTGTGTTCTTATTATTGAAATTCTGATCATTTTCAACGGAATAAACATGAACTCTATTATTAATTCATAACTGAAAAAAATATCAGTCAAGAAGAGCGGGATTCGAACCAGCAACGTTGTAAAACGTGCGGTGTAGAATAAGGATACTTCGACCATGCAGATTTCTTAACCACTAGACCACGACGTTGACGGTACAGTTCGTTGTCTTAGGGCTTTATACCTCCACTCTATAGAAATTCAGTACCTCTTTTCTGCTCACTGATTTTTCGATATCCTAGGTAGGATTTTTGCCAATTTGAGGATTACTGGATATATTAGCTATTATAGCCAACTAGGCCTGGTCTAAGACTTAGACCTAGGCTAGAGGTCTTGATTCAATTGACTAGGCTAATTTCTGAAATTTGCCAAGATTTCAACAATCAACCCAGCTCACTCAGACTTGAATGGCTGGACACATTAAAAAAAAGTCATCTTTAAAAAAAAAGAGGCTTACCGAAAAACAAGTGGCATTTTTTTTTTTATTTTCTTTCAAAATTCGACCTACCTCTTCAGACTTCACTCGGGTCTTTATTTTGCCTCAGCTAGAATGAGCCTTAAGTGAGATTTATTAACTTAAGGGTTAAGGGATTAGGACTAGGGTTCAGGTTGAGGCATTTGAGTTAGGTCCAGGATAGGCCCCTAGGTCCATATAGAAAATTTGCCTCACTTCTTATCACTTCTTGCTAAAAATTGTCCATTATTTGAATTCATGTATAAGAAGTTGCCATTTGGGCAAGGTAACAGCTAGACACAGATTCCGATGCTCCATTTGTGGGCTGAGTTTTATATTTTTGAAGAAATTGGTAAGGCGCATTCGACTTTTGCATCAGCACGATGCCAATTTTTTCTTAGCATGCAATATTCATAATTGCAGCCGTTCATTTGCAAAATTACATTCATTTCGGCGCCATTTATATCGTGATCACCGTGAACTTATCGGCCTTGAGTGTAGCCAAGAAGATCAGATAAATGACGCTGACGTTGAAGTTGCACAAGAAGATATCAATGAAAGTTTGGAAGACTTAGATGAAACAAGATTTGGGCCAGATGAGAATAGCATTATTTCTCTAGAAGATTTGTTGAGGAAGCATTTTGCTTCTTTTGCTCTTAAAACAAGAGAAAAACATGTTTTATTCGATTCGGTCAGATTATATGCTTGACAAATATTGTAAATCATACCTTGGTTTGATTGAAGCCCAAGAATACAATCTTGGACAAGAGAATCTTAATGATAAGACAATGAAGCATAGCTATCAGTATGTCCCTATTCTAGATGTTCTGAAAAGCTATTTGGGCCACAATGATGTGTGGAATAGTATTCAAAAGGGCAATATGCAGCCTGCAGATTCAGATTTGCTCACATATTATATGTCTGGTAGTCATTTTAAAGATGAAAAATTCTTTCAGGATAATCCTGGTGCTTTGAGATTTGTATTTTATGCAGGGGCATGTATAGTGACTGCACCTGAAATGCTGTTTATAGCACTTGTAGTGTGCTAATTTACCAGCAAAAAAAAAATGTGACCGTGGCGAGCCTCGAACCAGGTTCCGCTGATTGAGATGCGCTGACGTTACCGATGGACTAACGAATGCTTCTTGCAATCCAGTTTAGTCATGGGAGTCAAGTAGATAACATGAACTATGTGGTGTCGTAAATTCACTACGTAACAATATGATCTGCTCTAAATCGTACACTGTGAGTTAGTCTAGCGGTAATGCCAGCAATTCTCGATCAGCGGACCCTGGTTCAAAGCTCGCCCAAATCATTTTTTTTGGGAATGTTTAGCAGTTTAAGCAGCCGGTCCAGCTCCCGTGAAAGTGCTGAAATAGCACGCTGCGTGCATTCAATAGCACTCTGAGTGCAGTCCCTATGCATGCCCTCAAAAAGTGCTATATACAGCACTTCAGTTTTTACAGTGTACAGATAACGTCAAAATAAGACGTCCTCTTGACGTCTTGCGTTGGTGCAAGTTGTCGTCTTATTGACGTAATTACAGGACGTAAAAAAGACGAAAACCACGACGTAAATATCACGTAATTTTTATCACTTTCTGCTATCAGGGCACACACACAAATCATCTGTCACAATATCATCTCAAAATGTTAAAATTAAGTTTTGCAAAAAGCATCAAAATTTGAAACATTAGGGAGTGATATTTTCAGACCAAAAAACATCAAGTCACTTTTTCAGACCAACCCTTGCATAAGCCCTATAGATCTATACATGTCTAAATCACCAAGACACAAATAATCCAAGATGATTCAAGCCGCTGTCATAATAATTTTTATTTCTAGTTTATGCAACACTCATTTACATGTAATTGCTGATACAGATTTATAACACACGCTGTCATAGATCTCCAAATGTCTTAATTGTTTGGTACTGCAACTAAATATACCATATATAGTTATTTCATACATCTTGTTGTGTAGTTTGAAATAAATGTTCTTCAAGATACTTACCCACTGTTAATAACATTCACTGTTTTACTTTTGTATGTGTAATTTTCATATCATTAAAGACACCTGTTCAACAATTAAATAAGACTGAGTTGTGCTCACAGGCGTAGCCAGGATTTTTCAATAGGGGGGCCACAGGGTGTCGATCCGTGTTCATGGGGGGGGGGGGGGGGTTGACCGGCAAGGGAGGGAAGCCAGTGGCGTATCTATAGGGATTATGGCACCCGGGGCAAAATATACATACATGATATATCGAGCGAAGCAATTACATCTTCATTTTTTCAAATTTTGAACCCTTTAAGCTATTTAAGAACAATATAGGCCTACTGGGGGCGCGAAATTACGAGATCCTGAAAGATAATAATTATGCGAGGGAGCAAAGCGACCGAGCTTTCGAAAATTTTCGCATTTCAAACCTTCAAAAACTAGATTTTTAGTGCATTACCAGACCTCATATTTTTGGGGGATATATACCCCTACCGCCCCCTCCCGGGATCGACACCCACTGGAGGGGGGCCAGACGTGACGGATATAACCGCACAGCCAGCATGTAATTTTAGGGGGCGGTTGTGAGCACGCGACGAGTGCGAAATTGGTGCATGCGTGCTCCCCATGGTTTCCCCCCTCCCGTGCGAAGCGCGAAAGCTCTGACGTTTTATAGCGAATTTGAGAGAAATTTTTTTTAGGGGAAAAGGTATTTCGAGGTCAGGACTGTTTTACAGTTATTTGGACGCAATACAGCATTGTATGTAACAGGGGTGGGTTCAGGAAGGGGGTAATTCCCCCTTCCCGTTCTGACGTTTTATAGCAAATTTGAGAGAAAGATAACGGCTTGTAGCACCTTTTTTAGGCGGAAAGTTATTTCGACATCCGGACTGTTTTAAAGTTATTTGGGCGTAATACTGCACTGCAACAGGGATAGGTGGGGGGGGGGGGGGGTTCCCCTTCCCGCGCGAAGCGCGAAAGCTCTGACATTTTAGTAAATTTGAGAGAAAGATAACGGCTTGTAGGAAACAAACTTTTAGGCGGAAAGTTATAGTTCGACGAACCGACTGCTTTTCAATTATTTGGAGCAATATTGCATGGTATGTAACAGCTGGGTGCAGGAAGGAGGAGTTTCCCTCCTTCCCGCACGAAGCTCTAACGTTTTAACACCTTTTTAGGCGGAATGTTAGATCGACGCCCTGGCTGCTTTTCAGTTATTTTGGACGTAATACTGCACTGTAACAAGGATGGATGCAGGGAGTGGGAGTTTCCCCCTTCCCGAGCGAAGCGCGAAAGCTCTGACGTTTTAGCAAATTTAATAGAAAGGAAACGGCTTGGAGCAAACAATTTGTTTAGGCGGAAAGTTATAGTTCGACGCCATGACTGCTTTTCAGTTATTAGGACGCAAAACTGCACTGTATGGTACAGGGAGAGGAGAGTTATTTCCGCCTTCCCGCGCGAAGCGCGAAAACTTTGACGTTTTTGCAAATTTTGAGAGAAAGGTAACGGATTGTAGCGCCTTTTTAACCCCCTTTTCTCTCACTTCTCCCGCTTTTTCGCTCTCGCTTTTTTTTAAAGTGGCTGAATAGGGGGGGGGGGGGGGGCATGGCCTGCATTAGTTGTAGTTTGTAGTTTTTTTATAAGATTTTTATAGGACACACTGTCACCTCCAAACGTCTTGTTTGTTAAAGAGGCAATGTACAAGTGCACAACATCTTTACTCATTTCATACATTTTGTTGGGAGCTTGAGCAAAATTTTCATAAAGATACATACCCAATGTTAAGAACATTTTTATAAAAACTTTTTTTTTGATCACGGTGTAAACAGTGCAGTTTTGGTAATTGAACACAACGAACTGTTTAACAATTAACTACAACTGAGTTGTGCTTTTTGAGACCTGAATTCGTTTTAGAAACTTGTGCAAAGATGAGTATAGATTTGAAGTTCATACAATGTAACATTCACATATTGCCGTGATTATACACGCACATCTAAAAGTATTTGGATATTTTACTCAGGGAAACTGCAGAGAAACAACATATGAACACCGTATATATTTGTTTAGAATTGTTCTTTGAAATAAATCCCTCAAAAAGTTCTGCAATTCTAAGTGCTTATGCAACAAAAAGATATGCATAGGGATGTTGCACCCACTTTTTGAGACCTGAATTCGTTTTAGAAACTTGTGCAAAGATGAGTATAGATTTGAAGTTCATACAATGTAACATTCACATATTGCCGTGATTATACACGCACATCTAAAAGTATTTGGATATTTTACTCAGGGAAACTGCAGAGAAACAACATATGAACACCGTATATATTTGTTTAGAATTGTTCTTTGAAATAAATCCCTCAAAAAGTTCTGCAATTCTAAGTGCTTATGCAACAAAAATATATGCATAGGGATGTTGCACCCACAAATGTAATAACGCCCACAAATGTAACAACACTTTACCCACAAATGTAATAATCAAAGTAGCACATGCCTTTAATGACCATAGTCTTAGAGCATATCAATTACGCACCTCAATTTTCCTCAAACTTCAAAGGCTGAAATTCCTTAGTTGGTCCTGGGTCATGGCCACTGCACGAAATCAGCTCCCGGAATCAACTCCGCCTCCTTGGGCCTTGAAGTTGTACATTTTATATTTTGTACGGCGCATGAGCCATGATGATGGCCTAGCGGCTATAGGACTAGCATATAGCCAGCTCGCGCTAGCGCCTAGCCTAGCAGCTAGCCTCGCACTTGTTACCTAGCCGCGCCGGCCAGTGGCCTCGGGCTGGGCACACGCCGGCCGCCACATGCACATCACACGCGCGCCGCGGGCCCGGCCGGATATGGATCGGATGTACGTAAAAAATAATACGCAATCATACTGCAGTAGCAATACGTACGTTTGATTTGTCAAAAGTTTGTCGAGTTTATATTTATTATTTATTATTATATTTATAGATCGCCAACACAAATTAATTCTGTGGAACACAACTCACAGAGTATGAATTTCGACGATTTTTCATAAATTTCATACAATTCTTCTTTTTTTTCCCCATATATATATTTTTTTAATTTTAAAACCTGATAATTTTTTTTAAAGTATACGCGCGTATACCCGAAAAAGTCCAATTTCTTTTTAACGTATACGGCGTATACAAGGGTATACGCTCCACTACACCACTGGGCCAATAACATATTCAGCCATATAGCTCCTGATGTGGGACCTGGTTCACTGCAGGCTCAAACACTATTGAAACTGAAATCACGGAAACAGGAAACACGTTGGCTTGTGTATTCCGTTCACGGCTGCATTCACACAGAACCTGATTATGTATGTGTTGTCTTCACTGAAACATACATTTTAATAATAATATTCAAGGTCAGCAGGAACTAACACGATGCATATTGTTATGAATAGCACTGTTTTAAAGCTAAAGCTTAAATCCTACATATCCGAGATGGATAACTATTAAAGCTGAAACTTAAGGTAGGAATGCTATTCACATTGTCTTGCATAATGAAAAGAAATGTATGTAACCAAAAAATATAATGTGTTTTAGAAATTCAGATAGATGTAACCGGTAAATCAAAGGGGTGGTGATAATTTCTCTAAACAACTACCCCAGAGCATTTACGGAGTGAGCTCTGAAAACAAAGAAATAGAAATGAGGCAAAATTAGTATGTATAGTAAACGAAAACTTTCCTTTAAAGCAGGTTGAAATAAATTGATTCATTATTACCACTTTCAGGTTTTACTTCAAGTAGTTGAAAAGAATGACTTTTACTTTTTACAAGCACAGTAATAGTTATCCTTATCTGAAACGAGGGAACAGGGCTTCAAACTGAGGCAGTAGTTGAGCACCATTACCCGGTATGCAAGAAGCCAGTAGTATATACATAAATCATTATCATTTCAAAATTTGAAACAGAAGTCAGAAGGAAATCATAACACATGAACGCATGAAGGGCTTAGGGTTAAAGTCACTTTTGAAATGTGGGCTTGTCCACTTGACTGCAAGAATAGGTCGAAGCGAAGGTTATCCTTAAGAAGTTTGTTTTTCTCTGAACATAACAGTTTTATTTGCAACCCTAAATTGCTGGTATGATTATTTTCAAAAGAGAAGTCTGCAGACAAGGCCACATTTTGAAATGTGGCCTTGTCTACTTGACTGCAAGAATAATTCGAAACATGTACATAGGATATCAAATAAGTAACAAGAATAATATATTATCAACATAACAAACATAATTTCAAATGCAATATTTAGTCAATATACGACTCTTGTCATTAACTAAAGAAATTAAAATCATGTTCTTCTACACAAGTCATGAAAGAAAGATGAGACCTTAAAGAAGCTGGGCTTGTTAGAGCAAGGTCCCCAAAGAGAATATAATTCATGAATGTTTCAATTACTCTGAAACAGTTTTAAAAGTAAAACTACCTTATAAGACTAGAAATAATTACGTGTGGGAAACATATTTACAACAGGGATAGCTTGGTATCTGAAAAGGAGAAAAGGGGAAAATATATACAATAAGATGGAGAGGGAAAGAGCAAAACGGAACACCCGTCCACCAACAACAACAAACAGAGAAAAGCTGAGAAAGAAGAAGGTTCTATAATAGGGGGAAATGGTGTTGGGAAAAATAGAAGAGAGATAGAGGGAATGCGAATTTAATTCTTTTTACCACAGAACAATTAATGACCAACTTTATTTCAAGGGAATATAAAACAGCTTCAATACGTCAGACAATTTTTGACAGATAAAAGTGTCCTGTTGTCCTCTGCAAAATAACCAAGTTCTCGACGCTTCTCTCTCTATCTCTATCCCCCTACCCCATCTCTCTTTCACTCCCTGTCTGTCTCTCTGGGACTCCGTCCTGCAATTGGCCTAAACACACGGTTGTAACGGTTGTACGACAATTGCTCCGCGTCATTTCGTACACTAACCAAATTCTAAACTAATTTCAACCCTGGATCAAACACTATACCTAACTAAAACCCCAACCCTACACCCAACCTAAAACAAAATTGCAACCCTAACCCTAACCCTATTTCTGACAGAATAAAGCCTGGATCAGTATTCGCCGGAGCATAATTATGTCGGAGCATCAAACACCCCAACCCCTTTAGCTGTTTAGTGGTTTCCCTGGGACTAGGTCCTGCAATGGTGACACGACATTTGCTCCTGCGACATTTACTCCTCCATCGATATCTCGAAAGGTCAAAGGTTAAGGTCAAGGTCATGATTTGGTTTGTGTGAAGGACAGTGTGAAGATTAGGGTTAGGTTTAGATTTAGGATTAACATGGTAAAGTTAGACCGGAGCAGTTATCATAGGAGGAAATATGGTACCCCTGCAATAACTACGTATAACCACTAGGACTAGGTCCTCAGCTAGCGATATCCCCTACATTTATCTTTGAAAGGGCCTTTTCCCCGGGCCTTTTCAAAGTCCTACCTCAGGTAGTTCCAGCTAAATCTCTGCTCAATTTAGGAAATTTATCGACGTTTAAAAGTGTATGACTATTAGTATAATTTCTATATGTATGTAGGTATATTACATGTATGTAATTAAAAGAACTGGACTATAGCTGTTGGACATGACGGGCTATCCTGTGTGTGATGCAATATAAATGAAAGACTCCAAGACCGAATGACGTATTTTTTTTTAGTGTATAACACTATTGTGTTTATTTGTGGTAATGTTTCCGCATTACATAGACTACTTGAAAAAAGTACAAGAATGAAACCAGCATATTAATTTAAGATATATTAATTCATCCTTGAGATATTAGGCTTTTCTTTTTATTGACTCACAACGAATAATTGCGCCCATTACTTTTGCCACAGTCGTTGCTTGTAAATGGACGCACTATAACAAAACAACTTGACAGTTGTAATTATTCAATTTAGTATCATTTTTCTTACGAAGGAACGGGTTTCCTTTCCGACGATTTCGGACATTCAACATTTGATTTAATTCATTTGATAAATACTCATCACCATGAATATATTTCATATCATATGTCACACAATTGATTGATGACAAGCTCCATACCACCAAAACTGGACTAGTGCAATGGCAATGGATATATATATTTTTTTACATCACCTTTATTCTTGAAAAATAGATCAAAGGAATGCAAAGTAAGTCGAGGTTACTTGTCCTAAAGAACAAAATACAAGACTTTATAACATACAAAATGAAAAACACATTACAAAACATATTATATTAAGAGGTTTTAGTACATAACATGAAATTTTTTCCAATGTAAAGCATAATAAATCAGAAGTAGACTATTCAACATGATCGTAATCAGCTTATGGTTTGAAGCCCGACTCGGCTTTCAGAAAACACAGAAATTCAAAAAAGGTAAATTTAATTTCTAGCACAACGAACGATGATCTTTTTAATAAAAGAATCTTCCCTATAAGTTTACGTTCACGATGGGGCACTCACAATTAAAAAAAGATCACAAATAACTCGTAAAGGTGTATGAATGGTGGTGGTGGGGGGGGGGGGGGGATCGTTATTCCGAAGGTTCATAAGTCCGAAACATGTTGCAACATTATCTGGGGGAAATAACCCTTAATCTTATCTCCAGATCTAAATCATATTCGTAATTTAAAAAAAAAGATTAAAAAAAGGAGAAATTACTTTAAAAATCCCCTTAATTTCATTTTATTAGTTTTGTCTCTTTCTCTCTGAGCTTTTAAATTTATTTATGTAAGACTTATTTATTGTTAAAAATACATAAATTCCAATAGCCTGTAAAATCCTTTAATTATTTTGTATTTTCATTGAACATTGACCGAGACCTCTATTTCTCTCAACAGATAGTGAAATATTGGCTATATACTCCATTGTGTAAACAAACAGAAAAAAAAAGCCCAGAAAAGACAGAGAGAGAAAGAGAACTGGTTTATAAAACAAAAACAAAGGAAGAGGTCTGTCCCAGTTCAGTAAGTTCGTTACCCAACTGCGATCACAAAATTGAAAATATAATACCAAAGGCAAAGAAACGATTCTGCTATCCATCCAACTGCTATCTTGATACACTAGCACCAACTTAAATCTCGTTCACATATGCCATGGGAAACGGGGCCGTTTAATACCGCTGCGGTATTCTTTTAAAAGTTGTAAATGAATGGAAAGCGGGGATGAAAAAAGTGGCTACCTGCAACCAGGGGCAGATCCAGGATTTAGTATATTAAAAGGGGGCACATAAAAATGCAGATTTGTCAACTTTTGGAAAAGGTAGACCCGTATTATTTTGGTCTTGCCAGTTTCTCGAAAATTCGCTCAGTAGAGAGAGAGAGAGAGGGGGGGGGGGGGGGGGTATGGGGGTCCAGTTTCCCTCCATAATTCTCTGACAAGCAAAAAAAATAATCATTCGAAGAAGGGGGGGGGGTGGTACAATAGACAAAAGGGCGGATCCTTTATGGTCAAAATGCAAACTTTTCTTCCAAGGGGGGGGGGGGGGCACGGGCCGGAAATGCCCCCTCCTGGGTCCGCCAATGCTTGCAACAAACTAATGTTCTATATGCGTACTCACCCACCTATTGAGAGCACGTAGCAACGGGATATGTTACATGGGCATGATGAGCCCGTTGCTTGATATACATTTCCTAACAGGGCCTTTGTGCTTAGACTATAGCTATGCAGCTGACCTTATGATCAACCACAAAGGGACCGACTGTCCGGAAAGGTGGTCTATCTATCCGGATGTTATTACTACTTGGCTCACGTGCACCCTTGGGAAGATACATTGAAATGCAATCATTGGCTCTCTCGATGAAAGTATCTTTTTAGAAGAACTGTTCGGACATTTTCATTCTAAATTTCAAGCAGCAAATGAGCATCATAAGATATAGTAAAGTGAAAAAAATTACTAAAACTTGCTGATAACTCCACACCCTGGAGGAACGGCCCGGGATCATGGATCTCATTGTGCACAACACGCAGGATGCTACCGTTACACAGCAATCACGGAACAGCTCTTATCACCAGGGAATATCATCTCCTTCATCTATTGTCATGAGTGTTTAAATGTAAACATGGATCATGTTGATGTTATATTCATTCGATACAAGAAGGAAATAAATGTGTTTTGATTCTAAATCTGAAAGGTACCCTCTTACTACACCTTTAGTCAAACGACTTTGGGGCCCGCCTAGGATTTGAACATCAATTTAAACATAGGCGCACGAGGCGGGGCCGATATTCGGGCAAACATGACCTCATATTCGGGCAGTGAGGTGCCCGAATATCCACATATTTGTGCAGTGGTGTGCTCGAATATGCAATTTCTGCATATTTTCGCTACAACTTGAAAAGTGTCAAATTTTTTGCTCTCTCGCTTGCTTCGCTCGCTCGCAAAAGTTTAAAACTCAGAAATTTGATATTCGGGCAACTGAAAAAGCACCACCCCTCCCGAAAATGTGTCCGTAAGTACACCTATGAATTTAAATCATAGACAAGATTTAAATGAAACATTGTAACAAGAAACTAGGAAGCTCCGAATACCATCCCCTCTTTCTGCCCCCCCCCCCTCTCACAAACCTTCTCATTTACTATCTCTTTCTGTTTCCCTCTCCTGTACCATTGTAATTTCCCATTTCGTGCAGCTATTTCAGTACAAAAGGTGAACAAGTTCAAGGTAACGAATCCTCCACAGGATCTCTCTGTTATTCACACGCTCCGCTTGACGGGTTGTCATATTAAAAACTCCCCGCACCGTCATTTGTTCATTACAACCAGTCATTCCCATCATAGCTAGTCCTACCCGAACAAAACTCGTCGTGTATTAAAGCGGAACTTAATGAATTATCGTAGATGGCCCATCATCGACCATCGAAAGTCGAGCCGACACGGGTTGGTCTGTGGTGTGTGCCCCGATCCACGTCTACCGTGCTCACGAAATGTCTGAGTGCCATCGACGGTATGGAAGTCTATCTCGAGCTCTACTCCTACGCTTCTCTGCTGAGAGGGTACTATTCGACATCGACTGGTCGGGATCTTCCTCTAGACCTCGTAGGGAACGAGGCGGTGTACGCAGAGGCGAATGACATCTGGGAGAAAAATGTTGGCTACCGAATGTCACCGAGGAGGATGTCGTAAGTATTTGGTTTTATCATTAGCTTAATTAAATACATTTACTTTAGCTTTATTTTTCCATTAAAAAAACAAAAAAACATTGGGCCTTACTACAGTACTGCCACGTCACTGCTATTGATACTGTATTCTGCTAGTGTAAGCACGTACTGGTGCCATTTATGCTGTAAGCTACTACTTTTACTTCTGCTACTTGTACAACTACATGTACTACTACTACTACTACCGATACTACTACTTTTACCACTACTACGACTAATTGCTACTTGTACTGTTCCTCTACTTGTATTACGACCAACTACTACTACTATCACTGCTTCTACTACTACTACTACTACTACTACTACTACTTTTACTGCTATTACTACTACTACTACTACTACTACTACTACTACTACTACTACTACTAGTTCTACTGTTACTACTACTACTACTACCACCTCCACCACTACTACTATATACCAGGTTATTTACTGCTACTATAAAGTACAGTACTCCTACAATGAGCGTCGCTTGCTGATATTCATGTCTTTGTATGCTCTTCACTTCCTTTCAGATATCACACAATAAAGGAAGATCTCGAAAATGCCAGCAGCCAGTATGTTCTCGTCAAAGAAATGGCATCAAATCCTATAGATCCCAACTGTCTTCCCGAAGGTTACAAATACACCTTCCTCATTCGAGATCCTTCGCGAGTATACACTTCGGCTCGGAAAATAGCGGGATCGAAGTATGCTGCAATAGGTATGATACCATCCGAAGCCGACTTCGATTTAATCCGAGATGACCCGATTAACAATCAACCATTAAAGTGGTTCGAAAAGCAACATCAGCTTTGGAAATACGTGAAGGAGAATATTGATCCAAATCCCGTTGTCGTCGAGGCTTCGGACATCGTGTCACGACCGGGACCAACTATTAAGGCATTCTGCAATGCTGTCGGTTTTCCATACAACGATGAGCTACTAAAGTTGAAGCCCACATGTGAAGTTCCAAACAATTTTGTAACAGCAGGTAAACACGTCTTCAAAGAGATGTTCATATATTACGAGAGAGCTTTCACTAGTACGCGGTTTGTGCCACATGAGCAGGGTTCAATACCACGTGATCAGCTTTCAGATGACGTCATCCGATGCGTAGATTATTCGATGCCTTTTTATCAAGACATGCTTGAGAGCAAGTTGTGTGTTTTTTAAAGCCACGTTAGTGAGTTTTCTTATGTGGAATTTGGCACCATTCGAATTATTTATCCAACAACAATATACCCAACATTAGTCACCAAGAGCAGTACTCACTTCTATAACCGACAGATCTCACACTACCCTTGATCTTCAGAAGTAATTAAAGTAATTACCAAGTGGGACACGAGTTCGCTGTTTGTGAGATTTGTACACAAATTAATTGATAATTTACCAAGTTCGGTTTAAGCGACCGTGACGTATGTTTTTAAATCTTGATCTGATTTACGATTCTGACTCAGTGAATTTATATGATTAGTATAAGCCACGTTAGTGAGTTTTCTTATGTGGAATTTGGCACCATTCGAATTATTTATCCAACAACAATATACCCAACATTAGTCACCAAGAGCAGTACTCACTTCTATAACCGACAGATCTCACACTACCCTTGATCTTCAGAAGTAATTAAAGTAATTACCAAGTGGGACACGAGTTCGCTGTTTGTGAGATTTGTACACAAATTAATTGATAATTTACCAAGTTCGGTTTAAGCGACCGTGACGTATGTTTTTAAATCTTGATCTGATTTACGATTCTGACTCAGTGAATTTATATGATTAGTAAAAGTGGGAATAGACAAATTGTAAAAAACATTTCTCGACTTAGAAATTAAACTGTATGTCATACCACATTCATGAATGAAATATTTTCTGTACTTTGATCCTAAAATCGATTTAAAATTGAATAAAATTCGGGTTTATGGAAAGAAAAACCTTCATGTACAAAGGAAAGTGAAATGTTATTGACATGGTGACCATTTCTTGTAAAGGTTTTCCATATTTTTGTTTTCTAGCTACCAGTGATGTATTTAGATTTAATGGACAACTCTGGGTGAAAATATAAATAAGCGTACAGGAACGGGAATGGGGACTTTGCGGTTCAAATTGATTTATCTGGACGAAGGGTATCCCCTGTTCCACATCATGCTGGATACGCCACTCTCTTCTACATTCGAAAAAGAGCAAAATAATTTTCATTCGTTTACATTTGTCATGATCGTTGGTTTAATATCATTGATCCTACTAGAAAAAAAAATTGCCAACTCTATTTTTAATGCTTATGAAAACATGGTTGGCTTGAAGCACGGGCTTCAAGCTTTTCAATGGTTTGTTCTGTAATCGTGCAGGAATGTCCTAAAGGTTCAAACAAAAGAATATTTTTTTAAAGTGTACACATGGACCGTGATGCACGCAACGTGTGGAAGCACACTTTATTCTTAATTGACACTTTAACCGACGAGGGTTTTGTGCTCGCAAAATAACGTAGACACGATAGACAAGCCTCCAAATATCTTTGCTTCATTTTGGTGCTGTTCAAAGTATCTGTCATGCAAAAACTTGTATTCCGAGGCATAAAAGAATATAGTTTATTCGTTAATGCAAGTGTTATTCAGAATAAGCTGTTTGCATTATTTATGTAATTACATTAAATCTTAGTTTCTTATGTATTGCGTCCCCGGTGGAGCCACCCCCCGCAGAAGGGGACGCGTATGACCGTTACCACAAATGCAAATAAATCCCCTTTTGCAGTAAATTTCAAGGACATTTGTGAAATTTAACCCCCTTTTTACGTCAAAACAAGGACAAAATGGTACTTTGAAATACCCCTATTTTAAAGATTGTAAGGACACTTTCGGAAACTTACCCCTATTTTACCATATTTCAACGACAAGACATTTATACCCTTTTTTCATTAAAGATCACATTGCAAGAAAATTCCATAAAAATAAATATTGGCTTAATACTTATTATTGCATAGATGGCATAAATTAAATAAGGTTATCCAAATTCAACGCTTGGAAACATTTGAATTAATGATTATTATCAATTATAAAACGGTAAAATACAGCCCCCGATATAGCAGCTGAAGAGCTCCTTGAACGCTGCTGAGATTTGTGACGACACACGAAGGACCAGTCCTGTTTAAGCAGACGATGTCCCATAACATCTTACACATTTTTCAGTGCCTGTTTTGTCATCTCCTCTTCAATTATTTCTCTTACTTGACTAGCGTCAGTCTTAATGTTAGTCTGTTGCCTCACTCTTAACTTCGTGTATGGTATTATTTTGATGAAAAATGCAGCGTTAAAAAAATAAAGGAATCAGTCACTTGTCAACAAAATAAGACGCCATTGTATTTTCAGCTGCTTGCACCGGGGCATGTTCGGCGTTTCAAGAGGGAACGAATACAATCTGTGATATTATTCGGAGGGCTTTTCAATTTGAAAGTGGGGTTTATTTCATTGATCATTGACCCTTCTCCTGTGTATTTACTATCAAACGGTTTTAGTTATAAGAATCGGTTCACTTTCCATTTTAGAATGGTGTGAAATAAGGTCATGTTTAAATGTACCAAACTCTTTATAATTTGATAAATAATTGCATTGCAGTTACGTTTATTCATTATAGGACGTCGTCTGCTTAAGCAGGATTGGTCCCTAGTGTGACGACATCAAAACTTCGCTATATTTCTGGCGAATCCTCGGATATTCCAGATGCTGAGAAGAGCTTTTATTTGTGTTGTTTTTATAATCATCATATACGCAGTTGACATAAAACTTATACGATTGCCATCTGTAAGCTTCCCAGTTTCTAGTGATACATTTATTGCCATAATGTGATTTTCTTTGGATAGCTACTTTAACATATAGGTGTCCAAGACCCGATTCCTCAAACACAATTAATATAAGGAAAATACATTTTTTAATGTGTTATTCATTTAAAAATAGTTCCGCAATAGTTCATATAAACTCCTGGGGAAAAAACACTGAATTTGAAATAACCACTATGTCTATGACCACTCACAAATAAGCAAGGTTAAATAACCTCATACCCACTTATACATGTCCAAGCTTATCTGAAGATAACCTTGTACTCCAGACTAGCTTTTGTGTGTATCAGCGTGCCTAAGTTTCCAGTCAAGATCATTCATACACGAGATGGCCCATGGGTGGGCCCTTGCCTATATGGGACTGTGTCCAACATTCACTGTTGCAGAAGTCACAGACAACAAAATTGCTCTAAGGAAGATTTGATTTGATTTGCTAGATTACCTGATTCAGGGACTCTTCAACTAGTCTTGGCTATATTAGCCATTGCAATATGCCCAGTAATCCTCAAATTGGCAAAAATCCTACCTAGTATATTGAAAAAACAGTGAGCAGAACAGGGGTACTATGAATTGTCTAGACTGGAAAAATGCCCGCTGATAGTACGTACAAAATTATTGAAGCCTATTCACCCGTAAAAGCTGGTCTGGAGTACAAGGTTATCTTCAGATAAGCTTGTATGTATAAGTATCAAGGGGCTATTTGAGTGCCTCATACCCATACACCCATACACTAACATGAAAGCGTATGAATGGAACTGTAAGTGTTACTTGTTTAAAATGGGTCTTCATACCAGTGAAACAAAAGTCCTTTCACTCGAGTCCCTTTCACGCTAGTCCTTCAAACTTGGTCAAATGTTACATACAGCGGCGACGTTCCGACCGGAACTGTTTTGAGGGAAACAAGATATTTTTTTTTTCTATTTATCCTCTTTCGAGGGACTTTATTATTCAAAATGACAATTATTTACAATAATGTAAAATTTCACAAAGTCATAACATAACGCATAGTGTGAAGACATAAATCAGGAACTAAATAATTGACAATACTTTTTCGACTTCGTTTATGTGGAATTTCTTCTTATTACATTTTATACTAAGATATGATCTAATTTCAACCTTTAATTCTTTAAATAACTATAAAGCATTCATCGTGTGATTTTTACTTCCAAAACAGTCTCTGATATAATTTCTATAAATAATAAATTGAGCAAAATTCAACATAAGATTTACTATATTCACTTCTTTTTTCTCTATTTCATAACCGATTAACAAAATTTGTTCGTTCAAAACAATTCTTACATTAAATAAACTATCGATTAATTTGAATAAAATCTTCCACTATAACGAAACTTTTTTGCAAGTAAAAAGAAGGTGGTTGCTTGTTTCTGGGATCTTACAAATATTACATAAATTGTCATTTTTAATCTTCCATTTACATAAGTTGTCTTTGCAGGGTAGTATCCCGTGGATAAATTTAAAATTATACTGCTTAATTTTGTTGTCATTTATAAAGTGAAATTTAAAATAAAGTACTGACTTCCAATCAAAGTCATTCGGTAATTCAAAATAAGCGTTCCAAAAATAAATACACGGCAGTTCTTGTTTATTTCTTTCTAACATCATATTATAATAATGTTTGGCTCTCATGCCCGCGACCTCAATGGAGTCACCTGTTACCATTTCAATTGAACTGGATTCCACTTCAGACGGTGAACCATTTACATATTGCCTCCTATTACGTAACTTCTGTAACCAAAAATTCGGAAATGCACTTTTTAACTTTGACAATTTAAAGGAGGAAAGTAATTCATTTTCTTGAAATTGAATCAACTTTTTTCCAAATACCATTTGCTAAGACTTGCTTTACTTTAAGGATATTATTTTTTTTCCAGTTTGGAAAATGCAATAATTAATTCCTATATTTAATATTACTATTATACCAGATTATTTCATTTTCTATATCTGTTACTTTAAAGTAGATATTCAAAGAAAATCACAAATATGGCAATTAATGTATCACTAGAAACTGGGAAGCTTACAGATGGCAATCTTATAAGTTTTATGTCAACTGCGTATCTGGTGATTATAAAAACAACACAAATAAAAGCTCTTCTCAGCATCTGGAATATCCGAGGATTCGCCAGAAATATAGCGATGTTTTGATGTCGTCACACTCGGGATCGATCCTGCTTAAGCAGACGACGTCCTATAATGAATGAACGTAATTGCAATGCAATTATTTATCAAATTATAAAGAGTTTGGTGTATTTAAACATGACCTTATTTCACACCATTATAAAGGGAAAGTGAAACTGATTCTGATAGCTAAAACCGTTTGATTGTAAATACATAGGAGACGGCTCAATGATCAATGAAATAAACCCCACTTTCAAATTGAAAAGCCCTCCGAATAATAGCAGGATGGTATTCGTTCCCTCTTGAAACGCCGAACATGCCCCGGTGCAAGCAGCTGAAAATACAATGGCGTCTTATTTTGTTTACAAGTGACTGATTCCTTTATTTTTTTAACGCTGCATTTTTCATCAAAATAATACCATACACGAAGTTAAGAGTCAGGCAACAGACTAACATTAAGACTGACGCTAGTGAAGGAAGAGAAATAAGTGAAGAGGAGATGACAAAATAGGCTCTGAAAAATGTGTAAGATGTTATGGGACATCGTCTGCTTAGACAGGACTGGTCCAGGGTGTGTCGTCACATATCTCAGCAGCGTTCGAGGAGCTCTTCAGCTGCTATATCGGGGGCTGTATTTTACCGTTTTATAATTGATAATAATCATTACTTCAAATGTTTCCAAGCGTTGAATTTGGATAACCTTGTTTAATTTATGCCATCTATGCAATAATAAGTATTAAGCCAATATTTAAAATCATTAACGTTCTACTTTAAACATATCAATATATTTCAGTTCAAGAACAAAACATGTCAACATAAAAGTTAGGCAACCTTCTTTTCCTACAAATATGATACATGTCATTCTTTTTGCAATTAAAATTCAAACAAAGAGGCACTTTCCCAATTTTCTGAGTCCAATATTCGAACAGAACTGTCCAAGCATTTTCTTCATTTCTCAAATATTTACAAATCTACCATCCCTAACCCTCCTTCTACTTCAGGATTGTAACAAATGTTCCGTTTCACTTTTTCTTTTTTAGAATTCCATAAGAATGAGTAAACTAGTTTATTTATACGTCTTATTATTTTAGGAGGGATCGGGACTGCCGTAGCAGTATGTACTATCTGGGACATAACTAACAGTTTAATTACAACAACTTTTCCATATTATAGTGTTAGTTTTCTCATTTTCCATAAATCTAGTGTATTCTTTATTTTTTCCACTTTACTTTCCCAATTTAGGTCTTGAACAGCAGAACTATTTTTACCTACATATACACCAAGACATTTTATTGGATCTTCGGTAAAATGTAAATCTTTAACTTCAACGTGATTCATATTTAATTTCATAAAATTTGATTTGGTCCAGTTGATGGCGCTGGCGAGCTGCCAGTGGCGGCATGTTGCCTATGGCTAATCAGCGTGCAGCGAGCGATCGAGCCCATTCCAGTCATAGACCCCGTTTACACAGAGACTGAAGTCGACTTTTGTCGAATTTGAACTCGAGTTCATTTGTGTGTAAACAGGGTAGTCGCAATTAGAACTCGAGTTCAAAACTCGAATTCGAATGACGACCCAGAGCAACATTTATCGAATTCAAACTCGACTTTTATCGAATTTAAATTCGCTATTTGCTGTGTGAACGGACACGTAATTGAAAGTCGACTAGCAAATATCCAGCCATACGTCACTTCCGGTATTGCTAAGCAACGCGTCAGTAAATAAGCGTCATCCAACAAATGAACCACAACGCACAAACGATCTTCACGAAAAAAATCTTCCCGCCATCTTCTTAAACGGTCTGCTGCTCGACGAGCAGATCTGACACGTTGCTGTCGCATATAATTATTGATCAGGATATTCCTATTCCGACGTAAAATCATACGAAACCAGATCAAAATGACTGCGCCCCCCCCCCCCCCCCCCCCCACTCAGTATTATTTAGGGTACGCGTATGCTTGTTCCCTCCCTTTGAAAGCACCCCCCTATCTCAGGGCTGCCAAAATTTCTGAACCCCCCTATCGCGGGCTTTGCGCGGGCTTTTCCTGCCTTGGAGACCCCCCTAAATTCAGAACATTGCTCAATGTACCCCCTATCTCAGGTGAGCTCTCATTCCAACCCCATATCTCAGGACAGACACCAACCCCCCTCCCAAGTAAGCTGTCATTACAATCAAGGGAGGACTGGGTGGGACTGGGGGCCAGTGTTTCTACTTTTCAAAATGAAATAATCCTGGCTGAATGAGCTATCAAAACTAGCAGGAATTTCAGGAATTTCATCCTGGGATTTGATCAGTTTTTCAAGATATTTCATAACCCCCCTTTTTTAATTTCTCAGGTGTCGAAGAGAGAGAGAGAGAGAGAAAGAAAAACACCCCCTTTTAATGATATCTCCGGGTGAAAGATAAAAAACACCCCTTTTTTTACAATTCACGGGCCGGATTGTGTCGCCCAAAAAGTACCCCTTTACCGGAGCTTTTGGGAACACGCATGTGGTCCCTTCGACCTGCGAGTGGGGGGCCGGGGACTGCGCTTACAATACTCGCTACCGCCATTTTGAACTCACTCGCGGGGTTTTCACAAATTTAACCCGGAAGTTGATAATCACGATATTCCCACCAAGCGAGGGCGTAATCAAGTCGAATTCACTTTCCTTCTGAATTCGAGTTCGTCCAACGCTTGGTGTAAACAGCCCACCGAAAAATAATTTATGCTAATCCAAGGTCGCAATTGAATTCGCTGTCGAATTTGAACTCGAGTTCACTCTGTGTAAACGTGGTCATAGAGTTCAGTGGGAAAAATTTACCTTCGCGTCCGCCATCTTGCCTGAGTGACGGCAGTGCGGGGATTTTTTTTTTCTCAACGATGAACGCGCCCTCCCCGGCAGGCCCGCAGCTAGCGACTCGGCTCCGGGATTTTTCTTAATGGGTTTTCTTCCCGGAGGGGGGGGGGGGGGGGGGGCACTCATATATAATGTCACACATGTATGTGCCGCTGTAACGTCCCCCGTTTTCAACCTTCTCGGGCCGATCCCATGATATGCGATTTTCACTAACCGCACCTCGATTGGCTTCCGAATCGCTCCCTAGATATGAGAAAACAATGCGCACAGCCCATTGTCCGGGAAGCGCGTTTACGTTTTACAACCAAGCCTAGGCTGATTTCGCATTTTTCATACTAATACGGTTTATTCCGTCAAGACTAATCTGCATGTATATTCATGAAAACGAATTATAGCGATATAATAAAACGAGCAAGGGCATCGAGCAGCTGTTGTGTGTGGCGCAATCGGATAATCCAGTCCTCTCTTGGTGAAAGAACCACGAGTTCGAGCCTCGGCAGAAGTTTATATTACGAAATTTTCTTTTGCTTATTTAAAAATAAGGTGACTGAGTAAGAAAATACAAGTCCGATACAAGAAAATACAAGTCCGATACTTGTAGTCTGTTTCAAAGTCTTCAAAAAGGGGTTTCTGCCTAGGCTTGGTTGCAAAAAAGAAAGACGCGTCCGGGAAGCGAAATTTTTTCCTATACCTGGGCTATCCAATATGAATATTCATGACTTGGGTCTTAGACATGAGAGTACGCACGCGCATGACAAGTAATACGGTTTATTCCGTCAAGACTAGTCGGCATGAATATTCATGAAAACGAACTGTAGGGATATGATAAAACAAGCAAGGCCCTTGAGCAGCTGTTCTGTGTGGCGCAGTCGGATAATCTGGTGCGCTATCGATGAAAGGACCGCAAGTTCGAATCTCGGCAGAGGAATATATTACGAAATTTTCTTTTGCTGATTTAAAAATAAGGTGAAACTGAGTAAGAAAATACAAGTCCGATACTTGTAGTCTCTTTCATGAATATTCAGATTGGATAGCCCCAAAGGTACAGGAAAAAATTTCGTGTCCGGGAACGGTCGCTTCCTAGCCTCCCAGGCCAGCGCAGCGGGGGAGCTGGGCGGCTAGTGCCCCCTAGTGCTAGCGGCAAGCTCAGCGAGATCAATCTGCATGCGACATCGAGTTCAGTGCATACCACTGAACTACTCTTACAACTGAATTCAGTGCAGTGGGGCATGAACTTTAAACTTTGAACTTTGAACTTTGAACTTTATTTCTATCGACCCCTTTCGGAGTATGAGAAAATACATATGGCTTACTTGTTTTGAGATGGCATGTACAGTGTGTCACAATCTTGATCATTTTTCCGTAATTCTGTTAGGGTCTGTTTTAAAGCCTAAGTCAGGCTAGTCTTTGTTATGTTTATTACATTCCCCACATAATAGAGGTGCAATAGCATAGCCCTATATTTCTTGTATTGATATGTCAGGCATGCACAGGTGTTTTTTATGTTTTGGGCTGGGCTGATTCATACAGTGTTGGAATCAGTCTGCAGCCAGCTCTCTTACTAAGAGGACCTGTTTACGAGCTGGTGTAGCTCCGGGCGGTGACAATCTTTATGCCCGTTTAAGTATTTTCAAGTAAGTTTATTTAGGATTTGAAGGTTTGCATGGAGTTATTCCAACTCACATGGTTGTACCGCAAACCTTTTTTCTGAATTAAGTTTATTTACTTTTCTTTGTACATAAAGTAAACCTGGAACCAGTTTGTACATAAGTTATTGTCATGATAGAATAAGACATAGTCTATCATTTTAATATAAAATATAGAAATCTACAGTAAATTTAACTTGTGAACTTGTGCTCTTGAAAGTATATGTATATTTCTTCAGGAGAGGAATTGTATTTTTGAATGCTTAAAGAGTAGGCATGTTTTACATAAATAACAAGCGCTAACAATTATGGTGCTTTTATATCCTTTATACATAAATTGTACGAGTTAACTGTTCTTTGATAAGAGTAATACATTTGATTAGGGCGTGGCCTTGAGATTTATGCCACTGTTAAAGATGGTACATATATAGATCCTTTGTATTTTCTGTGATCATTACTGGAGATATATTTGGCCGTATTGTATTGGATGTTTTCCTTTTAGGCGGCCGTTTTCCAGCTTAACATTTTTCCAGCTTACAGTTTTCCAGCTTACAGTTTTCCAGTATACAGTTTCCAGTATATACAGTTTCCAGTATACAGTTTCCAGTATACAGTTTCCAGTATATAGAGTTTCCAGTATACAGATTCCAGTATACAGTTTACCAGCAGTTTACCAGCAGTTTACCAAGCAGTTTGATATTCTAATATCAGTAATATTTTCTGACCGACATTATCTGTATAAAAATAATCACCTTTTTGGCAGAAAATAACACATGAACATCTATCATGATTTTACATTTTCCATTTATCTCGTTTTATAAACAATGTTCTGGAGTGCAAAGTATATCCTATATATACATTAATAAATACCTAATTAGCTATGTTTGACTTGTATGCTTTCTGCCATCCTCGCCGATAAACTCGGCCAGCCCCTTGCCGGGATACTCGTTATTCGGTTTGTTTACCTGTTATCGTTTCAAACTGATGTTATCTATCATGTAGTAATTATGTGTAACTTTTGCACGTGTTATTTGAGTATCTTGCATTTTCTATTTAAAAAAAAAAATAACTTTTTCTCACAATAAACTAAGAGTTTAGTAATGTTGGCTAACTTTATGTATTTTCTTATTTGTGTGTATTCTTTTCTCTTTTTTTTTTATTCGACCGTATAAGTCATACAATAATTTGGCTGCAAAGCTGCTGATTTATTTGCAACAACAATGCACAGGATAACATTTTCTGTGCTTGAATTGTCAGTATTGACTATTTTGTATATATACTTTGAATGCTGTGGGTGTGTCATCCAACGTACCTGCTGTTTTTTCGCAGCTTTATTTGGTATTGTTCAGTCAGTGCGTCTTGCTATGTATTTCAATTCTTTATGTATCTTGTGTCTTAATGCCTTAATTACATTTGCCATTTTTGCTTGTTTTGGCTGTTTTGCAGTTCTAAGAGTTCGTCTTTTGATAGTCACTTTCAATCACCCCCGCTCATTCCTTTCTACATTTGTTATATCATTCTATGGATGATGAGTATGTTGATGTAAACGACCGTGACAATCCCCCTCGGTATTTAAACTTCCAAACACCTGAACTTTTATTTGATTTTGATTCCAATGACTTATCCTTGCACAAAATGTCGTCTAAATACTTTTCAGTCGATAACGTTATCAGGAACTCTTTGAATTCAAAAGACAAACTCTTTCTCATGCACCATAATGTTAGAAGTCTCTGTAAGAATGTGGACCAATTTCATTCTTTTATTCATCAACTCAATTATGGTTACTATGTCGTTGGTTTATCTGAAACCTGGTTGAATGATTTTCAATGCTCTCTTGTTTCCATTGATGGTTTCACCTTTCATACTAATAACAGAGAACATAAAAGAGGGGGAGGAGTCGGGTTTTACGTATCTAATAATTTAAAGGTCAGAGAACTAAAAGAGCTCAATATAATGTCTGATGTTATTGAATGTATTTTTATTCAAATTGAAATGCCTGACAAGAATCAAATGGTTGTTGGTGAAATATACAGGCCCCCCAAAGGTAACGTCCAAGATTTTTTGGATTGTGTCCAAAACCTATTGTCTCCTATTCTTAACAACAAGAATGCCTTTTTTATGGGAGATTTCAACCTAGATTTATTGCATTGTAACATTGCCTCTTCTTGCCAAGAATTTCTTGATGTCATGTTATCCAATTCTTACATACCCTCGATTACCAAACCTACCAGAATTACAGACTCGTCGTCTACCTTGATTGATAATATTTTTGTAAATAGTTTCTCAAACACATCATCTGGCATTTTGATGTCTGATATGTCAGACCATTTCCCTATTTTTGTTGAAGTGTTTCTCTGTAGAGGTAACAATAAATCTGCATCAATTAGTGTTCGAGATTTTTCTGAAGAAAATTTAAATAGACTTAGGGAGAGATTAGCACAGATCGACTGGAATGTTATTTATAACATTCAAGACTTGGATACTTGTTTTGACAAATTCTTGGACCTTTTTATGTCGACTTATAACGCTACAATCCCTCTTAAGAAGTTTTCCCGCTCTACATATAAAAAGACACCTAGACTTCCTTGGATCTCTAAATCTCTCCTTAAGTCTATCAACCGTAAAAACAATCTGTTTTGATAACTGGATAAACTGGAATTGATAAACTTAAAAGAAAATATATTCGATATCGTAATGTTCTGACAACTTCCCTACGTCTTGCCAAAAAATGTATTTTTCTAATCAATTTAACAAGTACAAGAATGATATTTCGAGTACGTGGAAGGTGATAAATAAGGTCCTACATTCAAACAGGAATTCCGAACCAACAAAGGAAATCTCACACAATGGGGAAATAATAGAAGATCCTGCTGTTATGGCTGAGTTGTTTAACAATTACTTTGTTCAAATTGGTTCCAACCTTTCAAAGAATATCCCTGAACCTGATAGAGGATTTAAATCTTTTTTAAAGAATCCTAATCCGCAATCTATTTTCCTTACCCCGATACTTGAATACGAAGTTAAAGACACTGTTAATAATTTAAAATGTAACAAAAGTCCTGGAAGTGATGAACTTACAAATTTCCTTTTGAAAAACGTAATTAATGCAATACTCTCACCATTGACATATATTTTTAATCAATCTTTACTAAATGGCGTTGTTCCTTGTAATATGAAAGTAGCAAAAGTTATACCCGTTTTTAAAAAAGATAATAAACGAGATATTTGCAATTATCGTCCAATCTCACTTCTCACATCCATTTCAAAGATACTTGAAAAATTAATGTACTCGCGCTTAATTAAATTTTTAACTGTAAAATAATATGTGATTCTCAGTTTGGTTTTAGGAAAAAACATTCAACTGTTCATGCTTTACTTTCTTTTATTGATAAGGTTGCATGTGCTGTTGATAAGTCCTTACACACTGTTGGTATATTCCTGGACCTTTCCAAGGCCTTCGACACGATCAACCATGATATTTTGTTATACAAATTATCACATTATGGTATTCGTGGGAGGGCCTTGGATTGGTCCAGGAGCTACCTCACTTCTCGTAAACAATTTCTTTAGCAGGTAAAAATTCCAGAGTGAAATCAATATCTTGCGGAGTACCCCAAGGATCACTCCTTGGCCCCTTACTTTTTATTCTTTATATTAATGATTTTAAAAATTCTTCCAATATTTTTTGATTTATTTTGTTTGCTGATGATTCTAATCTTTTTCTATCTCACCGTGACCCACATACACTACTTAATCTTTTGAATAAAGAACTTCGTTCAGTTCAGTCTTGGATAAGAGCTAACAAGTTATCACT
Source organism: Heliocidaris erythrogramma (assembly GCA_025617745.1). Taxonomy (NCBI): domain Eukaryota; kingdom Metazoa; phylum Echinodermata; class Echinoidea; order Camarodonta; family Echinometridae; genus Heliocidaris; species Heliocidaris erythrogramma. Next base: position 19,844,898 of record CM046858.1, read on the forward strand.
TAATGTTAAGAAAACCAATTTTATGATATTTAGCAATTCTCTTAAAAGTTTACCTGGTCAAGTAGTTATGGATAATGTCAATTTATTACAGGTTGAATCTACCAAATTTCTTGGACTCTACATCGATCATGATTTGTCTTGGAAGTGTCACATCAATTACTTATGCAAATTGATTTCTAGAAATATCGGTATTCTTAAACAAGCTAAAATTCTTTTTTCCTGATTATATTCTGTTGAACTTATATATGACTCTCATTTCATCACGATTAAATTATGGTATATTGGCTTGGGGCAATACAAACAAGACCCTATTAGACAAGTTATTTAAATTGCAAAAGCGGGCTATTAGGTTGATTAACCAATCTGACTTTTATGCTCACACAAATCCATTATTTCTAAAAAATAAAATCCTAAAAATCCATGATTTATACGAATTTCACTTGGGTATATTTATGTTTCAACTCTCAAAAGACGATCTACCGGAAATTTTTTCATCTTTATTTGAAAGAAACAACCTCATCCATTCTTATCCTACCCGCCAAAGGGACTCATTCCACCTTCCACGTACTCGTACATTATTTGCTCAAAGAACAATTGCATTCGAAGGACCCAGGTTTTGGAATCATCTTCCTAACGAAATAATCAACTGTTTATCCTTAAATACGTTTAAATGTAACTTAAAATGCTCTCTTTTGTCCAGTTATGGACCCAGTTAAGACGCACTGGCTGAACAAATATGAATTATTTGCCATGTTTTCTACCCTTGTATCTTTTTTTTAAAGTACGTTACTGCGTTAGTATTGAATTTTCTCTCTCTTTTCTTACCCCCCCCCCCCCTCTCTCTTATTCTTATAGCTTCTCCATTTTTCTTCTCATTCTTTACCCCACAATTTCTTTTCACTTACCTTTGGCTCTTCCAATGTAGTCTGATTTTTTTGTGTTCCTTCTCCTTGATTGCTGATTTCATAATATTTCAAAGGAACCTGCAGACTTTACAAGCTCTGCTTTTTATGCAGGTTCCTTCATATTTCGAACTCATTTATTGTCATTGTTACAATCTACTGCCATTTTTTGCTATACTGAAATTACTTTGCCACACTGTATTGTTATAATCAAATGTATTGTCTTATGTTATGTTGATAATTTACTTATTTTGTGATATGAGAAATATGAGAATAAATTCAAATAAAAAAAATCAAAAATCAAGCAGTTAACCAAGCAGTTAACCAAGCAGTTTACCAAGCAGTTTTCCAGCAGTTAAGAGTGCAGCATATTTTCTACCAATATACGTTAGACTCACGGCTTAACAGTTTTGGTAACATTGTCATTTTCATTATCCCATATTGTTATAAGATTAATAGATGTCAAATATTCCCTACGGGGCTTGATTTTGTAAAAGATTTTATTTTCTTGTTTAAAAAATAAAGTTTATTTAAACTTTATTTCATTCTACGTTTCTTGAATCATTTTTTGGGTGGTCAAGCAGCCTGGTTTTACTAGATTAATAAGTCAACTCACTATTTTTTTATGTTGTAATTTCAAACCTTAAATTTATTTTTGGTGAGAAATTCACATCCATCGTGACACAGTGTTAAAAACAACGCTGCGACCGCTGACTCAGCTCAGAACATGCACCTCATGTATACCTGAGTAGTGAGATCGGGAGCAGGTAAAATTAGCATATGTGCGCATGCACATATATTTCTTGGCGATAGGGGTTAATATATGAAGATGCTTCAGCCAATGATGAATGCTATGGTAAAACCTCCAATGGAAACTTTTGCTCTGAAAACAATGCAACCACCTTTCTATTAGTCAGACTGTGGTGCCAAATAGTAGTTCTGATCTCTACAATATTACAAAGAAGGTTCCACTTCCATTTATAAAATTAATGTTGTATTTATGTGATGTTTCAAATTGCTGTATCTATTTTAGGATCTCTATAAACTGATAAAATAGAAGATGTTGGATTAATATATGAAGATGCTACAGCCAATGATGAATACTTTTGTAAAGCCAAAAGGACCTGATTAATGATGCAATCAACTGTGTATATTATCCTGACATTCTGTTTTGCAGAGAAATTTTATTCTGTAAGTAGGTTTTTAGTGAAACGGTCACAATATACAATATACACCATTTGAGTTTTAAAACAAGCTTTGGTTCCAGCGTGATTCTTTTATGACTTGAATGTTAATTGTGTATTTTCTAAATAATTAAGATCAATTTTTCTAGCTTTGATCATGGTGCAAGAAATACACCTTAACATTTACCAAATCAAACCAAAACATAAGATTATTTTATTCAATTAAAACAGTCAATTAATACACTAATTTAATAATATTAGTTCCTTAGACCTTCCAAATTCGCTCTGACCATGAACCTTTTAGTTTGAGCTCCCGAGACCCTCCAAAATGGGATTTCCCAACTAATTTTTAGCTCTTCAGACCCTCTAAATTAGCTCTGCCCATGAGCTCTTTCGCTCCTTGGACCCTCAAAAATGAGCTTCCTCAATTAACCATTTAGCTCCTTAGCCCCCTGTTTTGAGATTGGCAGAGGCACACCCACATCCTAAAAAAGGTTGAGTGCCCCCCGGGGTTTTTGCTCCTTTTCCTGACCCCTATTTTATCAATTTCGAGGACACCTGCGCACCCCTATTTTCTATATTTCGAGGAATATTCTGTCCTCGGACGTTCCTTGAAATTCACCCCTTTATCCGCGATTTTGTTAACGGTCATGCGGTCCCCAAGTCATATTGAGTGGCTCCACCGGGATTGCGTCATAAATGTTGCATGATCTTGTTCCGTATTTTGTATTACTTTAATAGTAAATCTCTGCTCAGCATATTAATGCTCCTATTTAGGAATATCAATATAGAAAACAAACGAATTTGATAATTTTGACAATAATCATTTGTGATTTCATGCGAATCTGTTCTTATCTACGTATGTTTCCCGTTTCTGGTGTTTATGCCCTTACCTTTTTAGTGCGAACTTTTGTCAACTGTGGCCTTCCGGCTGACCATGGGCTAAGGTCAGCAATGGTCAGATATCTGTCTCTTTTTTGAGTTCTGCCTTTTCCAGAGCGATATAGATAATAATGATAGAGACGGCTGAAAGATTTGGAGAGTGATGTGACGAGATATTCAACAGTCCGAATAAGCAATATTTTATATTGCCATTCTTTATCTTAAAAAGAGCTAAGAGGGATTTTTTTTTCTTAGGAATATTACGGGCAATATTGACCACCCCTTGTTCCTTACAGGCTATGCAAATTTTGATTTTAACATGCACCATCCTCTTTTATGCTTTGGATATGATCCGGGTCCTAGCAACTGATCAGAAACGTGACTTTTTGCTATCCGTCTTGTTTCCCCATCAATAGTTAGACGTGTATAATTTTCTGTTGTCCACAAATTTGACTTTGAGTATAAAGCTAATAATTATATATGAGGTTCGGAAAACAAAGTAGATTGAAATAAATTATAAAGACTCTTCACCATGTCAGGATTATTTATCTGCACTGTATAAAGACAAACAAACGTATACAAGGCGCTGTTTGTGCGTTAGTGGGTGTGTGTGTGTGTGTGTGGGCGTGTTTAGCCGTGTGGGCGTGTTTAGCCGTATGTCCGAGGACATTTTCGGACAGAGAACAAAAAAAAAATCATGAGAACAATGGTCCTCGGAAGCCGGACAATAGTCCTCGAACGTCGAACAATGAATTTGTGCCTTATTCCGTCGACTGTCTGAGGACGGAGGAACAATAGAGGAACAATACTTGTCCTCGGAAGTAAAGCCATAAAAGCTTTGTGTGTATGTGTGTGTGTATGTATGGAGGGTTTGGGTGGGTTTATAATGTGGGAGCGGTACATTAATGCGTGAGAGTATAAAGTGCTACAGCACGCGAGACCAATATTGTCCGTATCGTGGGCCTTCTGAAAAGTTATCAAATGATTCGCGAGACAGGCGGCCCACGAGACCTACACAATATTCTGACAACTTTTTCTGAGATAGGGTTCACTAGACCGACATTGTCGGTCACGAGAAAAAGGGGCAAAGATATAATTTTGCCTCGCTAATAATTTATGATTATGATTGTGGACGAAATAATGAATACATTAATAGGACAAGCGTAGTCGTGTTGAAGATTATCTCATGGACATTGGGCCGTATCTATAAAAGAAGCAAAAGCTCCAGCAAATGCATACACGTGAATAATAGGCCTAGATCTATTCATCATGTGCAACGAAGCACAGCTATGTGGGGAGGTTGAACAATTGTATTTACTATGAGGCGTTGTCACGTGAGTGACTGTTTTAAACAAAACTAACTGCTACTATGACTGGCAAACAAAATGAGATCTAAACGGTTATGTACATTCAAACGATGTTTAATCTTTAAGTCTTCAAATTCTAGCTCATAAATATACAAATATATGTACATAACTGAAATGGGTGGGTAGCTTCTATCTGGAGGGTCCGCCTCATCAGCCCGGGTCGCTTGGCCAGTCTCTCGGTAGAACTTGGCAGCTCAATCTTGTAACCTATTTCTAAACCAGACTCTCTCCTCGAACACGGATGCCGTGCTAGCCTCTCTCTCTCTCTACCGGGCTCCCTCCTCGACCACGGATGACGTGCTAGCCTCTCTCTCTAGCTGGGCTCCCTCCTCGACTACGGATGACGTGCGGGTAGGTCGAGGTCGAGCACCTTATCCAGTAATTATAACGAAAGGTTGCAGCTTGGACTCGCATCTCGCTTCCATGTGGAAACCCTCCTAGCTAGCTCTATCTTGAAGAGTTCTCTCCAAATTACGCACAGCTAGCCCTATCGATTCATTTTTCTGCTGTGCTATTGGTTGCCGGAATCATTTAACAAAAATAAACATCCAGGAGGCAACCCATACCATATATTTCATTACATAACATTTCTTTAGGTTCGATTTCTTACTTCCTGAACTGAAGAATTTAAATTGACTCAAGTTGTGTATTAAATGTAAATTTATGCACCAGATTAACTCCGTAGGTTAAATGTCTTTTCACCTATAGAGATGTTGGTTGTGAAAAAAAAATAAACCGCAAAGAGTAATTCATTTTGTATCGTCCTGGAAAACAATGACATCGTTTGATAATATACCACATACCTTTGTTTTTACTATGATTTCATAAAGTATCATTCTTTTAAGGAATTGATTCGATAACCAAATAAATAAATCGTTGACATGCAGAAGCATCAACAATAGATTTGCCTACCTTGCAGTCAGTGTCCAGAATATGTCGGATTTTCCAGATTTCCGATTTTACATCCGCAAAAATGACACTCATGCTCATGTACTCTTAAGGATACTGTGCTTTCGTGCTTCATTGTCCAACTGATTTTGTCTACCCCGAATGCCATGGCAGATAATCAAATAAAAGTATCATTCTGGTGCGTGCCGCGATCGAGATTTACTGCACTGATGACAAAATGCATCAGCGCCATTGACGATAATTATGGAAGTCTTGTTGGAATCCTACGCATACGCGACAGTTGTCGCGAGACACATCGTGTCGTCGACGTGACGTGTACTACCTGTGAAGGTTGACGGGAACGAGGTGGACTAGAAAAGGAGAAAGAAATGTGGAAGGAGGAAAATAATGTACGACTATTCCAAGGCGAATATCGTGAGTACATGAGAAATACCTATTCTTCCGGGAAAAAAAGGGGTGGGGGTGTCCTATTAGTCAGGTATTGTTAAAGAATAAGGACTAGTCATGCAATTACAGTGTCAATCCCACTGAACCCCTCTACAATGTCTGTCATTTCTTTTTAAAAGCCTGCTTTACTCTCATTGATCAATACAATGGAATTTATTTTTAAACACCCCTTCTCATGCCATATACTTAATGGTTTTTTTTAATCAAACATGGGCATGAATTGGGTAAGGTTCAATGTTTTCTTTCCATTCACTGTGAGCTGACCTCGGCTTCTGCCTTCTAAGGCTATCCATTTATGTTTTATTTTCTAAATATAGCGTAGTTCTCTTCCCTTTCAAACTTGATGAGATTAAATTTTTATATATGTTTATTTAATTTTATGTGAATGGATGTATATAGAGTGCTGGGTTTCAACACATTAAAGAAGATCTAGAAAATACAAAGAGCATATAGGTTTGTTTTTTCAAGGATATGTCTCGAATCATAGACCACACTCGAGATTATTTACCGATAGGATTCAGGTACGTTTTCCTCACTCGGGAACCTTTGAGAGAGTACGATCTTTCCAAGAGGTTGTACAAAATGGCGACTTTTACAAGCTCAATAATTCAGGGCGACAGCTGGATATCAAAAATGTTAACCACAGGGAATGCCATCGATGAGTTGGCACGAGAAGCAGTACCAGGCCTGGGATTATGTTAAAGAAAAACTCAATCCAGTCCCGTCATCATTAACGCTTTCGATCCCGTCTCCCAGTCGCAGAAGATCCCGAAAGGCTTCTATGATGTCGTTGGGTTCCCCTACAATGATAATCTTCTACAGTGGTCACCTAGCAAAGACTTTCCGAAAAATATTTTGACGTCCTGAGGAAACCTCTTTCAAGAAATGTCCACGTTCTAAACGAAAGTTTCGACAGCACACACAACGTGGTGCCGTTGATTCGGATCCTTACCACGTGATCATCTTACCGGTGACGTCATCCGTTGTGTTGATTACTCGATGCCTTTTTATCAAAAGTTTATGCCAACCGATTGCACTGGCCGTGAACATTTTCAATGTACATATACGTCGTTGAGATTGACCGCATTATGATACTAACTTTCGTGACCGTCGTATCTTATGATGGTTTCGGAGATAATCAGTGAAGAAATTATTCTTATCTTAAAGGTTGGTCACAACCGGTCGTGCACGTCCTTGTGTGTGGTCTGCCACGGATTTCGCAGAAAATTCTTGCGCCGCAGGCACCTGTCTGCACGCAGGAGAACGCAGGACACGCAAGGAGGTTGTTGGACATATCCAACAATCTAGGTGTGTGGTTACGTGTGTTGATGAACGCACGTGACAACGCAGGCATCGTACTTCATGCACGTGCTCCTTGCGGAGGCCTCACGAATTAAGCCCATGTTTCCATACGGATCAGTGACATATGTCGCGCATCGGTTGCACTTCGGTTGCAAGGTACCTGTACGGGGCTGTACGTTCGCCTCAAGAGTTCTTGCAGGTGAGAGGGGGTATGCTAATGAGGAGGGTGCAAGAGAGATGCAGATAGGTACACGTCTGGTTGTGACCATGACAAACGAAGGGCGTACGACTCCCAGGAGTTGTCCCAGAGCCGATCGCAGCTACGGACATGCACGAGCAGTTGTGACCATATCATTATCAGGATATAACTTTTTTTTTCTATTTTTCGTATTATATCACAAATCTCCTCAAATAATCTGTAATGATTATATTACACGAAATTCACATGCTTAATATTATTGATAGTAGCTTTGAGCAATTTGATGTGTAGGCCTAAGAAATAAATGATTAGGAATATTAGGAAATTCACTGACTCGAACTAAAATTATAACCGTAGAAGAGAAAAGGTGTGTTTATTGCAGCGATTCTTGAAAATTGAGATTCAAATGAAATTCAAATGTACTTTAGCCCATGTTTTTGAATTGATTAGATTGATTTTGATCAACAATACTACACTGAAGAGAACTATCGTTGCGATGCCGTTGTTGTTATCTCTTTGCTATTGCTATTATATTTTGTAAGCGTTTATTACATGTATGATTATCAGAGGATTCTCACATATTATATAACCACCCTGCGAACCATCTCCCGTCCTCATTTAAAAAGAAATCAAATTATCTTCCCTTTCCTTTTGCGTTTTACTGTTTTTTAAATGAGAATTAACCCCGGAATATAAATGCAACAAAAAAGGAATAGATTACATTCATATAAGCACATTTATATTTTGAGGTTAATTCCCCTTTAATGTATTTCTTTCAACCCTAACACGATTCTTAACAGTATTGCAAATTGCACTACGTTTATAAAACAACGTTGAAAAGAAAAATTGAGAGGAGAAGAAATGGAAAGGCAAAATAGAAATTCAGAGAATGTAGAAGTAATCTTTCTTGAAAGTGTGAAATCCTGAAAAGGATTGTAAACCAGACATTCTCTGAATTTCTATCCCGCCTTTCCATTTCTTCTCCTCTCAACTTTTCTCCATTTTTTTCTTCTTAATCAACAGTGCTTTTCAGGTCTAACCACATTGTGAACCGTAAGCCTTCTCAACGTTATCAGTACCACCATGCAAACGTCTACCTTCAAAGATCAACGTTTGACACTCTTGATCGTTAATAACTCAAAAGTATAAAACGCGTATCAGACTGAGGTTTTCATAATTATTGTAAAATTGGAGGATGTGAAATTTAATCTGTGTAAGTTCTATGAAATTGTCTTGAATAATACGTTTTGAATATTTGAATATTTCATTTCATTTCATTTCATTTCCAAACAATAATATAAATACAGCATATTTGAGATAATCACTGCGCATCGCACATGTCACTTCTGCCAAACGTTTGCTATCCAGTGTCATTAATGATTCCTGACTCAAACTTTAACGCCACTACCCGAATGACGCAAAGTGGGATCGAACCCTGGGTCAAGACAAGAAAGCCGACCACCAACCCAACCTCACATCAGAACCGTCAAATCACAATATCCAAGAGTTCTATAAAACCCATGTTTGGATGCACGGCGTGTGGATGCATAATGATATTCTGAATTGTGTCACAAAACATGATTTATTCTGTAAGCATAGATCAATACTCTGACCATATTGGAATCGATCCATTATATTACGATGAAAGCCTATAGTTGTTTGTCTGGTTAACAATACAATTATAGGAACGTGAAATAATAATATAACAAATATTTGAGAAAACAAATAAGAAACAAAAAGTATCAGTCTGCTTATTGTAGCACGTCTTCTGATGAGACACGACACAAAAGTCATGAATAAATATGTATTTCATAAACATATTACAGCAAAGTCCATGGTAGAAGCGACGATGCATCTGACAATAAATCTACACTCATGATATCATTAAAGTACTCAAACATAAGCACATTCGAACATTAAATGGACATAATATCCACTAAAATAGTCTCTGAAGAAGAAATACAAAAATGGCAAGTAAATGTCCTAATGAAGTATGATATAGCAGAGTCATAAAAATATTCATTCGCAAATATCTGCGATCAAGAACTGGTATCACAGCAGTGATCTTATTTTCCTTCAAAATCAGATAATTCAGGCAAACCCTTTAATGTATAATACATGTAACTATTAAAGCACGATAGTTGAGTCAATTAATAAATGAAGAGGGCAGTGCCACAGTTTTTCTATTATATTGCAAAAGCTGATATCACGTGCCCTGCAGGTGTAACTCTTTCCATAACATACATAAAGTGATCTATACTACATGAGTCATTTGTGAATTACATATCATGCGCATATTCTTATAATGTGATTCAAACATGAACAAGAGCCTCATTATACAAAATTTACAAGTAAGCTGAATTAGCAAACTATTACTACATGTTATAATAAGTTATATATAAAGTTTGCTACTATGGTTGACGATTTGGTCGACAATTTCGGAAACAACTATCAATAAAGTAAAACATGCAATATGTAATACTGATAAATCATTAAAATCGTCTTGGTGCACTATACAGTGAGTCTCAGAAAAAACGAAACCCTATAACAAAGGCTAATTGTGACCACACTATCAATAAAGTAAAACATGCAATATGTAATACTGATAAATCATTAAAATCGTCTTGGTGCATTATACAGTGAGTCTCAGAAAAAACGAAACCCTATAACAAAGGCTAATTGTGACCACACTATGTGCTCTATGACAATTATCTATTTTCCATACACTAGAAGTATTATGCTTTTAAATGATACCTTGATGGCATCCATCCGTATATGCTTTACCGAGCAGCAGCATTTTAAAAATGACATGCAAAAACTCAATTGTGCTGGAATTGGGTAAAACCGCGAAAACGTTAGTATCACATGCGAAATGACTGAAGGGAAATGCCAGCTTTGAGGGATATGATAGGTGAATTTCCCTTGTATGATGGGATGCATTCAATTAGAAATTCATAAAAGAATAGTCAATACCAATTTCCAGTAGCGGCAGGGGCATACGCCCTCAAATTTCCAGTATCAATAAATATCCCTTCGTGTGATGGAAAAAGTACACCTCCTGAGGTGGGAATTGCCATAATATTGATATTCTTTCTGCTTTATGTGCCCTTTGTTCCTTGTATTTCCATTTGATGACAATGGAAATTGTAAATTACCTTACTTTTACGAGAAATATCACATTTCTGTCCGCTTGTTCTTAAGAGAAATTTCAGTACAGAAAATGCAAAAAAAAAATAAATTTCGATTTCAGGTAGCATTTCAATACAAAACATGCCCTTTCTTTACCCCAACGTCAACAATACATTGACTATCTTTTATTTCATGATGAGGGCAATGCCCTTTCTTTACCCCAACGTCAACAATACATTGACTATCTTTTATTTCATGATGAGGGCATTATGCTTACCCAAATTATTTAAAGAAACAGGTGATAACAGTTTTCTCATAGGATTTTAAAAGTCATGTTGCATTTTGGTCATGGTCGCATGCGATCCTAACGTATTCACGGTTTTACCCAAATCTGGCACAACTGAGTTTATACATGCCATTTTCAAAATATTGTTGCTTGGTAAAGCATGTACCGATAGATGCCACCAAGGTATCCTTTAAAAGCATAATACTTCTGATTTATGGAAAATAGATAATCATTGTCATAGAGCACATAGTGTGGTCACAATAACCCTTTATTTTAGGGTTTCGCTTTTTTCTGGGACGCACTGGACATTTATTACATTGAAATAAGATAATAATCCCACCATTAAAAACAAAGTACCTGGAGGTGTGAAAAGGCCCTCAAATAATGTCAAAATACCATTTCTCATCAAGTTGTAGGTCACCCGGCAGTTCTTTATAGAGGGTTCCCACAAGCAACCATTATAGAGTACAGAACAATTATGGCCAACCCCTGCACTAGACCATGACCTGATGATGACAACAATGGCTCTAGTAGTCTGATGCACAAATTTTCATTGTTATGTATTTTAGCATGGCTGCTTGTGGGAACTCTCTATAGCCATAAATAGTTTGCATTCTGAATAATCGGGTAAAACCATGACAGTCAAACAACATGATAAGAAAATGTTAAGAACACCTGGATATGTATCATTTATATTTCACATTTCAAAAAGACAGGGAGTGGGGGGGGGGGGGGGGGGTCAATACTTGTAGTCCTTTCTTTCGCCACCTTTAATATTTCTAAGAGATTATAATCTTTCCAACTTTTCTTTTCAACCCTCAAATTGAAATTTCTTAGTTTATTTTACCAGTAGAAAAAAAATCCAAGGGAATACAGGGACCAAGCAATACAGTCGATTTTTTGAAATTGTGAACATTCCATTTTTTGGGGAGAAAATTGAATGAAAAAATATGAAGAAATATATTGTTGTTGTTTTTGTTGTTGTTTTAAAATAGGCAAACTAGTCAATTTTGACTATTGTTGCCTTACTAAATTGCTCTTTTCACTTATACTTTGTTTGTTGATCCGTGGGTCTAACTTTAGTTTTTGTTAGAAAGGTACAGATTCCAGGATACCATGCAGGACCACAACTCCTGCCCTGATTTTACAACGTTATCCTGACAAGCCCGCTCGAGGTACTTTTCGAGGAATTTAGTAAGGCAGGAATTTAGTAAGGCAATTACAAGGCAAAATTTTTTTTGCGCCCCTTCAAGTGCCGCCGTGCATAAACGGGGCACGTGCCCCCCCCCCCCCCTGCCCACCGTAGATACGCCACTACACGTAGTTGTCCGGGTTTGGGGTAACTGTGCAGGGAATAGTTGTCCGGGTTCAGTGTTTTTCAGGTGTAGTAGTTCAGAGCTAAGTTTTCCTAGAATGCTGCAAAATATAATTCCTCATATGCCTGCTGGTAGATTACAATAACACATTGAGCTTTGAAAGCAAACATATAGGACCACTGGCGGATGAACTTTCCAACTAGGCCAGTACATTTCTCCATAAGTACAAAGGTCGTCTGACTCGTCTGAGCCAGTGTGTGGGAAGCGGTTTCTCCATTTTCAATGCTTCTGAAAATATTTCCTAAAATAGTGAAAGATAAAAGGGAGAAAGAAGATTATAGTGGGGAGAGAAAGATAAAGAAAAGGGTTTGGGTAAGCTAAATATGTTTAAATTTACATTGCATAACCTATAGCCCCTGTTCTGAAAGTGCGGCCCATGGGCCACTTGCGGCCTGCGAAACGATTTCATGCGGCGCACCCAAAATAGTGAAAAAAAAAACCTTCTTGTATGTATTATGTTGATCCTAAGCGCCTTGAGCACCCTTTGGGTGGATATGTTTTTGCGCATTATAAGTGTCTATATTATTATTATTATTATTAACTATTGGAATGGATAAAAGTATTAAATTTTTAGCTCGCTCGCTTTGCTCGCTTGCAAATAGCATATCATATTTTTTATCGTTCCCTGCCCTACAATGTATATTATAGTGTTTGGGGGTTTTGTTTTAATCAAACGAAGAAAAAATAAGGGGGGGGGGGTATTCCAAAATCGTTCAACCGTCTTTAGATGAGCCATGCGGGTATGTTTGCATTAAGGTCATGAGGCGGGTGATGGGGCTGCAGCCCTCTCCCCAGAGAATATCAAAATTTACTCACATTCAGGGACCCACCATCTCATTTTCTGGTAGTGAAATGGTCTCTTTGTAATTTTTATATCGCATTTTGATGACGAAATTACATTTTCACGATTCTAAAGTGTATTTTTTTTGCTCGCAAGCTTGGCTCCCTCGCTGAATGAAAAACCCAGAAAGCTATTACGCAATGTATTCGGGCAATTAAGAGTCGTGAGTCCCATACATATTTGTATGTATGTATGTATAATAACATTTCTGGCCCTCTTGACAAAATAATTAAGAACCCATGACCTAGAGTTACCGAAACAGTTCTACTTCAAGTGGCAGAAACCAGCAAAGGGAGAATATTGAAAGTGCTGTTTGGTGAATGAACCTCACTGGTATATTCTTAGAAGTATTCTAGAAATTTCTCATTGAAATTCATAGCTATGTATAATCTGTACATTAACAATATGCCAAAATCGTAAGTTCCCCTGAGACTTTTAAATATATCTAAAGAAATATTTGATGAAATTTTATTCATTTAAAAATCAGAGTATGCATAATTCACGAGGAAAAAGGTTACACTTTGCATTTCCTAATGCAATGTAGTGAGTACCTTGCGTATTCTATTTAATTCTTCTTGTAATTCAAAGTCATGAAAATGCAATGAAAAGTTGTAATTTTTAGTGCAGTTTCATGAATTCGAATTGCAAATTATCCGTCCTTACAATAAGCTACATGAACAACAGAATGATGAAAAGTACTGAAACGACTATACACATGTAAACCCTGTGTTGTATTATGAAACGAAGAATGGATTTTTTTTCTTGTACCGACCGAAGTAAAAAAATATAATCATAATTTATCATAATCAATCATTAGCCAATAACAATGAAATGTGTATTCTGCATACTGTGACTTTTTTAATGTTGAATAAAAATTCCGGCCCTCTAAGCACATTTTATTTGACTCACCCATGTGGTTCGCCATGCTCAACCTTTACCTCCATCATCTGATCTGTAGCGAACTTACGGATGAGATCATCCAGACCATTATCCGTCCCGCATCTTATGAATCTATTAGAATAACGATAAATCAAGGACACATTATCGTGATTCAATAACACTGATATTTGATTTCCAATTCCATGTCACTGATCACTGTCAGCCTTAAACTTTTTTCTCAACATTTCCTGCTACGATAACACATGTTGTTTTACCAAAGTAAATCGGTAAACCTTTCTTAAAAAGCAGCCGTGTTATTACACCATTTTAACATTTCATATTTCCTATGATTTACTTGAGATCGTGCAAAAAAAGGGAAAAGAAAGGCATTTAGACACAGAAAGAAAGGATGACATATATAATGACGGAAATGTATTATCATATAGAGGGGAATAGAGATAAACAGAGGATAAATAACACAAGGGAAATAGAGGACAGAGATGAAAGAACAAATACGATAAAGCGCTCTTATAAAATACAACAAAATGTATTACCTGATAGTCTTCAGATGTTTAATGTCTTGAGCTGATCTGACAGCTTTCAAACATTGTTCGATATCAGTGTTGCCTATGTCAAGATTGCTGAATGTCACCTTGAGGAGCTGAGGAAAGACATTCAAGAAAGCGCTGGCTAGGAAAGAGTGAACCTCATGAAAACGAGCAGGCAGTTCTGCATATTCATCTGTTTGAATGGTGAGTTCTGTTGCTCCTGGTAGGTGGATCCTCTTGATGTCGTCCGATCTGATCATGTAACGTGCGTGTAGAGACATCCTCTGCACATTGTCTAACATAGAACCACAATCCTGCCACCTTTGTAGAGTCCAATCATCCACTGTCAGCTCAGTCAGGGTAGCACCCTGTGGACTGGACTGTTTAATAATTTAGGAATTAGATAGCTCTTCTAATAAATTAACAGATTTCCAAAGAACCATCGTGTGATCACGTTCAGGTCACGTCGTTACGTTACACGACCTTTTCGTGAATAATAAGCCCTAAATTCACTAATGGTAGGGTGTAACGTTTGTGTGTCGGGTAAACTGGACGCGACACTTGAGGACTCACAAATGTTTTACCATACCCTTCATACGACGGTTCGTAGCCAGCGCACATAATTTGCGCAAACATATGTTGCTAGACTCTACAGGATATTAAAAAATTGACTATTTTCACACATGTACTGTCAAAGTTTTATAGATATAAAATCTTGTTGTAGCATATTTAATCTATATTTTCAGAGTTATAATCTTTCTTTGTCATTGAATGCAATAGCTACAAACTATTACCCTATAGTTGCCTAATGATAAAACGCCTTTTCCACAAATTGATAGCTTTTCTCTGTTGAAATCTTGGGAAAAGGTAGCAATTATGAAAAACCCACGTTAAGAAGTTCAAAGCACGATAATTAATATTTAGCATTTTTTCAGCAGGAGTGTTGTAATAGATATCTTCATCTACTTGCAATTCAACGGTTAATATTGCAGCCAGCAATGTAATTTTTCATAGTAATACTGCATTGTACCTCTTGTGCACATGCAGATTCCCCTAAAATACATGTATGTAGAATACACATCACTGTGAGACGTTGATGTGATTAATGTCCATGGTCTCAATCTTCGTTCAAATAGTACATAATTAGTCGCAGGGGCAATGTTCAAATAAGCTGTCCGCTGGAAAGTGGAGAATAATGATCACATAATTTTAGTATTTTCCACATTTTTCACCACTTTGAATTCTCAGAACTTGTGAAATGTTAATTTAAATTCATTTTTACGATACTACACATAGGCGTAGGAAGATAAATTGAAGTGGGGGGGGGGGGGCTGAGGAGATGAATACCGGGGCGTGCCGCAGGCATTCCCCCTGCTAGGGGGTCCGGGGGCATGCAATCTAGAGTTAAAATTAAGCAAATTTTACAGTCTCCATGGGTGCACAATCGAGTTTGAGTGGGGGGGGGGGGGCGGGGGGCTGAAAGTGGCTTCCGCCCCCCCCCCCCGTTTCCTACGCCTATGCTAGAACAGTTGAAATATTGTTCCTAGAGTCTATTTCGAGGATCATGTCCTTTTCCTATAGTGATGGCACAATCAGAGATTTTTTCTGTTGTATCGAAAGTGTTGTTAAGGTACATGCAAGATTGGGTTTGGCCGGGGAGGTGGACTGTGCCCCTACCCTGGATCCGACAATGGTTATGAGTTTGTGCATATGGGGAAAAGGTATAAGGACACATGGTACCTCTTCTGCACATGTAGCTGTCGCTGATGATCTTAAATAGTAGTCATGATGAAACCTGGACCAAAGCAGTTTCAAATGCTTTAAACAAGGCATCTTGGAGATTACATGAGCGAGATCACGTGAAGCAAACGGACGTCCGCTGAGATCAACAGGCCCGATCTGAAGGGTCTCAAACTGTCAGGAAAGTAAATAGAAAAAAAAAATATTAGAACATTAGAAAAGATCTCCTCATGCCATGTTTTTTTGTTACCCCTTACCACTTTTTGTATCGATTCCATTGGATCCATAGAGTGTATCGTGTTCAGCACATTGGTGCTGAAAATTGAAGGATTGTGCAGTTTTTCATAAAAGCATGAAATTCTGCATATTGGTAGAGTTTTTGATGCTGAATAATTCCGGATATGCAGCCACCTAAAATTTGGGCTGTGGAACTTGTTGTGCCCATTTTAAAAAAGAAACGGCTATCTCAGGGTTTTCCTTCATATTTGATTTATTTATATCTAGTTTTGATATACTAAATATTATGTAGGATATCCGGGCCTCAAAATTCAGACAAGTGCTTTAGGTGGCCATTTTTTCAAATAAAGGGCTATCCCGTATATCAAAATGTTACACGTCACTGATTTGTTGAATAAACGTAAAAAGCTCTAATCGCGATCAGTTGGACATTATGTCTCTCAAATTAACAAGACTGTGGTACAAGTGTCCATTATATGACCGAAAAGGCCCAAGAAAGGCCAAAAATTAATCTATGTGCAAAATAAGATTTTTTTTTAGTCTTTGGTTTAATTTTGTTTATGATAGACGGCTAATTTGATTTCACTCATTAATGGAAATTTGTATTTTCTTTCCTAGATTTTATGAAACATGTCTATTGCAGCCCCCATCCTCCCCCGGTTTCGCGACCCATAACATGGACTAATCGATGGCCCATTGAAGACAATTCCCCCTTTTTTTAAATTTGATTTATTCTTTCACAAAATGATTTCCAAGTTAAAAATGGCAGCTGAAGTTTTAAAATATGCCTATTTGCATAAATTTGAGTTTAAGCTTTCTATTTGCATTTTCTATTTGTATTTTTTATAACTCAAATGTCATGAATGTAGGGTCACTTTATTTCACCAAGGTGGCCGTCATATTTGGAAATGGCCGCTGGTCTGTTTCAAGATGAAACCAATGAAACCAAAGTAAAGGTATATCTCAGAATGCTGAATAATTTGGAATACTGGCGCATTTCATTTCCAAATTGCCATCAAATTGGAAAATACTGCATAAGTGTAAAAATACGAAAGATTTATATTTTGGAATAAAGCATAGACAAAGGCAAGGAAGTTCATATGCCTAATAACTTATGACTACCCCTCCCATGCGATGACTTTTTCATTATTTTGCTTATATGTTACTTTGTATTTGATGCATGGAAAAATAAAATCAATCAATTAATCGATCAATTACGGATTATTATTTTTTGTTGCTGTTTTTTCTCAATACGGCCGTGTAGGTGAAAACAAAGAGCAAAGTGCAGATTTATATACATGTAATTCGTTTTGCATCTGATTATAGTGGACCTTGGCATAATAACATTATTGGCAAAAGATCACATTTTCATGCTTCATTGGGATATTAATGTACTTTGTTCATATAAAGCTCTGCAATGAGAAGAGAACTAGATGGTTCTCGACTGCGCGCAGTCGAAATTTATGCCTCCGCCCTTGCCAGATCAGAAATATATCGCACAGTCATGTTAATTCGTTTTAAATTTTGATTGAACCAGAATAAAATTAATAATTACATGTTAATTGACTTCTTTGACTTTTTACCTTACAACTTATAACCCAATAGCCTAATCACTTTATCTCCTCCTAGTCATGAATACAAAATAGTTGAGATATGGTGATAACAAAAGGTTAAAAAACATCCAGTTGATGGTTCAAACTGGTTCAAAATCTTGTGACAACAGTGAGAGTAAAAAGCTTCTAATTACATGTTAATTTGACATTTGCCCTTACACCTTTTACCCCAAACGCCTGATCATTTTATCTCCTCTAGTCATTAATACAAAATACTTCAGATATGGTGATAACTAAGGTAAAAAAAAAAAACATTGTACATGCTTTACAGAGCAGCAGCACTTTGAAAATGACATGTAAAAACTCAGTTGTGCCGGATTTGGGTAAAACCGTGAAAACGTTAAGATCACTGCGAAAATGACCTAAATGTAACATGACTTTTAAAACCCTATGAGAATGTTTCTTTCAATAATGAGGGTAAGGATAACACCCTCATCATGCTCATCATGAAATAATGAAATAAAGGATGGTCAATATTTTATCGATGTGTTGGGGGTAAAGACAGGGCATGTCTTTTATTTAAATGGTACCTGCAGTCGAAATGAACGGATTTTGTTAGCATTTTTCGTTTAGGAACAAAGCGTCCAGAAAGGTGATATTTTTTATAAAAGTAAGGTAAGTGGCGCTTTCCATAGTCATCAGATGGCAATACAAGCATGACAAGTTTATAGAAAGGGCTCATAAGACAGAAAATATATCAAGATTGTGGCAATTTCCCACCTCAGGCAGGGCACTTTTCCATCACACCAAGGGCATTTTTTTCATCTTTTGAGGGATATTTATTGATTGTGGAAATTTCGGGGGCGAATGCCCCTGCCACCACTGGAAAATAATATTCAACCGTGTTTCATGAATTTCTGATTAAATGCATGCCGTCACACAAGGGAATTTCACATACCATATCTCTTAAAGCTGGTATTTGTATTTAGTCATGTAAGCATGCGATACTGACGTCTTCGCGGTTTTACCCAAATCCGGCACAACTTTTTTACATGTCATTTTCGAAATGCTGCTGCTCGATGAATCATGTACGGGTGGATGCCAGCAAGGTATCATTTAGAAGCATAATACTTCAGTTTTATGGAAAATAGATAATTATTGTCATAGAGCACATGGTGTGGTCACAATAACTCTTTATTTTAGGGTTTCGTGTTTTTTTTCTGGGACACACTGTATTGGACGACCAGTTATTTGAAAATGGGCACCTATATAAAGCACTTATATGAATTTTGAGGCCCGGAAATCCTACATAAATACTTAGTATATGAAAACTAAATATGATTAAATAAATCATGGGGGGAAAATACCCTGAGAGACCCATGTTTAAAGAAAATGGGCACAACGGGCACCAGGGCCCAAATTTTAGGTGGCCCCATATCCAGAATTATTATTTTTAGCATCACAAACTCTACCCACATACCAAATTCCATGCTTTTATTGAAATGTACACAATTATTTCACCAATCTGCTGGACTATAGAGGCCTTCATACCTGGAATGCTCAAAAGACGAGTGGAGAATGTGCACTGTAATGTATAGAATCGCAATCGAATCCATGCAGTGACCGGCGTAATAATGCTGTAAGCGCTTTGGTCAGTTACATTGTAACTGGTAAGGCGCTACATAAGAAACAGCTGTTATTATTCTTATTATTACATACCGTAAAGCTATCATTTCGTCATAAACCTTGCCATAACAATGGTACACATAACTCTTTTTTTTTAGAAATAAAATCTGTCTAGAATATAGAGGACCATCTATGCCCCCAAAAGATGTAGTAAAGCTATGCGCTTCATTTAATGTAGCATAGAATACATTCATTGTGTGATTTAAATGCCTAAATTTTCCTAGGACCTCTTCCCATTTGGTTACATGTATCCTTGAAGAAGACAATAATTTATATTCTTTTAAAAGGAGAGAACTTTCCTCTCTGATAC
Organism: Heliocidaris erythrogramma; assembly: GCA_025617745.1. Classification (NCBI taxonomy): domain Eukaryota; kingdom Metazoa; phylum Echinodermata; class Echinoidea; order Camarodonta; family Echinometridae; genus Heliocidaris; species Heliocidaris erythrogramma. The sequence continues at coordinate 19,864,675 of CM046858.1, forward strand.
TAAAAACCTGCCAAATAGGTTTGTAAAATATCATGGAATTTCTTTCAAAACTGAGGGGAGACCTGCAAAGCATTTGACGATACGTAGAGGCGGCAATCTGTGGCGGGGGTGGGGGGATGGGTACGGAACTTTTAGGAAAACAATAAATGGGGAGAAAATGTACTGTATTAATGAGTTCAGGCGACAGCACACTTTTTAGCCCCTGAAGTGCTCTAGAATGAAAAATTTCATAATCCAAAAATATAAAATTTTCTTGTCTGATTGCTACGCTCTCTCTCGCATAATTCATTTCAAATTTGAATTCAAATTCAAATTGGGTTTTGTAAACCGTAGATATTATATCACAATGAATAAAGGCAAGATCCGATTGTGTGTTCACAAGAACTGTAAAAAGGCAACAGGACCTTTGATATATACGAAATACAGAGTCGGAGATTCAAGGGGTAACGGGGATGCCTCTCCTTTGAAAAAAAATTTCAATGAGATTTCCCCGAAATTATGAAAGTGCACAGAGTCTGCATAAATGACGATTCAAGGCATAGCTATTTTTTTTTCAAATTATATCAGATATTTGAATTCAGAAATAAGTACACTTATGGTAAGAAGGGCACAATTTCATTTAAAAAAAGAGTAATAGAATATGAGCAAATCAGAACCTTTACAGATGATTCCATCGACAATAATTTTGAGTAGAAGTCATCATGACACTGACCATCCAGTGTCAGGTTCTTCAAATGAGGCATCTTCCAGATAAACTGAGTGAGGGCAAGTGATGCAGAGGAGCGTTCACTCAGATGCAGATTCCAGAGGTGAAATGTATCGATCTGTCATCATGGTTATAGCAATAATCGATATAACTACATTCAAACAAAGTAATGATTGACTATTTTTTCTGATTGATACAATGAACAAAATGTGCGTAATATATTATACTGAAAGATGGTGATTGTATATTTTCACCTTACCTTTAAACATAATATATAATCCTTTTGAAGCAACGCAAGTGCTAAAATATACACCAGTCGACAGAGTGGACCCTTCTCATGTTAAGATAAGTAGCTTAAATGCATAATATTTGGGTTTTCCTTTCGAAATTTATTTCTTTTAAAATCAAGATTCAAACATTTTCAGATCGGTAATAAATAAATTTCCGTATCAGAAATATAAAATCCATAGTTCTGTACCAATATGAAAACTGATCTTGAATTTGGGTATTGGAATTGCATCTAGGCAAGACTGGCTGTGATTATGCCAACCATGTCTATCGTGCTTCAGGTGGACTTTTTAGACGGCAAAAAACAAACCAACGAAAACTTGCTAAAACTTGATATTACTGGAAAGCGCTATCTACTGCCATTGGCATTTACAACACTGTATTATATTTTATGTGCTCATTTTTCAGATACTATGAAATTAATCTAAAATCGTTTCTTCGATTATGGGGCCAACAAAGAAAATTTATCTATGATAATGGGTATATACGGTGTATATAATGAAGTATACCTAACTTGGTTGCTTCTAATTAAAAAGTTATAACCTCTATAAGCGTGCAGTTAATTTATAGTAATGAACAATTTATGTTCTGTCTAATGATTCCTTATTCATAACCATGCTGCCACGGATGACTGAGCAGCAGGCTTTTAAAAAGGTATTGTCAAAATGCATTTTGTACCAAGTTTGGGCTGAAGCGACTGTTACTCGAAACCAATTATGCTGAGTTATTTCAATTGATTTGGTGTATTTGAATACAAAAGGGTATTAATGTCAACTCAAACTCAAGAAAAAGCTTATTGCACGCAAACGCTATGATATTTTCCATTGCGATGATGACACAATACTGGCTTCATCCATCACTTCTTTAAGGTATGCCGTTTTTTAGAGTTTCAAAATGGACAAAGTTTATTTGGGAAGCTATCCTTTTTGTTGAAATATACTATCAGGTAATTTGGTAATTCTCAACATGATATATCCTTCCTTGTATTTTTCAGTGTTTAAGATCAGTAAACCGTTGAAGTCATGTATTTTCGAGAAAAACACCTTAAACACCTTCTGCAGGTGAAATGGTGCAATGGAGAAATGAGCAGAGATTTGTTAGTTATCTTGAGACAAGAAGTTAGAATGCCGTTAAAATAAATTAAGATTATCATACAGATTGAAACAAGGTCACGTGAAAGCTTAGATACATTGGATCACTATAAACGATGAAAGCATTGAAGCACGAAAGAGTATTCAACTTTTAAAATGATTTTAGACTAAAGTAAAATATTCATATGGCTTGAAACCACATTCGTTGCATCCGACCAATAACCAAGGGTATTTTGACGACACTTTTTAAAAACCATGTCGCTCAGTCATCCATGGCAGAAAAGTCATGAATGAGGTATCGTTGGATAGAAAACAAGATACTCTTTACCAATTATGAATGTACCATTGATTATACCTTTTCACTTAGAAGCTACCAAAGTTGGTTACTTTTTTTTTAAAATACTTTTTGGATAAGCACTGTACCGTGCGTCTCAGAAAAAAACTTTACACTTTTGAAATGGCTGCCAAATGAACAAGCAAAAGATACGACTGCGACTTCAATATGCCTCCGCGTGTATTCAGATGATTCCTGATCACCTACAAGTATAATATAGTTGATGCGCATTCATCAAATGGTTATCAAATTGTGATTTAAAACACTAAAATCCTATATTACTAATTGACCCCTGACTATAAAGCAATATAATCAGTTCTTCTTGAGATATCGTGGAAATGTAGACAAAAACTGTATTGATATCATGTAAATTGGCCGATGAGACCTGCAACCTGTGACCTTTGACCTACTTACCCCCCAAATCTAATCAGTTCATACTAGTACCAAGTTTGAAGTTCTTACCTCAAACAGTTCTTGAGATATCGCAGTAACGAGGCTAAAAACCAGTAATTTCATGTAAATTGAACTCTGTGACCTCTGACCTTTGACCTACTTCCCCCAAAATCTAATCAGTTCATCTTTCTATGGGGATACATACTGGTACCAAGTTTGAAGTTCTCACCTCAGATAGTTCTTGAGATATCGCGGTAACTGTGCTAAAAACCAGTAATTCCATGTAATTTCATGTAAATTGACCTTTGTGACCTCTGAACATTGACCTACCTACCCCAAAATCTAATCAGTTCCTCTTTCTTTGGGGATACATACTGGTACCAAGTTTGAAGTTCTTACCTCAAACAGTTCTTCAGAAATCGCGGTAACGGTGCTAAAAACCAAGAATTTCATGTAATTTCATGTAAATTGACCTCTGTGACCTCCTTATCCCAAAATCTAATCAGTTCATCTTCATATAGGGATACATACTAGTACCAAGTTTGAAGTTCTCTCCTCAGATAGTTCTTGAGATATCACGGTAACGGTGCTAAAAACCAGTAATTCCATGTAATTTCAGGTTAATTGACCTCTGTGACCTCTGAACTTTGACCTACTTACCCCAAAATCTAAGCAGTTCATCTTCGTATGGGGATACATACTAGTACCAAGTTTGAGGTTCCTACCTCAAATGATTCTTCAGATATCGCGGTAACGAGAAGTGGGACGGACGGACGGACAACCCGAAAACATAATGCCTCCGGCACCCACCTTTGGTGGCCGTGGGCGGAGGCATAAGAATATAGATTCTGGGGGAAAAGGTTTATATGTATAGAATGCTCATAGACTCAACTTTCATATGACATCTTGGGATGTCATATGCTTGGGTGAGCAGTGTTCACTTTTGTAAAGGGTATGGAAATTAGGTTGCGCAGGAATGGGCCTTCCAATTTGTGAGAGGAAAGTCCTTTGGAGCTTTACGGAATTGAGGATGATATGAAAAATTTATGATCAATTTTTTGTGATGAGTTTGGGTTTGCTGAGTGAAATATGTGGTTTATGGGATTAACATTTTATGCATTAGTGAACAGGAATTGCATTTATTCTTGTAGCATTGTAACTTTCCCTGATGGTAGAATCGGTGGTGTGTTCATGGGAGTCAGGATGGGGTGATAGTCCATGGTGCAGGGAAGGTGAGATAGGGTATGACTTTGTTGGGTAGATATTTAGATAAGGGTCAAGAGGACATGTATGCCCTCGCCCCCTCTCTCTCTTCCTGGGTGTGCTTGTGCATATCTTGACAATTTATATTCGTTGGTCTCCACTCCAAAATATCCAGACCACCCTTCCCTTATCCCGAATTCTACCTACATTTCCCAAATTGTACTGGTTGCTATTAACCATTGACACCTGAAGTAAATCACAAGCTATCAGTCAATCAATACCGTAAATTAGACAATCAACATGTAATAAACCATAACATTCACTCATCAAACCAAAACAGATCGCAATTGATCATGAATTTATCATATCACCCACAAATTGGAAGGCTAATTCATGCGCAACCTAATTTTCATACCCTTTACAAAAGTGAGCAGTGCTCACCCAAGCATTAATTATTTTGCACCTTTTCGGTGTCGTTATGCATTGAGCTATCCATACATATAAACTTTTCCCCCCAGAACCATTTATTTTTTATTTGGCAGCCATTTCAAAAGTGAAAAGTTTTTTCGAGACGCACGGTATAATATAAGGACACTTTTGAGATCTTCGAAGACAGTAATGCTGCACATAAGTTTACTTAGTTTTGAGTTACAAAAATGTGCCTCTGTTTATATATATTCTTTTAACATCATAGGAAGTTCCTTTCCCGACTGAACTTTGCCTGTCGTTCCCGAAAGTACAATCATACATCAAACAAAGGACACCAAGGATGATACAAAAATTTACCGACCATGGAATAGACTGCATTCTTATCAAGCACCGAGTAGAAAACATCATGCATAGTTCTGTAGACTGTCACAGATTTCAGTGATCGTGATGTACACATGAATTCAGCCAGGTCTTCTGAAGCGGTTCTTCCACATGACGGCTGAACAATCAGGTTATCCTAAAATGAATATAATAAGAACAGGGGCACATTGTAAACGTGGAAAATTAAAACGTAAAAATAATACCAAATCGAGGCGTTATTTCAATAGTGCCATTCATGGACTTTCGGGCATATTCTAAATGCACAGAACAGGTCCAGGCGCAGTTTCTAAGCAAAGACGCAACCCCTTGAAACAAGATGCGATGGTGTCTTGGTTTTGGACTGGGCAAACAATCCACCTCAACGGAAGGCACTGACGTAACAACTTACACAAAACAATGAACAATCAGTTCGCGGCCCGTGCAAAAGCGCTTCTATTGCGGAACTTGTATTTACGCCGGGGCGAGAATATGCCAATTACTCCGCTGTTTCTGAACTGATTTTTACGATAGATGAAAGAGGAATGACAATTCCACCAATTTCAACTTCAAACTTAGCAGCTAGACTTAGAAGACTTTATACAATGAATAGACCATTACTAGTGAAAATGAGCGACGTAACCTTAACGAAAAAGGGTGACAAAATATTGGTCTGTATCTTGCTGCATGAAGTTTCTTAGATCATTAGAATCGTGAAGAAATACTCTTTCAGAACTGACAAAAAAAACTGAGGATTTAAAGTTCGGCAAGTTCAAGCATGATACAGATTATTTCCCACCCAAAGTAAAATCGTGCCGAATGACGCAACATGATTGGTCCGCTCACCAGACCGGCACGTCACACAAAGCGTCGTCTGCTCGATACGGCCGAACGAATTTAGTGTAATACGAAGAGTGCTCAGTATGGGGCGCCAAGTGTAGCATGATAGATTATGTTACGAAATCAATGATTTTGTAACGAAATCAAGTTCACAAAGTGATTTCGTTACGAAATCAATCGTCAACAACTACTGCAAGTGATTTTGTTACAGAATCAACTACTGCAAGTGATTTTGTTACAGAATTAACTACTGCAGGTGATTTCGTTACGAAATTAACTATTGCAGGTGATTTCGTTACAAAATCACAGTATGCAGGTGATTTCGTAACGAAATGAACTACTACAGGTGATTTCGTTACGAAATCAACAACTGCAGGTGATTTCGTTACGAAATCTACTACTGCACGTGATTTCGTATCCAAAATAAAGCAACAATACTTCCGGGCGATACTTTGACAATAATATAAACCGATACCAACGTTACGAGTGTTTGATTGCTAGTATAGTTCGAGGAGGTCGATAACATGCTGCATGCAGCGCATACCTATTAGTAGACCAGCCAAGAAGATTTTTTTTTACTTTGGACGGCATTTTTGGGTACTGCTCGGTGTTCATGCTTAAACTCCTGCGAAAATACTGACAAATAACGTACGGGCGGATGCCACGCACATTTTTGCCTAAAAATGCCATTTTTGGCTCAAAATTTGAAAAAATGTCAAAAATCACAATTTTTAATTTTTTGACCTAATATGTAATACCTGATTAAGACTATTCAAGTGATATCAGATTTATTTTGAGTTTCACGTTATAAACCTGATTAATACACAATTGAAAGTAAGATATTACACACACATGTATGGCGTAATGAAACATAAAACTGTGATTTACTCAAAATAATACGTTGTGAAAACTACCAATATTTCAAAGTTTTTTACCCAACGTAAATTTGTCATTTTAAACGCTTTTTCTTGATTAGACATATCATGTATATTGTCATGTCACACACAGAAAAGAAATTATCCGACAAGGTGATAGATAACTCATTTTATGTTATCCCAAATGGAACGATGTCTTTTTAAGATTATTTCTAAGGAGGAGGGGACATTTCAGTTTTTGGCCCATAAACTACACTGATAAACATGGGATAATTGCCTTTGTACATGTAGACTCTAAGATGTACCTTCAAATAGAGTTTTTCAGTCAAAATGCGCATCCAGTAAAAATACATCGTTATTCGTCAGTATTTTTGCAAGACTTTAAGCATGGATGTCGAGCATTACCCCAAAATGCCGTCGAATCTTTTTCTAGAGCCTTTTTGGATGTTTGGCTGGTCTACTATATAGACCAAGCCATGGGCGCCAATCCTCACAGGAATTCTATTCAAGTGGGGGGGGGGGGGGGGGGGGACATACCTGGATGCAAAAATGGGGTGCCCCCCCACTTGAATAGAATTCCTGTGAGGATTGGCGCCCATGGACCAATATTACGCTGTAACATTTGGGCACGATTTGAACGCGCCCGAAGCCCCTATGCATTATTCATTTTGTAAGATGCTCCCCTACCGTGCAACTAAAAACAAAACGTGCTTCGGTGTCACGCATGCGCACTAAGAAAGGTCAAATCCGCTTAATTTATTCATGTATGGTAATGTATTCATCACTTGGCTAATGACGGGGCATCGATAATTGACGAATGGGCGTCATTCATACGGTGTCATTAAATCTTTATGATAATTAGGACCCATCATGTGATTACTAATTGCTAATTAATAGGATCTTCAGCACAAAAGGGTCAACGTCATTCCACTTAAAAGAACATTACCTGGTCGAGTTCAACGAGTTGTATACCGTACTTATTTAAGAAGATACATGTTGTTCACATTTATCAAATCTCATCAATTAAGAGAAAAACTTTTACATTCGTAATAAGTAATTTTTCAAAGAAATGAATAAATTTTGACCAGTAGGATAAAGAAGTTATGAAAAAAAAGGGGGTGGGGGTGTATAATCGAAGGCAAAGTTAAGAATAAAATCCTTAGATTTTCTTGAGGGGCAACTTTCGCATTGCTGCCAAGTTTGTGAAATCTTATAGTCTTGTGAACATACATATACCTTTCAAAGAGAATTATGAACCTTGAAAATTCAGCCATTTTAGTTCACCCGAACTATTACACTTACAACTTTATTCTTTACTTTACTCTTTGCAAGGGGACAGACTGTCCTCTAACAGCTTTTGACCAATTTTTTTTTTGAAAGACAAATATAGGCCCCTCAACATGGCCCCCAATCCTTTCAACACAGAGATTAGCTCTTTTCCCCATCTCACGCACAGCCCTGCGAATCATTGGGGAGTGGCCACCACGATCTCCGGATCTGACTTGTTGTGACTTTTTTCTTTGGGGTTATCTCAAGAGCAAAGTGTTCATTACCCTCCACCTGACATTGCAACTCTGACACAAAGAATCACTGATGAGTTTGAAGCTCTACACCACCAAGCCACAATGATTCGCAGGGCTGCGCGTGAGATGGAGAAAAGACCTAATCTCTGTGTGGAAAGGATTTGGGGGCCATGTTGAGGGGCATGGGATGTAATGTTAAAAAGAGATATCCGAAAAAAGACAATGGTAAGTTGCGATTATTAATTTCATTATCCCATTTGTTAAGTTAATTTCTGATAAGGTGCATTGATTCTTGCAGTGTCTAAACATGGTCCCAAGTCCAATTTGACCCATTGTCCAAAAAGAATGATTACTCAGCGATCCATGACCGTGTATGAATAAATAAGATATAATTTGAAAGAGGAGATATGTGGTTTTAAGATGTTGCTACTCACTTTGGTGTAAAGTTAACACAATCTTCACAAATTTGAAATCAAATCTTATTGCGTTTTTTTTATACGCACTGTATATCTGTCTCATACAAACACCTCGATCACACGTCCTGGTTCATAATTTCACCCCCCCCCCCAAAAAAAAAAATGAATTTCAATCTAAATGAATCATACGTTATTTTCAATCCCTTTCCAAGAGGTAAATTATTTGAATTTGCACTTGAGAAATAGATACTAACTATTTAATAGTTAGTATCTTTTTCTCAAGTGCAAATTCAAATAATAGTTAGTATCTATTTCTCAAGTGCAAATTCAAATAATTTACCTCTTGGAAAGGGATTGAAAATAACGTATGATTCATTTAGATTGAAATTCATTTTTTTTTCTAATGTGCATACATGTACATATTTGTACTACTATCAAGAAGAGAATGATATTATTTAAATAACGTATGATTCACGTATGTGGGTTGTACTGGGTAAAATTTTTACCCACTACAACCCACAATTGAAGAAATAATAATTAAAAGAAATAAATGACCATGCATCTAATTTCCATGTTCAATACACACACCATTTTACTCTTGAAAAGCAAAGATAATGTTGAGTCTTGTTGACAGTCCTAAGAAATATAAATTAAATGATTCATCTCCTTTTAGTTGGTACATGTATATTGCATATTACTAGTATTATAAGTCTAAGTAAAAAAAAGGGGGGCACACACAGAGATCTAATTCTATAGTTTTAATTTAAATAAAGTGTTGAATAGTATGGACTTTCTCTGTAGATCAATAATAGAATAATAATTCAATTAGCACAAATTCATAGAATTAGTTAATTATTATTATTAATTTGTTATACACGGCGAGAAGATTTAATAAAGGAGAGGCCCAGTGACTATGGCAGTGCTTATCTTAATATCATTAGGGGACCTTTAATTTGAATGTCACTGGGCCACATAGAAGAGGAAGACCTCCTCACAATAACGAGCTACTACAAAATATGGCTGGAAGTGACGACAACATTTGACATGGGAAAGGGGTGGGTAAGATGGTAGATATAATTGAAGAACTTTAAACTCCTCTCCAGCCATTCTAGTGATGCATATTAGACTGGCATCCAGGTATGATTTCAATATGAAGAAATAGATGTTGATCAAAGCAGGGATCTATTTCGCCGAAGAGCGGAAGTAGAAACCCATGACTGTTGAAAGAAAAGAGGAAAGAGTTTAGAAAAAACTAGTAGCATCCATTATTTAACAAGCAAGCATCAGAATTTGAAAAAAAAAGACTGAAATTTAGAGTTTCCTATTGACTCTTGAAATGAAATTAATAGCATAATAAGTGGAAATTCTCAAAGGTATTTAAAGAGAAAAAAGTTTCTCCAGTTGGACAGATAAGAATTTCAAGGCTATTGAAAAGAAATCAAATTAGTAAAATCACAAGAAAATTCAATTATGTTTATGTAAAAAAAATGATCCTAAACAAAGAAACAAAAACTTGTGTACCTTGATTATATTTAGGTACTAATAGCAACCTTGTCCCCCACCCGAAAATATTGGGAGGGCAAATAGATAGTTTTGCCCCCCCCCCCTCCCCCTCAACAAATTCTATAATTTGTCCTACTTCATGTTGCCTTGGAGAAGCGGGTAATTAAGAGGCGTTGAATAAAACCATAAAGGGTACTATTAAGCCGTTTTGCCCCCCCCCCCCCCCCTCCGAAAAACGGATTGACGCCCCTGATAGCAACTTTACTCTTACAACATAGGCCTACCATGCAAAACTGGAGCAGGTATTTATTTGTTCTTCTCAGAATCTGTCTTCATTCTCAGTGGGTAAGCCTTCCTCTTCATCATCATCATCATCTGTTGTAGAATACATGAGGTAGAGAAGCATTATCCTGTATTAAGAAAAGATATCACAGATACACTCATCCTCACCCTCTTCATCTTTTCAAAGAGGAGACTAACTACAATCCATCCTAAAAAGATTCATGGATTCTAATGGAAATTGTCATTTTTGGCCCTGATAATTCTACTACTACTACTACTAATACTACTACTAACGATCATAATGATAATAACAATGATGAAAATAATAATAATATTATCAATTGAATACATGTAAACGAAGAAGCTTTTAATTTAATACATGTAAGTTCACCCATCCTATTTTGTTTTGTTTCTGTTTGCAGGAATTAATGAAATGTTTAATGAAAAGGGGACTGAAATGTTTAATGAAAAGGGGACTAAAATGTTTATTTATACTGACATCACGCTGAACATCCCTTAAAGATATCGTAATTGATGTTTAAAGACACTAAACAGCTAATTTAATATTACACTGAAAACAGATGTCAGTGGTGGATAAAGGAAAAGGACAAATGAAATGTCCATTCCTCAGCAAAAAAAAAAATACATAACACATCACCCCCCCCCCCCTGTTAACTGATCCTGGATCCACTACCACCACCAGACCTATAATTTTTAACTGTAATAGTTCTAACTAGGTCTAACTTTTTATCACGTCTCATTAAAGTCTTTTAACTGCTTCATCCCGGCAACTCCAACAGTTGTTGAGTTATGTAAGTAGACCTCTAACATTAGGCTCTAGTAGTAGATCTTCAAGTAGATCAGCCACAAGTCAGTTCCTTGCCATGTTTATCTGAGGGAAATCAAAGTCAACATGATGAGACTAATGAATGTGATACTGAAACAAAGGCCACCCAACTATTACTCAGCAGAGATCCATTTCCTCTCAACAAAGGGTTTTGATTCTGGTCTAGAATCAACATTAAATTATGTAACCCCCCTCTCTCTCTCTCCCTCCCTAGAAATATAAAAAATATAAAACCTCATCATCATCATGATCCTTGTCTAGCTAGCCTTGGCTTTGGCCTTGGCTCAACTTTAGAAGAAAAATGGGGCCAAAGTTACCATTAATCATGTTAATGCCAAGTTTTATGCAACGGGCCCCTGGACCGGTCTCTGGAAAATATCATCATGGAACCCGCGTGCGCTTCAAATGAGTTGCAGTGAACCATTGATTAGCCTTCTGGATCATTGGTGTTTTGGCTGGCTATTGTTTACACTTTGCCTGTTATATACAACAACAAAAAAAAAAAAAAAAACCCTCCTCATTCTCAAAAGACAATCCGGAGAAGAATAGCCTACAGATTAAATTAGAAAGAGCCTCACCTTGGCCCATTGTGTTTCAGAATATAACAGGGTCTATGCGTCTACATCTAACTTTAGGGTGCGTTTATCAACTCTTTCTTTCGGCAGAAACAGGTTTTCCAAAGGGCTTTCAGTGATTTTTTTTTAGAGATGATAAACGCAAAGCTGTTTTGATTATGGTGTTTGGAAAGCCTTTTTGAAAGTCGCAAATTTGTGCTTTCCGAAACAGGTTTCAGCCAGAAACGGGTTACAAAAAGCGAGATAACCGCGAAGCTGTTTTGAAACGACTTTATACTTCGGTCACGAACTACGTGTTTCCGGTTTCTGCAAAGACGCGCGCCAGGCAAGTACATGTCTACACAGCACAGTACTATATAACGTACGTACGTCTATAGAAAGATGTGTAAACTAGTAGTAACCGTGACAAACTCAGCGAACTACACATAAGCACAGAGTACACTAGCTACGTACGCTGCACTATACTAGCGATAGCCAAAACAAAAAAACCCGCGCGCCGTATATGACCCCTTCTCCTCGGGTCAAACTGCGCAATGCATCTGCGCAGTGACAACGTCGGTTTTCGACTTTTCGATGAGATGATAAACGCAACTTATTTTGAAAGCCGTTTGCAAAGGCCTTTGGAAAGGGCTTTTGATAGTGGAAATCCGTTTCAAACTGGGGAAAGACGATAAACGTGACCCTAGTTAACCAAATCATCGACAAACATACTAAGTTCGATCTATTTCGAGGTTTACTAAATCTGTCAGCCATTGGCATCGACATCAATCAATAGATCATATATCGAAACGTATCGAGACAGTCCCGCCCGAAAGTCCGGGTACGCCGTCGCGAGTGACAGGGTGGTAAGGGGAATCCAGCTGCAACATTAGCTCATGACGATGAAAATTGAATTGAAAGTTCGAGAGTAGATTACACATTGTTTCATGACATACGTAGACATACGTAGACAACGTAGATCTATTCCAGTCAAATATTCCTTAAAATAGTTTAAAACACAAGTAAATTTGAATACCGAAGCATTCTGTATATAATATTCTCAAGATTCATCGAACACATTCAGTGTACGTACGTGTATGCATGCCGCCCCGGCCGGTGCCCAAACCTAGGCCTCCATATCGGTGGTATGTCAAGGTAAAGTATCGCCTGAAGTATCGTTTCTTTATTTCGGATACGAAATCACGTAGTAGTTGATTTCGTAACGAAATCATCTGCAGAAGTTGATTTCGTAACAAAATCACTTGCAGTAGTTGATTTCGTAACAAAATCACTTGCAGTAGTTGATTTCGTAACAAAATCACTTTCAGTAGTTGATTCTGTAACGAAATCACTTGCAGTAGTTGATGAAGATTGATTTCGTAACATAATCAGTCATGCTACACTTGGCGCCCCTTATCTCAGTCCCGAAATAAAACACGCGTATAATACGTGTGCATCGACCTAGAGGGAAAGGTTATAGTCTTAATCAAGATGTTTATATTTTTTCTTTTCTTTTTTTTCTCCTTATTTTTCTGGACATCGCTTTTGGTAAAGCAGTAACTAAAGGGCATAACCTTGATATTGTCCCTTAAAATACAAACTTATGTGCCGAAACAGATAGGAATCAACTCTTACTGCACCAGGGGGGAGAGGGAGACAGTTGGGGGGGGGGGGGGGGGGGGGGGGGGGGGGGGGGCTAGGACTAGATGTTTGTATTTTTGTTGAAGTTACTGTGAAATTTATTAAGCTCTATATGAGCAAACACTGCGATATCTGACGGGAATGTCGAGAAAAGCTATTTTAAAAATTATAAAATGCTATCTTTATTTTTTTATTAAATCGGAATATTGAATTTAATATGATTTATGCAAATTATAGGGATTATAGACCTGTAATGTACATTTTTTAGCCTTCTTCTTTTAAAAGTCAAGACAGAAAAGGCTTTAATAAAATGAGATTGTGTGCGAGCAATTCCTCATATAAGAGTGGCGTATCCAAGATTACCTTATATTTATTGGTAGCGTATCCAGGAATGCACGTGCCCCTACGTGCCAGCCAAAACCAAATCTGACATAATTATCTTAGTTACACATCAAAAGAATCTGAAAGAATCTGAAAACTGTGATAATTTTTTTTTCCTTGCTTGTGCTAAAATTCAAAATAGAATGCATTTGATTTCGAGTTCGACAGGCGTGAGCCTCCCAATGCATTCCTGGATATGCCACCAATATACCTAACATACGGTAAGTTATTTGTAATATTCTGCTGCAGAAATTGCTGTAGAAAACAGTATAGGGGCTTGCTCCGAAGCCATCACCAATAAGGCCTATACCCATTGTACGAAAAAGGGGGAAAATGGCCTCCGTGTTTTGAATTTGATTAACTAGGAACCAACAATAGCAGCTGATTTATTTATTACCAGTCGTATTCTGTCTTTGTAGGAATGTAGGAATATCCTATTAATTTTGCCCCAGCTCTCTTTGTCTCTCTCTCTCTCCTCCCCCTCTCATTTTTCTCATACTCTCTTATTCTCTCTTACAACCGATCTGTAAAAAATTACTCCAATAAATTTGAGGAAAAATATAATGATCTCTTATTGCTTTTCCCCCAATCTTTCAATTTAATGAGATCAACTACCAACATTATGCAGTCCTATTCTTCACATCCATGACAGAATAGCAGGGGCGGATCAAGGGGGGGGGGGGCGAATCGGCCGCAGCCCCCTTTTGAAACCCAAGTTGGCATACGGGCTCTTGCCTAAAATGTTGAAAAACCCGGATCGAGCACCAAATTTAGTTTCAGAGACCACGAGGCTAACAATGTCGTTCTATTAACCCTCCTAGAAAACTTGTAAAGAGGCCCACCCCGCAAGACTGACGCGACAGTCCGAGCATGGATCAGTGGCGGATTAAGGGGGCTTAAAAAAAAATTGTTTACCCCCTTTTAGAGCTGAATTTCTTTTTTTTTACTTGTCAGAGAATTATGGAGGAAAACTGGACCCATAACCCCCCCCCCCCCCCCCCCCCTCCACTGAGCAACTTTCGGAGGGCTGGCGAGAAGAAAAAAAAATTCTTGCCAGAAGCCCCCTCCCACTACGTTGTCGGTCTCTCGGGGCTGTCGCTGCTAAAGACAAGTAAACGACGAACAGCAAGCAAAAAACCTTGATGAGCCAAGCAAACTGACATAAGTTCAATCGGCAACGCCACCACCTCGATCGGGATCGCAGAGGGGTAGAGCGAGCCTAGATAGTGCTAGACACCTATCATGGTCCATGCACCTATTGCGCTCAGCTATTCCATGCTGCTTGCATGATCTAACATTAGCCATTAGGTTAGGCGTAATGCGGTGAGAAACATTGCTTATACGAATTTATGAATTTAACACATTGAATTTTGCCTCTGGTACATTAGAAATATAATAGTGAACTAGATGCCCTGGCTGCTTTTCCAGCGCGAAGCGCGAAAGCTCTGACGTTTTAGCAAATTTGAGAGAAAGATAAGGGCTTGTGGAAAACAATTTTTGTAGGCGGAAAGTTATAGTTCGACGCCCGACCGCTTTTCAATTAAGGAGGGAAGCCATGCGTATCTAGGGATTATGGCACCCGGGGCAAACAATGAAGTTAGGCGCCCCCCCCCCCCGAGTGCCCAAACCTATCTGAGTTATTGTACAAGCGAGGGAGCGAAGTGACCGAGCGGCAAATTTTTCAATTTTAACACTAAAAAAACGCATTTTCTTGTGCATTTTACCCAGGAAATTTTGCATTTGACCACCGCAGTTGAGCGGTAGAGAACCTCGAATTTTATACATTGATAAACTGTTTTTTATTCACTCACTTCTACATTCGGGAGCAGAAGTAACAAAAACCCTATATAGGCTTGAGAAAGAGTTGAGAAATTCAGCAAGGCGACCTGAAGTTGAACCTTTGCAAATGCTGTTTTATGCACTTTATCCTATATTGGGAGTGCAATATTTAGCAGGAGTCATATGAAACTTACATAATAATAGCGAGCAAAGCAATTACATCTTTATTTTTTTCAAACATTTTGAACCCTTTAAGCTATTTAAGAACTACATTCTGGGGGAGCGAAATTATGAGATCCTGAAAGAAAATAACTATGCGAGGGAGTAAAGCGAGTGAGCTTTGGAAAATTTTCGCATTTCAAACCTTCAAAAACTAGATTTCTAATGCATTTACCCTGCGGATTCGGGGCGCTGATCCGTAAAGATTATGATTTTTATTCATTTCCCCCTATTTTTCTTTCTCTCCTTTGCGTTGTTTGCGCCCCCTCCAAGTGCTACACGGGACAGGTGCCCCCGCCCCGAGATATACCATTGAGCGAAGAGACCGAGCGGGATCAGGGATTTTTCAAAAATCTGTCGATAAATCTTGCATTTTAGAGCATCCCAAATTGTTTTTTAATGAAAAGAAGAAATGTACGGATCTACGCCAATGGACGGAACCCCTTCACCCTTAATTGAGAATAACAATGCGAGCGAAAGACTTTTCTTCGATATTTTCGCATTGAAATGATGGCATTTCTTATTTCCTTACTTCTAATCACTAAAGAATGTGATTGTATTTCAATATCAAGCATCATGAGTTTGGATAATTATTAGTTTTAAGTTAATGTATCATAATCCAAAAATATTGGAGGGGTGGGGGGGGGGGGGTAATAATACAGGCCATCCCCCACCTCAATTTTTTTTTAATATATACCCCGATTCCCCCCGGGATCGACACCCATGGTAACAGGGGTGGGTGCAGGGAGAGGAGAGTTATTTCCCCTCTTCCCCGCGAAGCGCAAAAACTTTGACGTTTTAGCAAATTTTGAGGGCCAGAACGGCTTGTAGCCCCCTTTTAATAGACCTTTTTCTCTTTTTTCTCTTTTTCGCTTTCGCTCTCACTTTTTTTTTAGTGGCTGAATAGGGGGTCCATGGCCCCCCGGTGCCCCCCCCCCTGTCTACGCCAGTGCCTATGGGAGCCGGAAGGCCCAAAGCATGCATATTCCCGGGGATTTATGGGGGTTTATTGGACTCATCGAGCCTCAATTACCCTTTCAGAGCTTTCATTTTCATGTAAATCACATTTTTCATAATTTCAAATACATACTAGGGGAATTAAAATCATTTCAAAACCCCTGTTTCCATGTGTTAACCTATAGGAGCGGGAAGGCCAATAGTATGCATATTCCCGGGGATTTCAATGAAAAACAAACTTAAGGGAATTATAATCACCCTAAAATTCCTTGTTTTCGCGTGTTAATCTATGGCAGGCGAGACTTTTTGGGGGGTCAAAAGCATGCATATTCCCGGGGATTTATGCGTGGTCTATTCAACTAGTTGAGTCTTAATTATACATTTTCAGAGCTTTAAATTTTATTCAAGGCACATTTTTTAAAATTTTGATTTCATTCTGGGGGAATTATAATCATTCAAAAATCCCCGTTTTTGCGTATTAACCTATGGGAGATGGAAGGCCAAAAGCATGCATATTCCGGGGGATTTATTCGGGGTCCCTTGCACTTTTTGAGCTTTCATTAAGCCTTTTCAGAGTCTTAACATGTAAGCCACATTTGCACTAAATTCAAGGTAATACTAGACATGCTAGAGGAACTATAATCATTTTTAAAATCCATGTTTTCACGTGTTAACCCTATGGCAAATGACTGTCAAAAAGCATGATCCAAGGGATTCATAGCGGCATTTACTGACAAAAAAGGTTCAAGAAATGTTTTTTTGAAATATCCATCCTTCTTCTCGTGCAAAAATCAGACTTGAAAAATATAATCTTTTCACGTGTTATAACTATGGGGAACGTATTTCTTTAGTCTGTTTTTAACACAGCGAACTACGCCTCCAAACTATACTACGGAAGTAGGTGAGAGTAATCTGTCTTGATACTAGTAAAAGTCTTTGACATGGATGTACGACGGTATGTCCATCCACTCGTACACCTACATACACGTAGGAATGATCTAGTACAGCCCACTTATTAGAATTTGTTCTGTGATAACTCCTTGATGTAACATTGTACATGTAAAGTACAATACTGTGTTTCCCTACCCTACATTTTGCGTGACTTAGCGGTGATATTTCTCCGATAGGTTATTCATGAGGATGGGGAAAATATTTAATACTTCCATTTTCATCTTGGAAACCCAAAGTTTGCAGCAGAGAAAACCAAAATAGTCCCCAAATCACTGGTAAGTTGGTGATTGTTGATGAATTATATCCTCCTTACATTGACTTTGGTGTACCCTTTACGTTATTGCAACAGTGAATGTTCGATGGGACTGAAGTAATTAACAACAACAGCGACTGGGAGCATGCCACCTTGTTGCACCCGGGGTAGCGTACCGGACGTTCACCCCGTCAGTGCCTTTCACGGGGTAATTTGTTCGGAAAACGGTTGAAATAAAGCCATATTTTCTTCGACCAATACATTTTGCTTCAAAATTGTTTTTAATTCATTGTTAGCGCCAATAATTAAACTTACGACAAATCAGCTAATAGAGGCTAAAATTGCTCCCCAAAAGTCCGAAATTTCATCATTTTTGGACGGGAAAAAAGATATCCAAATCCGATCGAATATAGTCATGTTTTATACCAAAATAAAGAGCGAAATGTCATAAAGAAGAACGCCCTTTACCACAGAGATTGAGAGATACCTTCTTGACCTCTTGCAAATATCTCGCCAAATCTCACGCTATCCCGTTTCGCGAGACTCGATATCCAGTGAACAGGAAATCTCCCCAAGAATCGGCATTTTGGCTCATTAACACACGGGCTGCGGACTGACTGTGAGTGCGTATAAAACAATAATGTGACTAGCCTGGAGGGGGCTTAAAGGCCTATTGTTGTCTGTGGCACGAATTCAACTGAAGTGAACAATCACTTGGCGCCTTTTTACGTAGTGGACTAACGCCTCATTTGCAACGAGCTTAACATGTCTTCATAATTGCCAATCTCTCTGCGTACGTCTCTGTTTTTATATTCCTTCAGATATAATGGAAATACGTTTAATATTTTCCAATGAATTTAATAACGTCCAATACCACAAAATACAAAATTAAAGTGGGGTTGTGTCCGTAATCGCTAAGCTCTGCCGCATGATGATTCAATTTCTGCTGTACTTTACATACTAAAACTGCTTATTGCAGCTAAAAAGGTACTTGAAATCTTAATGTCATTCGTGCGTTTCATAGTGTTTAGTAATCATGCAAAGTTTTATTATGACAAAAATGCAAGAATATCAGATACGGGGATCGTCTCTTCTTTATCCCTACCGCAATAACAACTAATCGCAATGCCTGTCATTCAAAGTCTTAGAAAAAGAAATCTATATGAAATAACGATTACATTACATAGAAACTATGAAATTAAAACTGATTTGCTGCTACAATTTTGACTTTATTTTTCCTACCACTTCACGATGAACTATGATGAAAATATGAGCTGATATTGTGTGTGCCTGCATATCATTCGTTATCTTCACTGTCTTTCTGGACCTTGCCGTGAAATGGTCCGCCACTGCTTTAGCTACTGCTTCGTCTTGGCTTTCGTATGCTACATCTACGATGAAGTTGTCATCTACGGGATGATGCCCGTGTGCATGCTGCTCCTGGGCCATTAGACGAGACACGATATCCAAGCCAATCTCCTTCTGCTGGGCCGAGGTAAAGTAGAGTAAGTTACGGTATTCCCGTGCATACGTTAATATTTCACTTGTAAGTTCTTCGTATTCACCGTGACTGCGTTCGGAGCTGTAAAGGGATGCAATGTACATCCCAGACACGTACTCCTGAAACAGTTTATGAGGAAACTGCACGGTTGTGATGACTAAATCAGGGTTCGTTCTTCTCTTGCGCATTGAAGGCATAAGTTTCTCTTTAGTGAGTACTCCAACTTCACACGCCATATTCAATGACTCTATGCAGTTCTGGAATTCTTCTTCTGAGAACACCAAGCGTCTATCCACCAGTCCTCGGAAGGCTATTAAACCAATAGCAGATAGGTGGTGAAGAACTGCCGAACGCCGTTTTGTCAGAGAAGCAACAGCAGTGGACTCAACCTCTTTGGACAAGTAGTGGTCAACTAAGAAGTTAATCATCTGATCGAAAAGCTGGGAAAATGTCTGCAGCTTGCACATTGCTTCTCGTCGCTCTCCATCAAACTCTTTCCACATGATACACAGCATAGCTGTGTATATAGGAAAGGGTGCCATGTTCTCTCGTATCACATCATTTTCTGATATGAATCGGTTCAGTTCTTTGGAGGAAGCTGTGTCTGGCTGAAAGAACTTTGTGACATACGAAGCTAGGTTTTCATCAGAGAAACCTTCCACAGCTATGAAAGCAAAGGCCTTTCGTAATTCAACGTTCTTCCTAATCTCATCTGACCTCCATTGTCGCGATGTGATAAGAACTGTGCCAGACTTGAACAGCTTATTGAGAGTGATCTGTGTGATTTGCCCAATGTCCGTGTCATTCACAGCAAATTCATCAAGGCCGTCCAGGACAAGGAAGACGTCACTGGGATTCGCGAGGATGTACTTGTCGAGCTGTTTGGCTGTGACCGGATTGTTATCAGAAAGATATGACTTAACTATCTCTCCAACAGTCTTATCCTTTGCCTTGCGTAGGAGGATAACAAGGACAAGTTTGAAATCTTGGTAGCCAACTCCATGGATCCAATCCCAAACGATCTTGGCGCAAAGAGTGGTCTTCCCCACACCACCTTCCCCTTCCACCAACAAGCGCTTCGGGTAGATTCCATTGACTTTAGTCCTCAGCAGGTCACTGTAAGCCAATGGCGTCTTCTTCTTTGTGCCCTTGTCTTCTTCCATCAACGTTAGATTGGTGAAGATGCGCTCAAACTGAAGAAGAAGTTCGTTATTCAACGGATCAGCTTGTATCTGACACAGCTGGATTGTAAAATATCGTTTGAGATCTTCAGCAACCCGCTGGATTTCCTCATCTGTCATTGACGGTATGGGCTCACCAACCTGACCTGTAATGGGATTGTAATAAACAATGCAGCATGATCGGAATTCATAATAGTGAATGAATGGTCATGTCGACTATAAGTAAAAAAGAATACAGTATTTTCAACATAATCTGAATATTCACATTCATTTCATCCGACGATTAGCTGCATAATATGGACAACGATTTATTAGCTGACAAATAGCCGAAATTTTTTTCTATGTCTCATGATTTTAAATTTTATAACTTTTTCTTGTTTTCTCCACCAAATATTAAATTAGACAATTCAAATGCATTGTTGCTTTGAACACATTTTCAGCTCAACTGAAACGTTTTTTTATTACGGTGGTGTTTTTTACGCCTCAACTAATAATCACACCTTCAACATTTTCGATCTTAAACCAGTGTACTATGCAACATGTGTCATTGCTATGGTTGTTTCTTTTTCCAAAATGTGCATCTTAATACGATACACTCATTCACTTTGGAATATACATGACAAAACTGCAAATTCTTTTTTGCTTGTGCTCTTTACTTATCAGGTTCTGCTGATTTAATTTGTTAATATGTTTATGCAGTTGTGTCATTTTAAGTGCGTATATTATTTAAATTACATTAAACGCAACTTATTATGACACTGCTTTATATTCATGTGCTTAAGTAATAATTATATGACTTTGTATCTTCTGTTAATCTGTATGAAGACTATATTACTTTTTTATACTATACGGTACCCTAACTGTACATTATTACTTTTCACTACAAAGGTATAAATTCTTATTGTCTTATATGTTCCTGTAGTTATAATTCAACTCATGGCTGAGATACTCAAAATAATTGAGTCACATTGAATTCTTATTATGATTCCAGCTGTGAGATCTCGAACCAATGATCATCATTTTCATCATCATCATCATCATTATCATCGCCATGGCCATCGTCATTTATTTTCTTTTACATTTCATGATCACTATCACCATCTTCCTATACAACACAGAAATTCTGCTCATAAAGTGTTTAAACTCTCAACCACACAATTGGTAATAACAAAAATCAAGCATGGATGATCTACTTGATATTCAAATGTTTAATTCTGTATCACCCGAAGATAAATACTACACAATTGACGAATTTTCTTCTACTTTTCAAGTGATAAGACAGAAATTTAGTTTAACTCATGTCAATACTAGAAGCTTAAACAAAAACTTTGATGCTCTGGAAACAATGCTGTATACTCTGAATGATTTTCCCTTTTCCATCATTGGTGTCACTGAAACTTGGCTTCATAATACTTCACCTAATCTATTTGATTTACAAAATTATACCCTGATTAGACATGACCGTGAAGAAAAAAGAGGTGGGGGTATTGCATTTTATGTCAGGGATAATTTAAACTTTATAATTCGAAAAGATATATCTGTAAAAGAAAGTGAATCCTTATTTATAGAACTCATAAATGCCAATAACAAAAACACAATAATTGGATTAATTTACAGACCTCCTCATACCCATGTTAACTTATTTTGTGAGGATCTTGATAAATGTCTTCATACTCTCGCAGGAGAAGGAAAAGAATTATATTTTATGGGTGACTTTAATATTGACATGTTATCAAATAGTAGCATTTATGATACACTCCTACAATTTATTTATTCAAATGGTTGTTATCCTCATATCAGCAAACCAACCAGAATTGATAGCCAATCTTCCACTCTTATCGATAACATTTTTTCTAATGTTTTTGATAAGGAAATTACTAGTGGGTTGATATATGCTGATATATCTGATCATTTGCCAATTTTTTTGATGTGTGATAAAGAACCTTGTAAACAAATGCCATGTGAATCTATCAAGTATCGAAAAGAAACACCTCAAAATATTGAATCATTTAAAAGGGATTTAGCATTAGAAGAATGGTTGGATGTATATAACGAGTCAAACGTAAATATTGCATATGGAAATTTTAACAAAATCTTACAAATGTATTATGATAAGAATTTTCCGTTAGTATCAGGCAAAAAGAAAAGTAACAGGCCTAAAATGCCGTGGATAACAAAGGCAATTTTAAAATCAATACGCACAAGAAACAAACTCTATAGGAATTATATTAGGAATGCGACTGTACACGACAAAAATAAGTATAAAACATACCGTAACAAACTAACGAACATCATTCGAATTTCTCGTAAAATGTATTACGCTGATAAACTAAATAGAGTGAAATCTAATATGAAATGTACCTGGGAGATAATTAATGATTTAATTGGTAAGAAAACTATAAAATCACCCAGTGATAATTTTACTCTTGAAAATAAAGCCATCAAATCGGAAGATGTTGCAAGTGCCTTTAATTCATTTTTTGTAAATATTGGACCTAATCTTGCAAATAAACTCCATAAACCAAATGAAAGTTTTGCTAAATTCCTTCCCCAACCAACAAATTCATCATTGTTTTTAAGCCCAACTGACCCAAGTGAAATAACCAAAATAACTAAAGAACTTAAAACGAGTAAATCAAAGGGTCACGATAGAATTAGCACGTTTCTTTTTAAAGAAATTATATACTTTTTTGCGTCTCCTTTAGCCCACATTTTTAATATATCTCTTAATACTGGGAAATGTCCAGATTCCCTGAAAATTGCCAAAGTTAATCCTGTTTTTAAAAAAGATGATCCCCATGACATCAGCAATTACAGACCCATATCTATTCTCCCAAGCATATCAAAAATATTGGAAAAAATTATTTACAGTCGGCTTTTTCATTTTTTAGAAACTTATAATTTTCTTAATCCTAACCAATATGGTTTTAGGAAAAGAGATTCCACCGACTTAGCACTAATACAATTGTATGATAAAATAACGAATGCAATGTCGAACAAAGAACACATTATAGGAGTTTTCATGGACTTATCAAAAGCCTTCGATACGCTTGATCACCAAATTTTACTTAAAAAGCTTAACTTATATGGTATTCGAGGAGTTGCTCTTTCATGGTTCGAGTGTTACTTATGAAACCGGAAACAGTATGTAGAATATGATAATTCTTCTTCAAATTTTATGTCAATAAAATGTGGGGTTCCGCAAGGCTCAATATTAGGTCCCTTACTTTTTTTGATATATATCAATGATTTAACTAATACTACACCCTCGTTATCGTGTATATTATTTGCTGATGACACAAACATTTTCTGTTCACATAAAAACTTGGACACCTTAGTTGACACACTGAACAATGAGTTACCAAAATTAGCGTTGTGGTTTAAATGCAATAGACTAACTCTTAATTTAAATAAAACCAACTTTATGTACTTCAAACACTTTAACTCACATGTCATTGATTTTCCTTATAATATAAGTATAGATAAAATACCTCTTGAAAGGAAGAAAGATACAAAATTTTTTGGGTATTATTATTGACGAAAATTTAAATTGGTTAGCCCATATATGCCATATAACTATGACTATTTGTAAGAATGTTGGTGTACTATATAGACTTAAAAAATATATTCCTTGCGAAACACTTTTCATGCTTTACAACTCATTAATTCTACCTTAAATATCATACTGCAATTTAGTTTGGGCCACTACTGCTAAAAGTAAACTCAATTCTATTTATTTATTGCAGAAAAAAGCTGTTCGCATATGCTCTGGGTCTTCTTACTTTTCCCATTCCAATCCTATTTTTCACAAACTAAAAACTCTAAGAATTTTTGATATAAATTCACTTCAAAGCTTACTTTTTATGTTCAAATATGTCAAAAATTTGCTCCCGGTTGCATTTCATAACTTTTACAATTTCAACAATTCTATTCATTCTTACCCTACTCGTTCCGCTACAAATTTTCACCTTTTCAATCCCAAATTAATTATAGCTCATAAATCTATACGGCACCATGGTCCAGACCTATGGAATTCTCTTCCTGAAAATATAAAATCATGCTCCACCCCTTTACTCATTTAAAGCCAAAGTTAAAAAGATGTTGTTGTCAGAGTATCAAACGTGAAATTTCTGTGTGTATATTTCAACCCTTATATTTTTTTTTCATCATCATCATCATCCATCACCATCACTATCATCTTCATCACCATCATCTTCATCATCACCATCATCATCACCACCACATTTATTACCATCGCCTCCATTATCATCGTTTTTCTTCATTAGTATTGATTTGCAATCATGAATATATCTCCATTCGGCATTAGCTACTTGGTTTATTATGTTCTAGTAGTTTTGTCTGGGGCTGTCATGTTTTCAAACACTTTGTCGCTTATAATGACAGTCCTTCTTTTGCATCTATAAATTTTGATTTATACAATTTATACAATTTTCTTATATGCATATTCCACATTATTTGACATCCTTTTTTGATAATTTACCTTAGTCATTGTTTTTACTATATCACTTATCTTGATAATTTATACCTTTTATATTACATGTTATATTTTGACGTGTTTTGTATTGATTATGTATGCAGAAGAGAATAAAACAAACAAACAAAACTCAAATTGTGCATGCAGAGACTGTGGGGGGTCTTCCCCTGCCGAAAAAGCTTCTTTACTGTTATACTAGGTAGAGGTCCTCCTATTTCCTCGGCAAAATTTAGTCTGTCGGGAACCCCCTTTTCTGCTTGCCTCTGTTCAAGGATTATGCTAACGACTTTGGTTTTTAAAAAAAGAAAGAAGAGGAAAAAGAAAAAAAAAATCACACATTACAGGCATGTTTGAGCCTTCTGAGCCCCCTCCTATGCAGGCGTTTCAAGTGTTTCATAAACTTGCTTATTTCTAACTGAACAAAATATGAATGTTTTTCATTAAATACTAGGCCCCTCACCATGACTGACTTTCTATAATGTCAATTATTGACGAACAAGTTACTATACCTTTGCGTAAACTATCAGCGAGCTGTAGCAGCTGAATGTGTTCTAGCTTGTCGACTAATATATCCCTCGCCTCGCTATCACGTAATGTTTTGCGCCACTCACAGAACATCTGATAGGTAGCTTGCATGGTGCTGCCCGTGTCTCTCTCATACCTACGTAGTTGAGCCTCGGTGAAATCCAAAGCTAGTCCCACCTTCCTGAAATCTGTCGGATCCATACCATCAGCAAGGTTATAGAGCTCCGACTCACTCAGGTTCCCAGGTCTAGAACATGTAAAACAATATGAGCAGAACGTCCGCCCAACAGTATGCTACACGTCGGGTTCAGTCTACTTACTGTTTACTATTAATTTTTAGATAATGATAGTAGTAATACTAGTAGTATTAGTAGTAGAAGTAATAATAGGAAGAAAAGTAATAATAATGATAATAAGAGTAATGACATTATAGAATATTTATAATGCCCCAACTCAACATGACTAATGTTCTCCAAGGCGCAATGGAAGAGAAAGTAACATGATAATACACAAAAACAGAACAGCCTACAAAATAGAGTAATGCTATGGTCACAACTGATCGTGCGTGTTTTTGCACGTGTGTGTCCGAAGCGATTCATACGTCTTCGTTTGTCATGGTCACAACCGGCTGTGCACCTCTCTGCATCAGATTCTCCTCTTGCACGTCTCGCATCCTCCTCATAAACATACCCCCTCTCACCTGCAAGAACTCTTGAGGCGAACGTACAGCACCGTACGGGGTGCTACGCAACCGCGTCCACAAAAAGCGTCGAAAAGGGTCTGTTTTCGGCCTTTAGGCGTCGTCAACTTTTCCTTAAAAAAAGGGCTTATTCCGAAAGGATGGGTAGCGTCGCGTCGCGCTGACGCGAACGTCACCATTCGTCCAAAGTACCCCCGATTTTGCCAAAAGAGTGCGTTGACTTTTTCTATATCATAATAATTAATTCGCTAAGACGACGCAGGGGGTCCCCGATTGACTTTGCACGCCCTGCAGGAGGGGGTCCGATGGACTCTCTAGATTTTTTTCCCGTTGCCCGCCGCGAGCCGCCTTCCGTCCATACCGGTCGGCCTGGCCGTCCGCATGTGCATCGCCCCCTTCGTGTTGCACGACGACGTCGCGTTGGCAGCAGGTGCGCGATCTCCTGAATGACTAAACCCCATTGGCCCCCGTGCTTTGCCTCGCCGTCGACCGAATCAAACGACGATTGGGCGTGCGTCCAGCGAACGGTACGTAGTGCAGACTCTGTATCTCTCACCGGGGGAACCCACGTAAGAAAATAATTATGCCATGGGTATGTTCAGTAGAGGTCCGTGGTATGTACGTACGATCGTACGATTTGTATCATAGTCCGCTCTGTGATTAGTATACCATGTAGGAGCAGCACCCACCAGACTGCGGTGCAATCTCATTGCAAGCTCAATGCGACGCGATTGCATATCCATAATTATACAACCATACCACGCGGGCATACAATAAAACAATACTAGCAGAAGCAGCCCGTGGGCATCCACGGGCGCTAGCTGTGTTTGATGATTAATCACCGTACCGTATATTTGTCAAAATAATCAAGTGAATAAAAAAAAGTCGGGTAGAAGTGTTATTTTTTTTTACCAAGAAGTATTTACAACATTTGAGTATGTGTTATTTATCCAAATCTTCCATGAGTTCTAAAGAAAATCCATGTTCATCTTGATGAAGACTAAATGATTATGTTCGAGTAGTATATTCATGCATAGAGCTAGAGGGAGCGATTTGATCTTGCCTTGTACATGTGCTTTAATACTCAGAGAAATTAAGGCCATGAAAACAAAACATACATAATTAGCAGTACGTCCCTTGTAAAGGATACAAAAATGAGCAAAAAAAAAACGAATTTATTGTCATTTTCTTTTCAGGGGATTAGGGCCCCCTTATATGGGTCTTGGGAAGACCGACGGATTGACTTTTCCTTACTATGCTCCCTTCACCCCAGCGCGAGGGGAGACGGGACTAATATCCTATATGTATTAATATCATAGTGGAAATATTTTTGAAGGAAGTTTTGGTGGGGGGGGGGGGGGTGGCGCTCCTTCTGTACACCGTGGAAACCGATATTCCTAAGTAACGTGATCTCCTACACCTCCCCTCCCCCGAATGATGTCTACAGATCTGTTTAGTCGTCCTAAGGGAATGAGTAATATATTTGAGGCGATATAAAATAACATGTTTCCAACGGTATGAGGGCCATTCTCCCCATTCACAGATTCATTTCAATTTAGTTGTTGATAATAGAAATGATTTATGCGACAGCCACCCAAATGTGCGGTTATGTAAACCCTAAACACTAACCCCAACCCTAACCCTATATATTGTTTTCATTTTGGGTGGCTGTCGCAAAAGGAAGTTTACCCTAGTATATGCTTCCATGGTATGAGGAAAAAGTAGATTAAATTTAAATAAAGAGACCTTAAATATATCAATTAGTGGCCGAAATCCAACCTTTTTATTACATTCTACCAGTTACATGTCTTCAGCTTGTCTCATCGAACATCGAACATTGCAGTAGGGGCAGGTTTTGATACCCTAAACAGGGAAACCCGTCTATCTCTGATTTTTATACCATTTTAATGGCGATTTTATATCTTGCTTGGTATTTTACATCCTATACCTATTTGAGGATTACATAATCATCATAGACCTCTATTTAGCCAACTGAGAGGAACCTTGAAAAAATTTTTACCTAATTTGGAACACATTACCGAACTATATCCCCCCCCCCCCCCCAGCGGATCTTCTTCTTATCATCTCTGAATTTGATCCCCTTTGTCTTGAATTTTGCTTGCTTTTTTAATATCCTAAACGCGTCACCCGGGTTATGCGCTTATTGCTGAAAAGGTACCCTTTTTTATCCGTTTTCTTGTACGTGGATGATGCCCCCTCCCCGTAACCATGAAGCTAGAAAATAATGATGTAACTCTATGCGTGAAACATAGTACATGCAGGACGTAGAAATACACGTGCGCTGTGCGAACGAATAACACGTAGTTGATGCGTCGTATACATTGAAGCCATACATGTACTGCGTGTACTATTTTTGCGCCGTAGTGGACATTGAACGTGTATACACCTCAGCATGTTGAGCTATGCCTATGTAGGGTACACGTCACGCTTTTATTTTGCAATACACCAATTGAGGTTTCTCCCCTTCACAGGCAAAGTGTATGGGTTGGGAATGAAGCTACAAACCAGCTTCATTGGTTGGCAGAATTATTACTCCCTCTGGAAATTCAATGTTTAAAAATGAATTTATGAAATTATGTACGGCACGTCAGCCCTTAAGAAGTTCCTCCCACCACTCTAAGAACCATTCCCCGTTTTACAAAATTTTACCATTTTACAAAATCCTGGATCCGCCCCTGATGACAGCCCTGCATTTCTGTGCCCCCGTTTTTTATTTTATTTTTTTACAAAAGCCTGGATCCACCCATAATAATAATAATAATAATAATGGTACGATCACTACTCTAATTTTAAATGCCAAAGATTTTGAGGTACCTTTTTGATGACAATGAACATGATAAAGCCAAATCATCCTCTTATTACTCTGGTAATCAATTTGTTTCACACTTTTTCAATATGGATAAGGCTGAGTTTTCTAGGTTTCATGCTAATATTAGAAGTAGAATAGAAACTTCGAGTGTTTGCATAATCTTCTTGATCGGTTTAGTTTAAAATGTTCTGTAAAACATGGTTTTCAGATACCCCTAATTCTTTATTTTCAATCCAGGGTTTTGACTTAATAGTGAATAATAGGACCAATAAAACTGGGGGCGGTGTTGCACTATACAGTGCGTCCCAGAAAAAAAAACGAAACCGAGATTTATCGATGTTTAATCATATCGTAATAACAATTTTGATTAACAAATGACACATATTTGTAAAGCTCGGAACCTCTTCTTTCATTTGATGCCACTCATAATTATGATACATACTTCACGCATGAGTGAGTAAAGACAATATGAAACAGGGCTACCAAAATGTCATTTGGCCAACGATATCTGAATTTCAAAGAGATAATCACATTTCTAGAAAGTTCATTTTCTGTCCTTTCATACGACACCTCAATCGGGAAAAATGAGCCGGGGATAACAAAGTTCTGTTGGTGTAAATTGATGCTTGCATTTCCATGATTTATTAAATGAATCCGTTTGCACTGGCTGCCTGTCCTAGCAAGAAGCAAACAAGAAATTCGGGGTCAACCACTCTATTATGGTTTAAAGATTATTTAACAAACAGAAGACAATATGTTACATTCAATGGATATGATTCTGATTCCCTTTTAATTCAATGCGGTGTCCCCCAAGGCTCCATCTTAGGCCCACTACTATTTCTTCTTTATGTCAATGATATTATCAAGACATCCTCCGTTCTTTCTTTTGTCTTATTTGCCGACGACACAAATATCTTTTGTTCTCACAAAGACCTTAATTCCTTAACCAATACTTTGAATTATGAAATTAACAAAGTATCAAACTGGTTTAAGTGCAATAAACTTTCTCTTAATATAAAAAAGACTCACTTCATGTATTTCAAACATCATTCTCATAATACAGACACACCAATATATATTAAAATCGATGATATGCCAGTAGAAAAGAAAACTAAGTCCAAATTTTTGGGAGTAATTATAGATGAAACTTTGACTTGGAATGACCATTTACATCACGTAATAATGTGCATTTCTAAAAGCATTGGTATAATTTCCAAGCTAAAGTTTCTTCTACCCTATGCAACCTTATTCCTGTTATATAATACACTAGTTCTCCCGTATATAACATATTGTAACATTGTATGGGCTAATTGTGGTTCGACAAAAATCAATTCTATTTTTAAACTACAAAAGAGAGCAATACGTATTTGTACCGGGTCGCATTTCTTAACTCACACTGACCCCTTATTCCATAAACTTAAAACGCTAAAAATTTTCGACTTGAATACTATCCAAGTAGCTGTCATAATGTTCAAGTACATTAATAATCAACTTCCACCATCCTTTGATAACATGTTTAAGTTTAATAGTTCTGTTCATTCCTACCCTACTCGCATTTCTGGAAATTTCCATCTTACGAATCCCAAATTATCAATAACACACAAATCTGTAAGACATTCTGGTCCGGACATTTGGAATAATCTTCCCGATAACATAAAATCTTGTTCAACCATCTACTCCTTAAAAGCTACACTTAAACGAAAGATACTACAATCATACGTGCCCACGCTTTAAATTAGTATTTACTATTTGCACCCGCACATGCAATTGCACTGCACCCACTTGATCACTCAGTTTTACCAAGAGAGTTATGTCGCCTAATCTTTTTTACGAGGCCGCCATCCATTTCCAGCCTAACCGCTCACGATGGCGGTCTCCTGCGTTCTAAATTACCTCTCTAGTTTATTGGGGAAAAATATTTACATAGGTCTATTATATTCCTTAATTTTGTTAGTATGTTTTGTCTTATGTTTATTATTGTATACTATTATTGTACATGACTTTTTACTTATGTAAACATTCGATTTATTGTATGTTATTAGAACGCAGAAATAAAAGCAAACAAACAAACAAACAAACAAGACAAAAGACCTCATGCATGGCTGATCGTCAACAAAATGGAGTGGTGAGTACAAAATGATAAAAGCTGATTGATTATGAGGTACGTTTTCGTTAAACCTACTTGACCATGCAGTTAACAACGGAGCAACTAGTAGCTCTGGTAACTGAATGGGGACGATCTGGGAGCCTTTATTAAATCATGGAAATGCAGTCATCAATTTACACCAACAGGGCTTTGACATTCCTGGCTCATTTTCCACGACTGAGGTGTCATAAAAAAGGGCAGAAAATAAATTTCCGGGAATGTGATTATCTCTTTGAAATTCAGATATCGTTTCAGATATCGTTGGCCAAGCGAATTTTTGGTAGCCTCTTTATTCACTCATGCGTGAGGTATGTATCATATGAGTGGCATCAAATGAAAGAAGAGGATCCAAGCTTTACAAAAATGTATCATTTATTAATCATAATCATAATTAAGATATGATTAAACAGCTATAAATCTCGGTTTCGTTTTTTCTGGGACGCGCTGTACAAATTTCTTCAGAATATAACTATAATAATAGACCTGTATTGAATTATGTGAATGATTCCATAGAAACACTTTTTATAGAACTTGATTTTGTTAATAGAAAAAGTATCGTTTTGGGAGTCATATTTTCACATTAATTTATGAACTGTAACAAAGATGCTAAAAACCCATGGAAATTAATCAATGAAGTTCTGAATAAAAGAAAAGTACTATTTCTATGATACAAATTGATGAAAGAACTATTGATTGATATTGTTGATCACTTTAATGATTATTTTGTTGGAATTTAGCAAGTAAGATACCAAACTGTGATAGAAAATTTTATGAATTCTTACAAAAACTCTAACCTTCATTCTATGTTCTTTACTCCTGTAAATGAAGTCATTGATATAGTTAACAAATAAGTAAACGAAGTTGTGGAGATGATGATCTGGATAATTGTATAATTTGTAGAGGTGTCGTAGTCTAGTGGATACGTCACGGGACTGTGGATCACATGGTTCGCGGTTCCGGCACTAATGTCCTTTGGCAAGATATCAATCTACATTTGCCACTGTCCACCCAGGTGTAGTAAGTGGGTACCTGGTAGGAATTTATTCCTTGAATGCTTTTAGCGCCTTAGGGCATCTCGGCTAAAGCCAGGGTACCTTAGTACTTTCCCGCGCCTCGGAATAGGTTACCTAGATAGATGGCGCATTATAAATGTCTATTAATTATTATTATTATTATTAAGAAAGTAATAGTAAGTATTGTTGAACCATTCACTTATATATGTAATCTATCTCTGAGCACAGGTGTTTTTCCAAACAAAATGAAATTAGCCAAAATAATCCCTATTTTTAAACAAGGGTAACCCCTCATCGCGATTAAATTACAGGCCAATATCTTTGTTAACCACTTTTTCCAAAATACTTGAAAAAGTAGTTTTTACTCGTACAATGATTTTTTTGAATAATGATATTTTACATGAATCTCAGTTCGGATTTAGAAAACACCATAATACAACACATGCTCTCCTCTCTCTAATTAATGACATTACAAGTTATATTGATAACGGTACCCACACAATAGTAATGTTCTTAGATTTCTCTAAGGCATTCGACACTATAGATCATGCAATTCTCTTAAGGAAACTTTCATATTATGGCAAAAGGGGCATTGTTTCAGATTGGTTTCGAAATTGTACGAACGTCAGCAATATGTCTGTATTAAAAATTGCATGTTGCAATTAAGAAATCTTAATTGTGGTGTTCCACAGGGTTCTATTATAGGCACTTTACTTTTTATTTTGTATATAAATGACTTTCATAGATCATCAAATTTATTGACTTTTATTATGTATGCAGATGACACTAATCTATTTTTTCGCATAAAAGCCTAGAAAAAATTATGTAATGTGATTAATTCTGAACTGGATTCAGATGCAAAATGGATTAAGGCTGACAAGTTATCACTAAATCTAGAAAAAAGCAAATTACATGTTATTTAGTAATACTACGAACTACCCGATTTTTTAATAGATAATAAACAAATACAGGAGGTGATTGAAACAAAATTTCTAGGCACTATAATAGATAATAAACTTTCATGGAAGCATCATATTGATAATATATGTAACCTGATATCCAGAAACATTGGTATGTTTAATAAACTCAAGTGGTCTTTTCCGCCAAACATACTGTTATCACTATACTCCACACTAGTTTTACCATAAATTATGGAATATTAGCCTGGGGAAACAGTGCGGCATGCTTGTAATAGACAGAGTTCTTTTATTACAGAAAAAGGCTATGCAAATTATAAGTAATGTTAATAATCGCCACCACACTGATGGTCTGTTTCACTCTAATAATGTACTAAAAAATTATGATATTTACCTCCTCAGTCTTGCTATACTTATGTTTCCGTATCATAATCATGAATTGCCCACTGTCTTCGATAATATATTTACAACAAATAATGACATGCATCATTATCCCACTAGACAAATCAATCAATGTATCACTTGCCAAGACCTCGAACCGCATTAACCCAGAATACGTTTTTCATTTACAGCTCCTAAATTTTGGAATTCCCTCCCTTTAAATGCACGAGACAGTATAAGCTTGAGTACACTCAAACTTAAATTGGAAAAATCACTTATTGCTTTTTATGAACGTTGATCCCTCAGTAATGATTCTTGCTTACCTGTGTAGTAAAACCCATAGACTAAATGAAACCTTCCAGATCCTGCCCCTTTCCCACCCCATTCCTGACCCCCCCCCCCCCCCCGTCATTGTGTCCTTCTTGTTCTGTCTTTTGTAAAGTTTACTCCTTTCACTTGTTATTATTCCCAGCTTTTTGTGTTTACAACATTTTTCAATGTTTTCTCTTCGATGGAAAGGGTGTTATGCCTATGATTTGTTTGCTTTCCATGGTCATGTATCTGTCTTCTTCTTTCCCCCTTTCATTGGGCATATTATGCATGATAGCCCAGTCTAGTTTTTTTATGTACTGCATTCATGATTTATATTTTGCCAGGGACCAGCGCTTCTACAAGCTTTAATTCTATGCTGGTCTCTGTTTTCATTCTAATTTTCATAAAATTAATCTAATGTAGTCTTCATTGCTGTTACATTTTTTCTCTTACAACCCACACTTTGATGCACTTTCTTTTGCTTGTAATGGTCGAAAACGTTTCTGCATTAAGTGGTGTTGTCAATTATTTTGTATACTGTTTGTTTCTGTGAAACAATACTTTTTCTTAATGAATTTCAAGAACACCATATTTTTGTCTTCAAAGACACCGTAAATTTCCCAGGTTACTTTGCAGCCACAATCCCCCACGATGAAGAAGTTGGTTTGAGTTAAAGTAGAACTTTAATGATTTTAAATATTGGCTTAATACTTATTATTGCATAGATGGCATAAATTAAACAAGGTTATCCAAATTCAACGCTTGGAAACATTTGAAGTAATGATTATTATCAATTATAAAACGGTAAAATACAGCCCCCGATATAGCAGCTGAAGAGCTCCTCGAACGCTGCTGAGATATGTGACGACACACCATGGACCAGTCCTGTCTAAGCAGACGATGTCCCATAACATCTTACACATTTTTCAGAGCCTATTTTGTCATCTCCTCTTCACTTATTTCTCTTCCTTCACTAGCGTCAGTCTTAATGTTAGTCTGTTGCCTGACTCTTAACTTCGTGTATGGTATTATTTTGATGAAAAATGCAGCGTTAAAAAAATAAAGGAATCAGTCACTTGTAAACAAAATAAGACGCCATTGTATTTTCAGCTGCTTGCACCGGGGCATGTTCGGTGTTTCAAGAGGGAACGAATACCATCCTGCTATTATTCGGAGGGCTTTTCAATTTGAAAGTGGGGTTTATTTCATTGATCATTGACCCTTCTCCTGTGTATTTACAATCAAACGGTTTTAGCTATCAGAATCAGTTTCACTTTCCCTTTATAATGGTGTGAAATAAGGTCATGTTTAAATACACCAAACTCTTTATAATTTGATAAATAATTGCATTGCAATTACGTTCATTCATTATAGGACGTCGTCTGCTTAAGCAGGATCGATCCCGAGTGTGACGACATCAAAACATCGCTATATTTCTGGCGAATCCTCGGATATTCCAGATGCTGAGAAGAGCTTTTATTTGTGTTGTTTTTATAATCATCAGATACGCAGTTGACATAAAACTTATACGATTGCCATCTGTAAGCTTCCCAGTTTCTAGTGATACATTAATTGCCATATTTGTGATTTTCTTTGAATAGCTACTTTAAAGAACAGCAAGTTTCTCCTGATTTTCTGATAATTTGCGAGGCTAATATCGCCCAAAGAGTAAGTAACATGAAAGTTAAATATCTACATTCAATAATGATGTGAAAAAGAAAGAAATTTGATAAATCTGAGTTCAGATGTTTTAAGATCAAAGTTTGATGTCATAATTATGAATTTCACAGAGCTATCATTAATGTGTTTACTACGCTACATATTTTAGCGTTTGAAGATTGTCGATTTCATAAACAAAGAGTGAAATTGTCTATTTTGCTTGATAAGATTAAGATTCTAAGAGTATAGAAATTGAGATACAAAACAAGAAGTTTTGATTTAAGCTATGTCAAATAGTTGTACAAGCTACAAGATTATTTTGAAAGTCATTTGTGTTTTTAAAAGGTTTAAATTATAAATTAGGCTCACATGTACATGTATCTATTACTAGTATTAGGAAGGTACAATGTAGGCAGAACAAAAGAATGCCTAAGATAAAGGCTGAATGTTTAAAGAGGTTTATAAATTTAAACTGTCATGCTGCATTATGCATGAGTTTGGTTTAGATATTTTGGTCACGATGTAAGTCATTTGCGAAGGTCATATTTCATTTCAATCAAAATGTATCTGGAATTTCTGGATGAATTAATTTATTGGATTTTATACTTTTGGGGTTCAATCTATGCACCTCTCAAAACAATCATGACTGATAGCATGCCATTAAAATATTCAAAGGGATTATCAACTCTGAATAATGGAATTATCATAAACCGTGTAAGAGGTTTTCAGGGTTAATTAGTGCATAAGCATGCTTTGTGTGTTACAATTATTGTTCGAATATACAAAAGAACTATTTCTTGAAATTATGCTTTAATGAGCAGTTTAGGTTATGTTGCCAATCCAAGCAAGATTGAGTATTTTACCTTCAATAAAAGTATTCATCTGAAAGATTGTACATTGAAAGTATTTCAAGGAAATGTTGATTTTGAAGTCAAATTGCTGATTTAAAATATTTCTTGTAATGAAGTAACTACTGACACAAAAAAGTCAGACATGACAGCTGATCATTGCTTGAAGTAATCTGTTTATTATGAGACAAGATACATGTATTAGAGCATTGCACTAAACAATGCGTTTCTCTCTGTTTTCATTACAGATTGAATGATTTGGAAGGGAGTTCACCATTAAACTTCCATCCCATACAATATGCGGTGTTAGCCTTATTTATTGACCCCTTCTGTGACTTCAGTGATCCACTGTTAATTGCACAATACATATTGTTTTATACATGTACTGTGAAATATGAAATTGTAATGAAATAAAATCTAAATCTGAATCTGAATAATAATGATAATAATAATATTTAGAAAAGGTCGACGCACTCTTTCGGCAAATGTGTCGTTCCAGTTAACGCGACGCGACCCGACGCTCCCAACGCACCCTTTCGGCCAAACCGGGGGGGGGGGGGGAGCTTTGGACGCGACGCGACGGTACCCACCCCTTCGGACTAAGCAGAAAAAGGGGTGTTTTCAGCTTCAATCGCCATTTAGAGTACTATTTAACAAATTCGGTCTGCGACATATAAGGTATAAATTGCGTGATCACGAATATTTTGTTGATATGAATAACACCGATTGGTGATTTGGATTGTTTGCATACAAATTAAATATGATAACACTAAAAGTTTATCTGTTTGTCCTCTAAAAGCGTTATTTTGTTATTTTTCCTGCTTAATAGGGATTATTTATTTTAAATGCCATTGTGGGTACTAGATGGCATAATTCATACGCCACTTAGGGTATTTTTGGGTGGTGTAATGACCCTTTTGACGCCATATAGGGTATGTTTTTTTCTGATGTGACGCCGTATAGGGTGCAAATGACTTCGTTACGGAAAGTTACACCCCCGTTAGGTCCCCCCCCGAGTACCGTAACGGAGCCACGGCCTCGTGAGACCTCAGCAAGAAGCCCGTGCATCTATCGCACGCAGACCACATGCGAGGAGGTGCAAGATCGGTTGTGACCAACCCTTTAAAGGTAACGGAGCCGTGACACGTCGCCAGTCGGTTGCACGTCGGTTAGGAACAGCAATCAAAATAATTAGAAATTAGATAATCTAAAGCTACTCGGACATGTCGGAAGACTATAAGGCATACAATAATTAGGAGGTGTACCTTTTGCCTAATGAGATAAAGGCAATATCCAAACAACTTGTCATGATTTCCTTATCCATGATGCCAAGAAGTAATCTCAAAACATGTATCAGTATGATAGTGAAATGAGGATGATGATATAAACTGTCCGTAATTCTCTCCAATAAAATATATTTTATGTATTATTTGGGAACAAACCTTTGATAGTCCCTTGCCCTTTATTTGTCCCTCCACATTTAGATGTTTTTATGTTTAGTGGTAACTATTTCAATTGTATATTGTGCCTTTTATTGTTGTTGAATTTTCATGTTTTTATTGTTGATAATATTCCTGTATATTTCCAATGTATCTTATTCGATCATTGTCATTTTTGTATTATGTGGAATAAATTAAATTGAACTGAAATGAAACCATATTGTATAAGTTTAAAAGGCCCCTGCAACCCAAACGCAACCCAAAGTTTATTGCTGTTGACGTACAGGGATGAATACAACTAATAATAATCTGAATATATCATAAAGAAATATGAGAAAGTTACAATGCCCCGACCGGGATTCGAACCCGGGACCCTGGATTACATGACCAGTGCTCTACCAACTGAGCTATCCGGGCTCCCGTCGATGATATTATGATATTTAATAATAATCTGTTATTCAAACATCTAGACATGCTTCATAGATTTTTAAATATATTTTGAAATATTTCCCCCAAGCTCCTAAGCTGCACCTAAAAAAGCTCCATAAATTATCTCATTCCTGAAATGACATCATCTGTCAATCATCAGTCAGCAACAACAACATTCCACAATTGACAGTGGAATCTAACTTCCCCCAGCTCAGCACATGCTCACAATAGAATTGCATGCTTTCAAACAATACCTCCTCATTACCATTCTTTTCATGGTAGAACAGATGGTAAACTCTGGCAAAGCTACATACCACTGTCTCTCATCAGTTCACTAATGATTGACAGATGATGTCATTGCAGGAATGAGATCTTGGGCATTTTTAGGACGGAGCTTAAACATGTTTGACAAAATGGCTTTGGAAATATATTAAACAATTATGAAACATAGTTAGATGTTTGAATAACAAAATATAAGATGTATGCATCCCTGCACATCAACAGGGATCAACTTGTATTTGGGTTGCATGGGACCTTTAAAGTGGTTGATTTATCTAGCGCTTACGTCTCATTGGGACCGGGGTTCAGTTCTACGTCACCGGCTCTCAGCAGAAGGATGTTGTTCGTATCTGGACAGTCATGGCCTTCCACTGGCACTGCATCAACCTCATTGCTTATCTTTCCTGACTCTGCGGTCGGAGAAGTCATAAGCTGGCATTCAAGTTTCTCCTATTATGAAATTTAGTATAAAAGAAAGGCATGTACGTTTGTTTGGTGCACATCAGAAACTAAGTATTAAAGAAAAAATTAATGTGAGTAAATATATTCCGCTAGATAGGCTAATTTACGGGAGCAACAACATTTTCTCGTGAACATTATAGATTAAATCTGCAACACTGCATGCCCAGGTAACAGGCCCATGTGGGACCCATATGGGCATCATCCGGGCCATCCGGGCCATCTGGGCAAAGGTGAACCCATATAAATCCCATATGTATCCCTTGTGGGACCCATATGGGTTAACCCATTTTGAAAAATCCACTTGGGCCAGCCCATATTGGTAAAGACTGTAAAAACCCATATGGGAAAAGACTGTAAATGCCCATATGGGTATCATATGGGAATAAGATGGGCAAACCCATCTGGGAAACATCTGTAAATGCCCATATGGGTATCATATGGGAATAAGCTGGTCAAACTTATCTGTGAAACATATTCAAATGCCCATATGGGTATCATATGGGAATAAGCTGTGCAAAACATCTGGGAAACATATGTAAATGCCCATATGGGTATCATATGGGAATAACATGGGCAAACCCATATGGGAAAACATTTGTAAATGCCCATATGGGTATCATATGGGAATAAGCTGGGCGAACCCATCTGGGAAACATATATATTTACCAAAATGGGAATCATATGGGAATAAAATGGGCAGACCCATATTTGTAAATGCCCATATGAGTATCACAAGGGAGTAAGCTGGAGAGTCCCATCTGGGAAACATTTGTAAATGCCCATATGGGTATCATATGGGAATAAGCTGGGCAAAACCATATGAGAAAGACATGTAAATGCCCAAATGGGTATCACATGGGAGTAAGCTGGGCAAACCCATCTGGGAAACATATATATTTGCCCAAATGGGTATCATATGGGAATAAAATGGGCAAACCGATATGGGAATGGCATGTAAATGCCCATATGGGTATTACATGGGAATAAACTGGGCAAACCAATATGGGAAAGACATGCAAATGTCCACATGGGTATCATATGGGAATATGCTGGGAAAACCCAAATGGGAAAGACATGTAAATGCCCATACGGGTATCACATGGGAGTAAGCTGGACAAATTAACCCATCTAGGAAACATATATATTTGCCCAAATGGGTATCATATGGGAATAAAATGGGCGATCAGATATGGGAATGACATGTAAATGCACATATGGGTATTACATGAAAATAAACTGGGCAAACCGATATGGGAATGACATGTAAATGCCAATATGGGTATTACATGGGAATAAACTTGGCAAACCAATATGGGAAAGACATGCAAATGTCCACATGGGAATCATACGGGTATATGCTGGGCAAACACAAATGGGAAAGACATGTAAATGCCCATATGGGTATCACATGGGAGTAAGCTTGGCAAACCCATCTGGGAAACATATGTATTTGCCCAAATGGGTATCATATGGGAATAAGCTGGGCAAACCCATCTGGGAAACATATATATTTGCCCAAATGGGAATCATATGGAAATAAACTAGATAAACCGATATGGAAATGACATGTAAATGCCCATATGGGTATTACATGGGAATAAACTGGGCAAACCGATATGGGAATGACATGTAAATGCCCATATGGGTACTTTATGGGAGTA
Organism: Heliocidaris erythrogramma; assembly: GCA_025617745.1. NCBI lineage: Eukaryota > Metazoa > Echinodermata > Echinoidea > Camarodonta > Echinometridae > Heliocidaris > Heliocidaris erythrogramma. The sequence goes on from CM046858.1 coordinate 19,905,275, forward strand.
AGCTGGGCAAACCCGTCTGGGATATATATGTCGATACCCATATGGGTAATAAATTGGAGTAAGCTGGCCAAACCCATATGGGAAAGACATATGGATGCCCCATTGGATATCACATTGGAATAAGCTGGGCAACCCCATCTAGGGAAACAACTGTAAATACCCATATGGGTATCATATGGGAATATCCTGGGCAAACCCATCTGGGAACCATATGTTAATGCCCAAATGGGAATCATATGGGAATAAACTGGGCAAACCGATATGGGAATGACATGCAAATGCCCATATGGGAATTACATGGGAATAAACTGGGAAAACCAATATTGGAAAGACATGCAAATGTCCACATGGGTATTACATGGGAATAAACTGGGCAAACCAATATGGGAAAGACATGTAAATGCCCATATGGGTACTTGATGGGAGTAAGCTGGGCAAACCCGTCTGGAATATATTCTGACCCACAATAAAAAGTACCCACGACTTTATAATGGTATATCATATTTATATTGACAGACACAGAATGACAATGAACCAGGGTGGAAAGATTGACCTTTTATTGAAACATTTCACTAATTTCGGAAGACAATGCTGTCTCTTGTCAGCGCACATTACAGCGCAGAACACAACAAGTTGAAAAATGAAAGTCATAGATCACCCCTGGTGTTTGTGGATGGCAACATCATTGCACAGCGCTATGTGGACGATATCCTTGAGACCACACCTGGTGCCATTCCTGCAGAACAACCGAGGACTGCGTATCTTTCAGCATGATAATGTCCGACCTCATGCTGCACGGCTGACCACTGCATTCCTGAGGGGTGAGAACATTAACACCATGGAGTGGCCGGCGATGTCCCCTGACCTCAATCACATTGGGCATCTGTGGGATGAGCTTGGGAGGCGCATTGCTGGCAGGGTAAGGACTCGTGCACAACTGATCCAGGCTTTGCAAGATTAATGGAAAACGGGATTCCACAAGATTTCATTCAAAGACTGGTGCGCAGTATGCGTCGCAGATGCAATGCCTGTCTGCAAACAAATGGTGGCCACACACGGTATTGATCTGTAACTTTCATTTTTCAACTTGTTGTGTTCTGCGCTGTAATGCGCGCTGACAAGAGACAGCATTGTCTTCCGAAATTAGTGAAATGTTTCAATAAAAGGTCAATCTTTCCACCCTGGTTCACTGTCATTCTGTGTCTGTCAATATAAATATGATATACCATTATAAAGTCGTGGGTACTTTTTATTGTGGGTCAGTATATATGTCAATACCTATATGGGTAATAAATGGTAGTAAGCTGGCCAAACCCATGGAAAAGACATATGAATTTCCCCATGGATATCACATGGGAATAAGCTGGGCAACCCCATCTAGGGAAACAACTGTAAATACCCATATGGGTATCATATGGGAATATGCTGGGCAAACCGATATGAAAATGACATGTAAATGCACATATGGGTATTACATGGGAATAAACTGGGATAACCGATATAGGAATGACATGCAAATGCCCATATGGGTATTACATGGGAATAAGCTGGGCAAACCAATATGGGAAAGACATGCAAATGTCCACATGGGTATTACATGGGAATCAGCTGGGCAAACCCAAATGGGATATATATGTCAATACCCATATGGGCAATAAATGGGAGTAAGCTGGCCAAACCCATATGGGAAAGACATATGAATGCTCACATGGATATCACATGGGAATAAGCTGGGCAACGCCATATAGGGAAACAACTGTTTATACCCATATGGGTATCATATGGGAATATGCTGGGCAAACCCATCTGGGAAACATATATAAATGCCCATATGGGTATCATGTGGGAATAAGCAGGGCGAACCCCTAGGGAAAGACATATGAATGCCCATAGGGATATCACATGGAGAATAAGCTGGGCAACGCCATATAGGGAAGCAACTGTAAATACCCATATGGGTATCATATGGGAATATGCTGGGCAAACCCATCTGGGGAAACAAAAGTCAATGCCCATATGGGTTTCATATGGGAGTAAGCTGGGCAAGTCCATATGAGTATGATATTCCAAAGTCCAAATGGGTGTCATTTTGAAATGACCTGGCAAGCCCATATGTTAAAATTTGTAAACCCCAATGTGGGTATCATTATTGGAATGATCTGGGCGAACCCATGTGGGTAAGATGTGTAAATAATAAGCTGGTTAAACCCATATTCTTGAGGGGTACATACTTCTGACAACAAATTATCAGCATACTATTAAAGATCTACATTGTACACATTTGCAAACTGAATTCATATTTTGATGTCATTAACTTAACAAACTTATCAAACGGTAATAGAGTACCGAAGTGTGACGTCATACCGCCCAACTTGTCAAGGTGGCTGGTTCTAAACAATTTTGTGCTGAACAATGGCGTGGTGATCACACCAGCACCAAACACTGAATTTGCCCTGCTCCAGCCCGTTGCTTGACTGATATCGCGGTGAACTTAAAGCGCGGGCTTTGTTGTTTAGAAACAGTAACCTGGACGACGAGCGAATATGACGTCAGTACTTCGGTACTCTATTAATCTATGGAGACCTAAAAAATGTGAGAAGTGCTTAAGAGAAAATGAAAGCGCCTCCCAACCCCATGTGCTTTGACCCCTAGTACAAATGGTTGAGTCCACTTTTCAAACCTGCGCCACCTTTTGAGGAAACGGCATTTCATTGCATACTATACGAAGGAAGCACGACACATCCACCCTCCTACTCTTTGAAGGTAAGCTGCAATATATCTTATCATTTCTTTCTAAATTCCATTTTCTCTTTGATATTGTTTCTTAATTTAAAAGTACATATATAGCCTGAGATGTACCATCCAGTGACATTTTCTGGTTCATGACTGTCTTTTGTGGGATTATTATGAGTGAATTGAGAGAAATGTTAATTCAGTTGAGTTACCAGCACTATGAAGACGATGAACAATTGCTCTGGTAGACAAAAGAACATCCCTTCATTACTATTATGTAAAATAAGCAGAACAGGTGAATATGCATGTGACACCTGTTCTACATATTTTTACATAATAGCAATGAAGCCGCATGGGCGCAAATCCAAACAGGAATTCTATTCAAGTGGGGGGACACACATGGATGCAACAATGGGGTGTCCCCCCACTTGAATAGAATTCCTGTTTGGATTTGCGCCCATGAATGAAGGGATGTTCTTTTGACTACCAGGGCAATTGAGGAAGGTACAATGAGGAGCTGTATATTATGTCCGCTTCTTTGTTCGCCATGTTCATAGTGCAGTTTACCTTAGCTTAATACTCCCATTGTTTAAGTTGCAAGGCCCAAGAGGAAAGAAGTATGCCTGGGTCATATCGTTCACCCACCGCGTGATAGTTTACATTCCCTACTGGTTTGTTTATAACCAAGGGGTTGTGTGGTAACTCCTTGGTTTAACTTAGTGGTCTGGCTTTCCATGTATATGGGCTAAGAAATCAAAATCATTTCACTAGGCAAGTGTGTATCGAGCACATAATTATGCAGACAAGATGAATGTCATAGTTTATTATATCATAATAATGTTATTGTTCGCTTCATGCGAGGAGCAACTGCCATAAATGAATAATTGATGTGTCATTACTACCATTCTCAAAATATAGGCCTACAAATTCCATACACCATTTCATTATCTGCTATATTTCTTGTCATTTCCCTTTGCATGGGTCAATAGGTATTGTCCATATTTCTATATGTTTTCTTTTTTCCTTTTTTTTTAATTTTATGGAAACGGCATGATGTCTCGTATATGTGGTATATAGAGAGAGTGAGAGAGAGAGGGGAGGGGAGGAGAGAGAAAAAAAAGAGCTAATATTTAGACTTGCTTTTTAAAAAATATCTGCATTGGCAATCGAAAATTGTAGCATAATTGCAAATTTCACTATCTACAAAAAAATAATATTGTAAATATGCTAGTGTAATTTTTTAGGTGAAATTTGTTACATGTACATATATCTCACTCTGTCGTTTCAGATCCAGCAAATAGACGATAAAACAACAACGGTACGAGGAAACAGCATAAGCAGTAACGTAACAACTAAAAAAAGAAGCGTATATTCTAGATGGACAAAATGAAGAAGACTTCTGGCACGTGTTAAGATTATATCATGATTATATCCAAACTGGATGAAGCTGTTAAGGTGGCACCATACTTAGTACCTGCAGGAAAATGTTTCCAGTATTCGGAACTGACGAAATGTTTATTATGAATACTATGAAGGCCGGGAAGACTCCTTTCAACATGCTCTGGTCGTGTATGCATCTCAACTATGGGGGAATGCACAATCAACTGATGGAACAAAAAACGCAGCTTCATTAGATGTTGACCAGTAATTTGGATAATTATAAGGAAGTGCCAGATGAAAACAACTACTGTTTAACCTTATCTTTTGGATAGCATGATGTGATTGTAATAACAAATACTGCATATTAATCTTTAATGTATGCATGGTGAAGGAGGAGGGCTAGAGATTACAACTGGAGGAGAAAGTCTATTGTATATCAATTCATTCTACTTCTGACCGCCGTTCTGTTATTTGATGAAATCTCCAACTGGGCCTTTGGGTATTAAAATATTACTTACGCAGCTCTTTATGATATGATACATGCATTTCTGAAAGAACATTCTAAACTCATGGGGCTTGACACTGAACTCCACTAGCCTGCACGTTACGAAGGAACTAATGGCGAAAAAGGAAATTGTTTCGGGGTATCGCCTTAACTACGACACATGTAGTGGCAAGCTATAGATCCGGAGTCGACCCTTCCCAACAGATGCATTTTTTTTTTCAATAGTGAGAAGGAACCGTGATATAAACTACCTAACCAATACAATATTCCGTTATTTATTAATTTTCACAATGTGTTTTTCTTTTGAGTTTGTCTTAAAGTGAGTTGCGAAGGCTGTTCTTTAGAAATTGTACTTACAGTATCTAAACACACTTCCATGTGATGTGTCACAAAATGAATTGTATGAGAAATGATTCCATCAAAATCCCATTATCATTTTTAATGGTAGACTCCTAAGCTTATTTTACTTCAATAGTGTATGTCGTTGCATATCCCCAAGCTTAAAATGAAAAATCTCCAGTTCTTTTTGTAAGATGAACATGATGGTGGTTAATTGATAATTTATTTAACCTGACAGCTAAGAAAGCAAGTTAGCGTAACTATGTTTGTAAGCAAGCAACCGGGGGAAAGAAATCTTTTAGTCCTATTCGAGGGACTTGCATTAATTCCTTACTAACTACACAGTATTAATTTCTAATATTAAAAAGGTTTACTTTGAAATATGATTACTTACTATTTAATGGGTAAAACTATGTAGAAATAAGTGAATACATGTTTGCATGAATGGGATTGATGGGATACTTCATGGAAATCTAATTACTGCTATGGAGTAAATTTCATGGGCATGTACGAATAAGTGAAAATATATTTGCAGATCAATATAAAATACATGTATGTCGTTGCCTATTCCCAACTTAAAAGTAAAATTCTTGTTTGATGAAAATATCATTTATAGATGCATATTTATAATAAAAAATGTTTATATACTTTGATAATCTAATTACTACTCTGGAGTAAATTTATTGGGTATGTAGCAATAAGTGAATACATGTCAGCGTGAATGAGTTTGGTGGGGGTACTTCATATATAGGCATGCTCAGAAATTTGTTCACCGCGCAAACAAGTCTGTTTTCAAGACAAAATTCCACAGGCAATACTCATTATTTGTGACATACATGTATGTACACAGGTTGCATGGCAGGTCACCGGCAACTTATATTTCAAGTACCCCCATTTTTCATTTTAATGTTGTTGTTTTTTTGTACTGGCACAGCTGTGGTGAGAGGCTGATGATGATTGCATGATCAAGTAGTCTTTGTGTCCCATGTCTTTCCTTAAAAACGATTTAGGAGTTGCCCCCTTGTATCGATTGAATAGACCAATATAGGCATATTGTACATCTCAGTTGCTAAATTATTTCGGGCCCATGAGGGGGCCCATGGGGGAACGCAATATATGGGATCAATCATACTGTTCCCACATATTACCCAGATGGACCGCAGATTAAACCCATATGCACTATGAACACGATGACAAAGAAAGTGGACAAAATATACAGCTCCTCATTGTACCCTCCACAATTGTTCTGGTAACAAAAGAACATCCCTTCATTGCTATTGTATAAAATAAGTAGAACAGGTGAATATGCATGTGACACCTGTTCTACATACTTTTACATAATAGCAGTGGAGGGATGTTCTATTGTCTACCAGAGCAAGTGTGGGAGGTACAATGAGGAGCTGTATATTTTGTCCGCTTCTTTGCTCGCCATGTTCATAGTGATGGGCCATCTGGTATGGCCCATATGGGTCCCCAATGGGCCTTTTGTGCAAAATACTATGGGGCCCCATATGAGCATTCCAGGGTAGGACCCATATGGGATAGCCTATATTTTGCCAACATATTGCCCACATTTATACCCATATTGGCAACAGGCTGAACCCATATTAGCCATATGGACGGCCCTTATGGGCCCCATATGGGCCTTGGGTGCAAAATCTTTTGGGGCCCATATGGGCATTCCCATGTGGGACCCATATGGGAACCCACAGATAATTCCCATATGGGATAGCCTTCGTGTACTTGACTGCCGAAATCTTGGAGCTCGCTGGCAACGCTGCCCGTGACAACAAGAAATCCAGGATCATCCTGGCGATCTGGGATGGCCCATATGGGTCTCCAATGGGCCTTTTGTGCAAAATACTATGGGGCCCCATATGAGCATTCCAGGGTAGGACCCATATGGGATAGCCTATATTTTGCCAACATATTGCCCACATTTATACCCAAATTAGCAACAGGCTGAACCCATATTAGCCATATGGACGGTCCTTATGGGCCCCATATGGGCCTTGGGTGCAAAATCTTTTGGGGCCCATATGGGCATTCCCATGTGGGACCCATATGGGAACCCACAGATAATTCCCATATGGGATAGCCTTCGTGTACTTGGCTGCCGAAATCTTGGAGCTCGCTGGCAACGCTGCCCGTGACAACAAGAAATCCAGGATCATCCTGGCGATCTGGGATGGCCCATATGGGACCCACATGGGTCTTGGGTGCAAAATCTTATGGGGCCCATAATTATGGGCATTCCCATGTGGGACCCATATGCAAACCCATATGGGGCCTACATGAGCCCCATATGGGCTTGCTACCTGGGTGATAATAAACATGAATTGAATTTGATATTGCGTTCTGGTAATGGTATAAGCCATTTCATAATCACAATTTCCGCATGGGCAGTTAAAGGTCTTTTGTACCGAGTACAATTGACCTTTATATGCTACCATTTTGTACACACCACGATGCGCGCACCAGTATGATGTATGATATTACGTGTTAAACAAGTGGCGGGTCCACCAAAACAAATGCGCATGCGCGTGCAAAATGGAGTCATTTCAGGGTTTTTGTACCAAAGATCTTACGAGGGAAGATAGGACACTCACCCTATTTTTATGTAACGGAAGGGCGCCCAACATCGTTGGGTAGGTAAACTTTCCCGCTACGTTGACATTACGTGCAAAACAATGGCGAGCAGGTCGAATGTGTAGTGTTCTGCTGTGAATTGTTCAAATAACCCCCACAAAGCACCAAATCTGCACTTCTTTCGAGTTCCCAGAAACAAAAATAGTCTTGCACTTATTCTAATTAAGCTTAAATTAAATACAATGATCTTACTTTTAGTAATGTTGTTTCTTGATGGTTAATCCTTTCATTCAATCCATGAAGATCGGATATTTGATTGGTTTCTTGGCCCAAGGTCGATCTCGATGCCGATTCTGCGAATGGGATATAGATGTTTACCAGCTGTGTCCTGGGTGTCAGGGGCATTTGTGTCATTTCTCTACAGTCTAGTTCATGATCATCATCGAGGACTGGACAAGACGATTCATTATCCCTGCATTCAACGATCGAAGGATATCTACCAATTGTTCCGCCAGAAGCAGGTGACGTGAAGCAGTGAGAATTGTCTTTCACATAATCTTCTGTAGGTGGTCGGGTAACTTGATTTTGATCTAGGGTGTTAGCAGGGACAGGGCTGTTATTGTATGCTGTTGTATAACCACTGCTTTCTGCACAAGAGTAGTGTGGAGGAACGTTATTACCGGGGATTTTGATATCACATGGAGATCTACTTTTAGTGACAGTGCAACATCCTGGGCGTGCGACGTCACATGGAGACTTAGTCGTAGAAGTAGCTTCGCCTTCACATGAGGGCCCTGTCTGAGAAGTATTAAGGTTAGAACTGTTGATATTGCGTGAAGAAGCATTGTGGCAGGTCATCTTACCTCTGGAACTGTTAGCATCATTATAAGACTCAGTGGGAGATGTAATGTTACACTCAGGATTCTTGTTTTCGTCGGATAACTTAACTTTCTTGGTTCTTTCGATTAAGTTGAAAAGTTTCCTTAAAAAGTAGTTGTAGTCATATTCTTTCAGCTGCCATCGCACAAACGTGCCGATCCTGACACGCCAATCACCGAGAGATACAGGCATGGTGACATCCAGATACTGTGTGAACATTTTAAAGAAAAGTAGAGAGATAAATACGTACAATCGGCATTATTTGGAAACCAACGTGTAGTCTTGTAGCAGTAAATTGCTCTGTGTCTATAATGCACATCTGAAATAGAGATTAAAGGAGATTTAACACTAGAATATAAATCTACTTATGTTCAGAGGTGTTATGTATTCTTAATCATTGACCTGTATCACTTTAGAAATAAAATATCAGAAAAGGGTTTAAATCAAGACATTCTAGCTCACGGTACCATCTGCTAATACTTTACATGGGGGCCGCCATTTTCTTGATGATATGGAGTTGTACATGAACCACTGGCAACCGTTCCGGTTAGGACAATATTTTTAATCCTCGAGCTAAAATGCTTCTCTTCATTATAAAAAATATATGATGGAAAATATAAAACAGGTGTATACATATATTCTAAACTTTGAAATTTATAGATTTCTTTTAAAATTCTCTGGTTTGGCTAAATAGAAATCGATTTCTTGGGCTTGCCTGTCAAAGCAGAACATAATTGATACAACGCGCATTCTGACTTTTTGAAGTCCATTATATCAAAGCAGGTGAATGCATAGTTTGTCATTATTGACGCTCGGCAAAGTTATCATCCATAATTTTGAATTAATTCGCTCCGTCGCGTACGTCATAGTATCAAGAAAATAGATTTATATGTAGTAAAATCGTAATTTTCAAAGAAATATAAAACACATTTTCGTTTTTAGAATGTATGTATATATCTGTTAAATATTTAAAATTTAAATGGGATTTTGTATCAGGAAGAAAATATTCGGATTAAAAATATCTTTATGTGCACATCAAGAAAATGGCAGCCCCCGGGTATCGCTAGCAGACGATAAATTTTGCTGAGAAAATCTTGATTTATACCCATCTTGTATATTTTAATGCAAAACTACGTAAGACAACAAGAAGGAATAGATTACATCTTTGAATATAAGCACATTTATATTTTAAGGTTAATTCCCCTTTAAAGTATGAACCTGTCATCAACAATTATTTAGGTATACTACACTGTAAAAACTGAAGTGCTACTACTTTTTCGGGGCATGTATAGTGACTGCACCGGAAATGCTGTTTTAGCACTTGTAGTGTGCTAATTTACCAGCAAAAAAAATGTGACGGTGGCGAGCCTCGAACCAGGTTCCGCTGATTGAGAGGCGCTAACGTTACCGATAGACTAACGAATGCTTCTTGCAATCCAGTTTAGTCATGGGAGTCAAGTAGATAACATGAACTATGTGGTGTCGTAAATTCACTATGTAACAATATGATCTGCTCTAAATCGTACGATGTGAGTTAGTCTAGCGGTAATGCCAGCAATTCTCAATCAGCGGATCCTGGTTCGAGGCTTGCAAAAATCACGATTTTTTTAATGAATGTTTAGCAGTTTAAGGGGCCGGTCCAGCTCCCGTGAAAGTGCTGAAACAGCACGCTGTGTGCATTCCAATAGCACTTTGAGTGCAGTCCCTATGCATGCCCTCAAAAAAGTGCTAAATTCAGCCGTCGTGGTACTGAATACAGCACTTAAGTTTTTAAAGTGTATTACTGCTGCTACTTATCTTATAATAATAATAATAGTCATAACAATAATGATTATGATGATGATGATAATAATAATAATAACAATAACAAGGATGACATTCTAGTATTCCGCGGACATAATTTTTCGCGAATGGAACTAACCGGATTGTTTTGCAAGTGGTTAAATTTGCGATCAGGAAATTCTCAAAATCTTCAAACAGCTAGGGCAGCACAAAACTATGATAATATCTGTATATCACAATATCGAAATACAAATGAATACGAGTATTGAGCGAGATTGGCTCAAACTAAGCTTTAGAACAACCAAAAAATACGACGCGAGCGACAACGACAAAGCAATTCCTTCCTTGGGCAAAATTAATTATACTAGTGGTATTCAAAACAATTCACTAAACTTTTTGACTTGACGATTTTGACATCGTGACATAATCTGAAATGGACAGCCACTACAAAACATTATTCTATTGTAGAATGCAGGGGGCGAACTCATGAATATTCATAAAGCTGCCTGAAGTTAAGAAGGTATTTATTATTCGTGAGGCTGCCGATAATAGTGCGTATTTTGATACTAGATCACGCACTCCGTATATAGTGTGCGGCGGGTATGTGCCGCCCAGAAGACCCCCATTTTTACACTCAAATTTCCGTTTCAAAGCATACCATATTTTCTTGTTGAGAAAAAGAAGAGAGAAAACTGTTCCAAAGCACCACTTTTTTCATTCCGTAGTTCGGCCCTTCTGGCTCGCCCAGCCCGTCCGGCCTGTTTCGAAGAATATCTTTTTTGGTGAAAAGTTGAAAACGAGTTTCATTCCAGGTGCTTAATTCCTCAGAGCTTTCCCCATTGCTTCCAATCCGGTCCCAATCCACCCCGGGAAATTCAAATTTCATTCATGCTGAGCGCGAGCGCATGCATGCGATTAACCCCGCTTATATGCATACACACACCATATAGACTTGCCATGACACACATCGTATCACTATGAACATGACGAACAAAGAAGCGGACAATTTATGCTGCTCCTCATTGTACCCTTCACAATTGCACTGGTTAACAAAAGAACATCCATTCATTGCTATCCTGTGTTTAGCTGATGGGAGCTTGTGGGAACCAGTTCCGTAGCATATTTATATTGTAATCCAGTTCCAAAGACCCCCTTTTCCCAAAATGTTTGTATTTCCGAAGGCCATCCTTTTCATGATACGCTTGTTGCGAAGCCCTCTTTTTTGTCTTGCTGGCGGCACATATACCCACCACTTTTGGGATCGAGTGTTCCACCCCCCCCCCCCCCCCCGCCAGTAGTCGGGTCCGCTCGCTGTTCATAAGGATCGCTATTCAATTAACACGCGTTATGGATAGCGGTCCTTATGAATAGTTATGAATAGTGAGTCTTATGATCGGAGGTCCTTATGAATAGCGAGGTAATTTTCTATGGTTTGCTCGCTAATTACATGTAAATTATAAGGATTCATACAAAACCCCTATTCATTAATAATCACGCGTTATGGATAGCGGTCCTATATGAATAAGTGGTCCTTATGGATAGCGGTCCGCAAATATCACGATTTATGTACAATGTTTTGATACCTGTAGTATTGTTTGCCAAAATTAGGTATATCTTCAGTGCAATTTTGTCTTTGTCTAGTTTGTGGTTGTCTATTAGGTGTTATTTTTTTTGGTTTCAAAGCTTATTTTGACCCAATGGGTTTTGGCTATTAGTGCGCACCTGTCGTCATGATTGTACATGATCAACTTGACTTCAAACTTATCGATACTGACGTCGTCCTAAATTCTTAATATTTTTAATCCTTCGTAATATTTTAGCGTGTTGATGAATTCGCGACCCACTCGCAATTCGCGAAATTCGCTAAAATAAAAAATATGGCGTATACAGTAGGTTTCCTTGGCCAGTTAATTTGTCATTCATATTTATTTTTGTGCATTCAGTTAACGCAAAAATTCAGCAAAAAGACAACCAAATTCATGTCAAGCATAGAATATCGTGTTTGTGACCCTTATGGTTAAAAAGTAACCTACGTTACCATCCCTATAGAAATTATAGAACCAATGATTCCATGAATTTCAGTTAGCAAATGTAGGCAAATGGTAACCATGTCAAAAAGAAATGGTTTGGTTTCATTAGCGACCAAACATCTTTTCTGCGAATTATACTAAAGTTGAAATGAAACATGCGTTACCGCAACATACGTAACAGGGCCATTTTACAACTTCAGCTAAAATCCGTACAACTTTTATCGAACCGCCACCACGGGTCATGGGATGCCTAGTAACTGTCAATGAGACAAAATGGGGCATCACAGCGGTACCACGTACTATAGTGTAGGCAGTTACTTCTAACAGCTAAGCAGTTGAGCTAACGGCAAGAATTTTCAATTGTTACATTAAACTTTTAACTAATAACTAACGATACAAAAGCTTGTAAATGTGCTTAAAGCCTAGGTCACATCCCGCCGTGCGTGTTTTTAGTCTGTACGTGTTCTGCGGAGGCCACGTCCGCCACGTTTTTCTGAAAACGTGGGGAGGGAGTAGCAAGAGCAGGGAAGGAGTACGTCAACGCACTTCACACGCATTACAACGCAAGGTGTAAGTACGTGGCCCGCACGCCACGCCTGGACGTGAGTGGTTGCGTGCATCGTACGTTGCGCACCTGGTAAGTGAGTTGTACGTGCTTATAACGTGCTTACAACGTACAATCGCCGTGCGGTTGCCGCGTTATCGTACGGAGGCCGTACTTTCACGTACGGTGTCTTTACTAACTTGCAGGGAGTAAGTGCGTGCAAGTACGATAAACGTGAGTTTTTTCCCGTCACCATCTGCCGAGTCTTCATCGCTCCTCATCTGTTCGTCACGTGCCTTTACATCATCTACGGCCCGTTTCTGTTGGGCTTCTCTGGCCCTATTAGCTGTCTTTTGAGCTGACCCCTTTTTGTTAAGCTTCTTGGGCATCTTGGAGACGAAATGATGATACTCGTCAGTCTGCTCGGCTTTTGTATATCCTGCAGAAATCAGCGCGCACAACGTGCGTTGCAAGTGCATAGCGCGTACTTCCTCGGTGCGGTTTACGTGAGTTCTGCGTTCTCACTGGACAATTAAACTGGAGAAGCGCCGAATAAGCACGGACCCCGCACTTATCACGTGCGGAGCACGCACGTGCTAGGTGCGTTGTCCGTAGAGCAAGTAACTGTGGGAAATTTTTTCAATAACTCACGGAGCCCGTGCGTTGTGCGCTCGTTAGCAGCAGAGGGCACGCACGCCAACGCACGTCACCCGTACTGGGGGTGAATCTGTAGACCGCCCGCAGCCTGAACGCAGCGAAAGTTCCTCGTGCACTAAAAGTGCTACGGCGTGTCTGCGTGCTCCCAAATCCATACCGAGGCGGTACTCACCACGTACGGATCCCCAGATTTTGTCCATGTTTTTGCACGTAGACAGCACGCACTTGCAAGTACGGCGGGATGGGACCAACGCTTTATTCATTTCGATTAAAAAATGACATCTTCATGAGATATTCACGTGGCAGTAAGTTATTTTATGCTATGGTCACAACTGATGTGTGTATTTGCTCATGCGTGTCAGCAGCTGCCATCGGCTGTGGGCCAACCCCTGCGATTCGTACGTCCTCCGAGTCGTCCACCTCTCTGCATATCTTCTTGGACACCCTGTTCATGAACATGAGGCGAACTCTTGAGGCGAACGTACAGCCCCGTAATGTACCGTGCAACCGACTCGCGACATGTCACGGATCCGTATGGAGCCATAGGCTTCTTGCAACCTCCGCAAGGAGCCCGTACGATGGTCGCAAGAAACACATGCATGAAGTACGATGGTTGCGCATGTCACGTACGCTCATCAGAACACGTAGTCACACGCAGAGATTGTCAGACTGGTCAAACAGCCTCCCCACGTGTCTTGCGTGCTCCTACGTGCTTGAAAAAAACCCCACAAAACCCGTGCATGCCCGTTCGTGCGACGCGAGGATTTTCTGCGAAATCCGTCGCAGACCAAACGCAAGGAGGTGTACGACCGGTTGTGACCACCCTTTTACACGTCAAGTGGAAAATTTTGTAACGTAGGTTGCATCTAGTGTAACGTCGCATAGGTTTCAATTTAGTATATTCTTTTCGAGGCAAATCAAATGCGGAGTTCCGTAGGGGTCTGTTTTAGGCCCTACTATATTTTTGATTTCTATAAATGATTTCTCACCAGTCTCGGACTTAAGGCTATTTGCCGATGATTCAAATATGTTTCATACATTTCCACCTCACCAGCACGTCATTTATGTGCATGAAATTAATGCAAATTTACATCTGGTCCAAGAATAGTGTTTTGCAAATAGACTCATAATCAACTCCACGAAAACAAACGTTATGCTTCTAAACAGTCGAAGGATGAGGCCTTTTTAAGAGGAAGACTTGAAATATTTGAGAATGATATACAAGAGGTTGATGTACCTACGTTTGTTGGTACACATATTGATAAACACTTCTTGGAAACCCCATTCCTGCCAAATCACATTCTGATATCGTTGTATAAAGCTGTAATAATTTACATACGGTATTGAAGTATGGGGGAGTACTTATAAAACAAACCTTCAATGTATACTCTATACACAAAAGATGGTAATGCGTGCTATTACCTTTATTTTTTTAGGGGGGTGTCTTGCCTTGACAAGTGTCTTGTCGGTGATTTTCACCGACAAATTTGCTCTCAGCCAATCAGATGCAAGGATTTCAGTAGCTTATAACAGTTGACAAGTTTTATGAAACAGAGCCCAGATCTCACTCGAGACCATTATTCCAATCTATGAGAATCTTAAATGTGTTTGAGTTACATCATTCATCAGTATATTTATCAATATCTACCCCATAAATGTGGTATCAAATAAAACTGGAAGAGTTATGCTATCTAACTGTGGTGCAAGAATTATGATATTTCTATCATGTTTGTAATATAAGCATTTTAAAAAGTGTAACATTTTTTTTGACTCGCACTGTATATGAGGGGTAAAACAAATATATTTTCAGCATTTCATTTTTAATGACCCAGAACAAAATGAACACTGCATCTATCCATTGTAATGACACAACCTATACCCCGGGGCGGTGTGCGTCATGATTGGGTCATTATAATAAAAAAATGTGACCGACAATGCGTTATATTCGCACCCTCATTATGAATAGCAATTTATGTTCCGGCGGCACCAGCTACAGACATTTGAATCAGACTAAAATTATTGTCTATTCAATTATGGTTTTAATATTTCCTTATACACACACTTGTTAATAAGGTTACATGTCGTTTTTCCGAAGGTTCGTATTTCCGAAGGTTCGTTTTTCCGAAGGTTCATAATTCCGAAGGTTCGTTATTCCGAAGGTTCGTTACTCCGAAGGTTCGTTTTTCCGAAGGTTCGTTTTTCCGAAGGTTCTTTTTTCCGAAAATGAAATAGGGTTCATAATTCCGAAGGTTCGTATTTCCGAAAATGAAAAAGGGTTCGTATTTCCGAAAATGAAAAAGGGTTCGTATTTCCGAAAATGAAATAGGGTTCGTATTTCCGAAAATGAAAAAGGGTTCGTATTTCCGAAAATGAAAAAAGGTTATAAATTCAGAAAATATGGCGTCAATCCGTATTTCGGGTAGGGAGGAGGGGAAAGACGGCCAAGTGTAAAGATATTCATTTCGTACTCAATAATCATAACAATGATGATAACAATTATAATAAAATCCAGAGAAATAGCCATTATATTATCGTAATTCCTATCAATATTATCATTATTATTATTATGATTATTATTATTATAATTATTATTATTATTATCATCATTATTGTTATTATTATTAATATTATTATCATTATTATCATTGTTCCTATTATAATAACCAATATTTGTGAGCGAGCGTAGAGAGCGAGCGCCTCAGGAATACATGTTTCATTTCTCATAAAATGATATTACTTCGGTGATTAAAATACATACTGATGTATTGAAGAAAGTGAATGATCGGATTCCGGATTACATTTGCTACAACGAAATTGGCTTGAAGTTATTTAATGTATATACCGCTTTGGAAAATGAGACACACCAAAGTTCCAAGTAGGTCTTTACAAGCAGAAAATGGCCACGTAATGTTTTTGAAAGGGGGAGCTGATGCCTCTTGGCAGAATATCATATTCCCCGTTTCTACAATTTGCAAGCGAGCGAAGCGAGTTAGAAAAGAACATAAAACCTTTTTTTTAATGGAAATGCAATTTCGCCATCAAAAGACAAATATAGAACATGTAATAATGAGCCATGAATAATATTACTTAACTGCTGCCGAATATGGAATATTTGGGCACT
Source organism: Heliocidaris erythrogramma (assembly GCA_025617745.1). Classification (NCBI taxonomy): domain Eukaryota; kingdom Metazoa; phylum Echinodermata; class Echinoidea; order Camarodonta; family Echinometridae; genus Heliocidaris; species Heliocidaris erythrogramma. Next base: position 19,921,834 of record CM046858.1, read on the forward strand.
TCACTCGCCCTAATGAAGGGCGTTCCCTGTCCCAAACTATTCCGTTTCTAAATCTTACGCGCTAGTGAGCAAGTAAAAAAAAGGAGATATTGTCTATAGAATAATGATTTTGTTACCAGATAATCCAAACAACGATAACATTTTGAGTACCTTCCCGCCCACAGATAAGGATAGCCGACCATCTCGCTTCCCAAAATAAAAGGATGTTCGGGCACCACGCTGCTGGATTCCAGCGAGCCAAACATTGACACTTTATTATTTTTAAGACATGTAAGATGTAATTACTTCGTCAACATTCAACATAAATTGTGATTAAAAAATACTATGAAAAGTGTATACTAAAAATAAGGTGGGGGCGTCCTGCATCCCTAGCCCTCAGAGCCATCTATTACAGAGTTTGGCCAACTCGGCTCCATGTAGGTAGCAATATGGCGCTTGTTGCTTTGTTAGGCAAGCACTAAAGAAACAATTGTAATAATAATAATAACAATAATAACAACAACAACAATAATATTATCAATAATAAAAATTATAATACTGAAAATATTAGTAATAATAATAATAATAAAAATGATAAAACAGATAATACTACTACTAATAATAATAATAATGATAATTATAATAACAATAATAATAATACAAATAATACTAGTAATAATAATAAATAAATGAATATATACCATAAACAACCAAAGCCGAAGAAAGATGGATCGTAACAAGTTAAAGAAGGAGTCTTATCATCAGGCTGATATGATTATCATAAAAGGAAACAAAAGTAAAACCAAACTATAATGCAAAATATCTCAAACAATTTATGCAGCAGGGCAGACGGAAATCACTGAGCATGTTTTATAACCTTACAAAAGTATTAACATTTCTTAAAACAGATTAAAATCTTAAATTGTAGAGGTAAATGAATGAAATGCAGCATAGCATGCTGTAAGTAATGACCTTGCTTACACAACTATACAGCATTTTGTTTGCCACATATCTGAAATGATCTATGACGCAGATAGTTTCAAACACTTTACAATTCCAACAGAACTTTATGCGGCATAGATAGTAAGGATTATTCCCTGTATGATAATTATTTTAGCCCGACTGAAAGAAAACTTAACATTTTGATCCACTATTCTTCAAATTTGGTTGTATGTTGCTTTCAATCATTATCATTATATTCAATTAGCGATTGCACCTGACCTATATACTTACACATAATATGCCAGTATAAAGAGTTTTTTTTTTATTCTTCAGATGCGGTGTGCTATGAAAACCCATTGCTGCCACATAAAAAAAAAAAAAAAAAAATCTAAAAAAAAAAATCTAAAAAAAAATGCATGCGTGCCATGCATGCCATGCGCCACGCACGGCCATAGCCACACCACCATACCAATACACTGGATGGAACTTTGCAGGAATCCAGCCGGAAAGCCAATTTGAGGAGTGTCAAAAACTATATCAAAAAGGAAGAGATGAAAAATAGTGATATAAAAAAATCACATACTAACCTGGGACGAGCAACAACAAATACATTTATAACTGTTAATATCTAAAACATATTTAGTACATTACCGAGTACATTACCCTACAAAAGATGACGTCATTCATTTTAATACAGAGTCCTATTCTTGGAGAGTGTCGTTGAAGTGTATAAAGGGGATAATTTGCACTGGTCCGCTAGCCCTCAGAGAAAATACCGAAGGAACTGACTAGGTGGAGGTTGAAGAGCAAGGTTTACGCTATCGAAAAAGTGATATTTCATCAAAAGTTATATGTCTTTGTCCATAGCGGACTAGTTTTTTTGCAGACTGACATATTTCCCCTACTCTACGTATGCTATATACAGTGGCGTAGACAGGTCCTCAGACCTGGGGGATGATTTGCGGTCCATATAGCCATTGGCGTAGACAGGTCCTCATAAGTGGGGGTATGATTTCCCTTAAGGGCCATATATATATATATATATATATATATATATATATATCACTGCAGCAGTTTGCAGTGAATAATATTGACCAATATTTTACAGTGAATGTTCTTTGATATTTTCATTAATAATTATTTTGATATTTTTGTTAATAATGATTTTGATATATTGTGTAATATCACTTTAGTTTATGTAGTATATGGTTGTACATACACATGTCCACTTCGCCTGTAGTATAGCTTATGCACAGAACTTGGCTTTCTGAAATGTCTTGTCCCTATCTTGTCTTTGTTTGTTGTGTATACACCTTGTAGGATGCTTATTGTTCATGAGGTGGCCAGTAGACATCTATATTGGTAGTTAATTTACTCGGCTAGGAGAGGGACAATGGTCCCATGTGTGTCACCCCTATTGCTATAGGAGAGGGACAATGGTCCCATGTGTGTCACCCCTATTGCTTTGTCTAAGCTAGAACTTATGCTGGTACCTTTTGCTCTGGTCAAGTTAGTAGGACAGCCAAACTAATCAGATTCGTTTAGATTTCGTTGCGTCAAGTCACTAGAAGTTGGCTTTCGTTCGATCGTCTTTCGTAGTTTTGGCTTTTTCGATTTTCGTTAGTATCCAGTGTAAAAGGCTCATAGCCTCCAATTGGTAAGTTCATTATTAAACCTTTCGGTATTTTTATAAGATATAAAATACACATGTTTACATGCAGCTTCAATGTCATTAAATAATTGTATATTTTAGTTGCTATTTGGTTAATTCTTATGGTTTATCAGTAGGCCCCTACTTCAATTTATTGTTTATTGATACTGATATTCTTGAATTGAAACAGAATCTACACATAATTTCCTTGTTAACATTATTTCAATATACCTTTTAAAGGGCGAGTCAATGCGCACAGCCCATTGTCCGGGAACGGTCGCTCCCTAGCCTCCCAGGCCAGCGCAGCGGGGAGCTGGGCGGCCTAGTGCCCCCTAACTGAACGCGGTATTACGATCTAGTGCTAGCGGCGGCTCAACGAGATCAATCTGCATGCGACATCGAGCCAGTGCAGTGGCGCGGCATGTACAGCGTTAAAAACAGCGCTGCGACCGCTGACTCAGCTCATGCACCGTATGTGTACCAGAGCAGTGAGATCGCGAGCAGCTAAAATTAGCTCTGCCCATGAGCCCGTTCGCTCCTTAGACCCTCAAAAATGAGCTTCTTCAATTAACCATTTAGCTCCTTAGCCCCCTGTTTTGAGATTGGCAGCGGCACACCCACATCCAAAAACCGGTTGAGTGCCCCCCCCCCCCCCCCCCGGGCTCTACGGTACGGTACGGTAGACCTATACCCTCTTTTTCTCCAGTGACTCCAGCTTCAGAACTGCAGACCGACTCTTGTTTTTTTAGCTCCCTGTGTTTGGCTTCCAGTTCCACAGCCCTCAGTTCCCAGTCTGATGACAGGGATAGCTGTCGGCCGCAGCATTTTATTCTTGGGCGCAAATCCTAGCTGGTCATACAGCCCCTGGCCTGAGGGCCTGACTATCGAAATCCTCCTCCCTGAAGTGGTCACTGCAAACAGTACTGTGACTTTGTGAGCGGAAGGGCCATCCCACTGAGCTAGCTCGCGTCAGCTTGATCCTTGAAATCCAAAATTCGAGTTGCATCATCTTTAGGAAAGGTGTGCAGACTGACACCATCGCTGGTGCCTTTGCTGCACCCAGCAACAACACATCTCCTCGGCATTTTCTTGAGATATGCACTCCTATCATGCCTATCCAAAATTCCCTGCACTGGATATACACATACAAGCGTCGTCCGCTAGCTAGATGTTCCCGATGGTACGTCACAGGTCACCTGACAAGGCACGTGACTGGGCCCTATTTTTCGAGGGGCGTGACAGACTAGCTGATAAACGTGCGATTTAGGCAATTTCAACGAAGCTTAGAGAAGTACACAGATCTTTTTAATAAAAAGTATATGCGATTTCTAGCAATATTGACACAATACTTTGATATTATCATGAAATGTAATTCTAATTGACTCGCCCTTTAAACAGAAGAGCTGATTTGTTACTAATTTGTTGTTTTTTCGTTTTGTTATGTTACAGTATTTTATCTCGGAGAACGGATTGGTATTAAAATAGTTTCGACCATAGTTTCTATGTATAGTTGGGTGATAATGACACAAGTCATCATCCTTGATAAATACTGGGGTGATATATTCCTTCTTTCCCCACCACATTTCAATTTTGAAAATTGTTAGTATTACTAATAACATGGGTGTTGTAAAATTGCATTATAAAGGAAAGTTACCTACTGAACCCTCTACATCGAAAAAATTACATGTACTTTTAATCTAAACAATTTTTCTGTATTATGGTTTTTGCAAAAAGCACCTCAATAGATTGGGGTGGTAACAGAGGCTATCCCCCACTTCATTTTTAAAAATATATACCTTCATATATCCCTCCCAGATCAATTAACATCCATGTTATATAATCAAGTAGATGGGGGGATGATTGTACACACCATCCCCCCACCTGAAATTCTGGGGAGGGGGGGGGGGGGATGCATCCCCCATCCCCCCGCTGGCTACGCCCCTGACTCTATATAGGGGAGGGGTCGGACAACTTATTTTGAATCGGTCTGCTATAGCGCTCACAGAAAATACCGAAGGAAGTGACTTGGTGGAGGTTGAAGAGCTAGTTCTACTCTATCGAAAAAATGATATCTCCTAAAAAGTTATATGTCTTTGTCCACAGCGGACTAGTCTTTTTGCAGACGGACATATTTCCCCTACAGATCTACGTATGCTATATATAGCGGACCGATTCAAAGTTAGTTGTCCGGCCCCTCCCCTATATACATTATCAGTAGAGTAGGGAATATATGTCCGTCTGCTAAAAGACTAGTCCGCTGTGGACAAAGACATATAACTTTTGATGAAATATAACTTTTTCGATAGAGTAGAACTTGCTCTTCAACCTCCAACTAGTCACTTCCTTCGGTATTTTCTCTGAGGGCTAGCGGACCAATGCAAATAATCCCCTTTATACACTTAAACGACACCCTTCAAGAATAGGACTCTGTATTAAAATGAATGACGTCATCTTTTGTAGGGTAATGTAATTGGTAATGTACTAAATATGTTTTAGATATTAACAGCTATGAATGTATTTCTTGTTGCTCGTCCCAGGTTAGTATGTGATATTTTTATATCACTATTTTTCATCTCTTCCTTTTTGATCATATAGTTTTTGACACTCCTCAAATTGGCTTTCCGGCTGGATTCCTACAAAGTTCCATCCAGTGTATGGTATTGTGGGTTTTCGTAGCACACCGCATCTGAAGAATAAAAATAACTCTTTATACTGGCATATTATGTGTAAGTATATAGGTCAGGTGCAATCGCTAATTGAATATAATGATAATGATTAAAAGCAACATACAACCAAATTTGAAGAATAGTGGATCAAAATGTTAAGTTTTCTTTCAGTCGGGCTAAAATAATTATCATACAGGGAATAATCCTAACTATCTATGCCGCATAAAGAGATTAAAATCATTGAACATGTTCTTTAACTTTGCCAAAATACCATCATTTCTAAACATGGATGAAAATCTTTCATTTTATACAGCTGCTTACAGCATAATAAATTTGTACAGATTCTAATAAGTTGCTCCTTTTTACTGCACAGTCTGCGTTTTTAACAGTTACAACCGCTGACCTGAAGTTTGAAATAACTTTTACAAGCATAACGAATTACAAAACACCAAAAGACATCGAGAGTAAAACAATCATCGTAAAAAATAGAAATAAGGAATTACACATGGAGAAGAAAACATTCTGACCTAAATTAATGGCTTTTATCAACCAGTGCCCCGCCTTATAAGGAGTTGAAGCGATTTATTTGAAACAATCGCAAGTTAAAATCAATCGCAACTGTGTACTTAACATAGGCCTAGGCATAGACGTACGAGAAAGGGGACTGCTGCAGCCAACCCCCCCCCCCCCCCCCCTCCCCCGGATTTTGAAAGTGCAGATATTCCGGCAACTCACACCTCATATTCAGGGAGTGAGGTGCCCGAATATCCTCATATTCCAGTCATTATATGCCGAAATACGTTATTTTTATGATTTTTCACAACGGAAAGGCACAATTATTTTTGGTCGCTAGCTTCGCGCGCTCGTAAATTAAAAAAAAGGAAAGTTGCTATATTTTTACAACAAAAAGGCCATAGGTGCCGTAACAGGGATCAAACCCCCAACCTTCGCGTTTCCAGTCAAGCGCTGTAAACCGTTCGACTACGACACCTCCACACACGCACACACACACCCTCACACACACACACACACACACACACATAACGTGTGTTGAGAGCCAGAAGGGCGTTAACTCATATGTTTTAACACAGAGTTAACGCCCTTCTGGCTCTCAACACACGATAAACACTTATTCGATTTGTCTAATCTCGTCCTCTTATTTTCGTCTCTTTTCTCTTCTCCTCTCCTCTTTTATAAACCTTCCCAGTTTTGTGTCTCCATTTCATTTTTTTATTCATTGCGGGGGTGGGGGAGGTGCTTTTCGTCGAAAAGAGATCCGCTTTTTGAAGATGGCAATTAAAACCATAATATCCTATCGTTACCCTAAATTTTCCCTTTAACAGTGGCGTAGCTAGAGTCTAGCCATTGTGGGAGCACTGGCACCATTGGAGGCACAAGTCTTTTGGAATACTCTTAATGCTAATCTAAGACGCCGCTGGTGGAAGAGGGTTGGGGGGGGGGGTTGCCGGGAAGGGTCCAACCGTCTTCTTTCCTATTCCATTTTCTTTCTTTTTTTCTTATTTTTTCGCCATCCGATGAGGGAGGGGTGGGGGCGTGCCCTCCCCCCCCCCCCCCCCCCGTTGCTACACCTCTGCTCCTGATGAATTCGCCTTTTTTTTACCAGGAATTATGAACCCTATTTCATTTTTCGGAAATACGAACCCTATTTCATTTTCGGAAATACGAACCTTATTTCATTTTCGGAAATACGAACCCTATTTCATTTTCGGAAATACGAACCTTATTTTATTTTCGGAAATACGAACCCTTTTTCATTTTCGGAAATACGAACCCTTTTTCATTTTCGGAAATACGAACCTTCGGAATTATGAACCCTTTTTCATTTTCGGAAATACGAACCTTCGGAAATATGAACCCTATTTCATTTTCGGAATTATGAACCTTCGGATAAACGAACCTTCGGATAAACGAACCTTCGGAATAACGAACCTTCGGAATAATGCAACAAATGTTCGGAATTACGAACCCTTTTTCATTTTCGGAATTATGAACCCCCAGGCATGGGAAATTAGTGTTTCGGAAATACGAACCTTCGGAAAATTTTTACATTTGCGGGCTCTATATCCCCCAAAATGTTGCAATATTGATTGATTTGACCAGTACCTTTACAACAACACACTTCCAAATACATTTAGAAAAACAAAACAAAACATGTCATCTCATTATAGTTTGATGCCCCTGATTTACTTATGTTGCAGTTGGTCCTTTACAATCAGATTTTTCGGAAAAACGAGATGCCCCCGTTAATAATCATCATAGACGCACGGGGACATTTTCACGAGGGGGGACTGACGCCTTTCCCCCGAATATCAACTTTGCAGTTCTACAATCTTCGGGAGCGAGCGAAAAAAAATTGACATTTGTGGTAATAAGGGTCTTTTAATATTTTAGGAATTTTAATGGTCAGGAAAACATCACCCACACATACATCTCATAATAACTGATCTAACATAGGTGCATTATGCAAGCAATGAGTTTTACATCTGCGGTTGACATGTTGACATATTATTTTGACATTTGCGGCTGCAATGTTTTTACATTTGTGGTTATTTTTACATTATTTTGTGGTAGATTTTTACATTTGCGGGCTCTATATCCCCCAAAATGTTGCAATATTGATTGATTTGACCAGTACCTTTACAACAACACACTTCCAAATACATTTAGAAAAACAAAACAAAACATGTCATCTCATTATAGTTTGATGCCCCTGATTCACTTATGTTACAGTTGGTCCTTTACAATCAGATTTTGTGCGCCTTACCCATATTAGGCTATCAAGGCAGCAAACCAACAATATATCGTATTTGATATCGAAATGGAGTATTACTGTCCCCGAGAAAAAAATTCAAAGCAAACCTCTTGACTGTAGTGAGTAGCTGATCCTTTGGACCATTTTGGAACAGATACAGGGCCCCTGTGGTCTTTTATGGGTCTAAATCATTACCACGTTTCAGTTTCAGTTTAATTTCAGTTTTGTTTTAGTTCTGTATTTTTTTCAACAATACAATTGAAAAGGGGCATTCACCAGATATGAAAAAGGGACATTTATCGAAGGTGAAAGGCCACTTGCTAGAAAGGGAAAGGGGCACTTATCAAAAGTAAAGAAAAGAAGGAACTCATCAGATTTGAAAAGGGGCACTTAATGGAAAGTAAAAAGGGGCACTTATCAGAAGTAAAAGGGCATTTATTATCCGTAAAAGGGGCATATTTAGAAGCAAAAAGGGGCACTTTTAGTAGTAAGTAGTTTAGTAGTTTCATAAAGAGGATTACATTTGGGGGTACTTGAAAAAGTGTGTGTGTGTGCGCCGGGGGGGGGGGCACTGTGTCCCCTGCCCCTCCCCCGGTAGCGCCGCTTTTCTGACTTCTTCTTTTAAAATGCGAGGGAAATGCGGCATAGCGACCGAGTGAGAAAATTTAGATTTTGGAATAATGGAACTTTGGATTTTAAAGCAGTACAGAGCTTATCAATTATCATACTGCAACATTATTACATGCAATTATCTGGTAAGGGGCGATTGCAAATCGAGTTTGCCTTCTATTCCTTTATGCAGGAAAGCACCCGCTCCACATATCCGGGGTCTTGTTGAAGACTAGGTTTGTATAGTTCAATATCAATAAGCAATGACTTAATTGAAAAGCGAGGAGGCCTAGCGATCGAGTGAGAAAACTGAGAGTTTACAGTGTTAAAAATACTTATTTTAGAGGCCAAGAAATCTTTTCTATTGTTGAACTGCAAATTGATGGATGCCATTTTATATTCTTGTCTTTTGAGGAGGACCGGAAAAAAAACTCCCCCTCTTTTTGCAGAGAGAAGCAACTGTCTCCTTCCCCCTTCGGGACCTTGTGGGACAGGATTTATCAAGTCCAAGAAACAATTTATCTAATTATTTGACAGGGAGCGCAACGACCGAGCATATTATTTTCTTTTATAGAATCTTGAAACTTTAGATTTTAGAGCAAAATAAATCTTGACAAGAAAATTCATATTAATCATGCACTAAATAGACAGCTGATGATTACTCTGCAAATTGATGGTCGGGGGGGGGGGGCGCAAAAACGATTTTGTCCTTCCTATCGATCCCCTTGATCGTATCCGGACACCTACCCCCTGGACAACCACCCCCCGGATAACCACCCCTAGGATAACCACCCTCTAGGACAACTACCCCCTAGGACAACTACCCCCTAGGGCAACCACCCTCTAGGACGACTACCCCCCTAGGACAAGTACCCCCGGATAACTACCCCCCAGACAACTACCCCCTAGGACAACCACCCTCTAGGACAACTACCCCCCGGATAACTACCCCGGACAACTACCCCCCGGACAACTACCCCCGGACAACTACCCCCTGGACAACTACCCCCCGGACAACTACCCCAGGGACAACTACCCCCCCCCCCCCCCGTAGTTGTCCTAGGGGGTGGTTTTCCGGGGGGTAGTTGTCCAGGGGTAGTTTTCCGGGGGGTAGTTGTCCGGGGGTAGTTGTCCAGGGGGTAGTTGTCCGGGGGTAGTTGTCCAGGGGGTAGTTGTCCGGGGGGTAGTTGTCCTAGAGGGTGGTTGTCCTAGGGGGTAGTTGTCTGGGGGGTAGTTATCCGGGGGTACTTGTCCTAGGGGGGTAGTCGTCCTAGAGGGTGGTTGCCTTAGGGGGTAGTTGTCCTAGGGGGTAGTTGTCCTAGAGGGTGGTTATCCTAGCGGTGGTTATCCGGGGGTGGTTGTCCAGGGGGTAGGAGTCCTAGAACCTCCCTTGATAGAGGAAAGTGCCTCCGGTAGACCGGGTTTCTATATAGATGGGGGGGGGGTAAAACTATTCACCCCTCTTTTACTTGATTTCTATGAGTCTACAGGAACAATCACGTGACATTATTAATCCTATCCTACTCCTATAATCCTATCCTATCCTATCCTACTTCTATAGACCGCTTCTGTAATGTATACAAATGTAATGCACTTATATATTCTCTGAGCATCTAGTGACGAGCTATTCCATGAACCTGCTTTTTATAAATGAGCTTGGAATCCAGTTTGCATACATTATTTGTTGCTATGTCCGGCAACCCAGGTCGAAAATCCTATGACAGAATTCTATAGGTCCCTATTTTATAGGTCTCTATATATAGGTTTCTATATGGAAATGGTATATTCCTATGGGTGTCTATGGGACTGATAAACCTGTAAGTCTCTATAAGACCAGTAAGAAATCCTGTAGGTTTCTCTAGGACCTATATAAAATCCTAAAGGTGTCTATAAGAAAGAAATTAATTAACTATTAATTAACTATAAGATTAATATAAGAAGAAATGCTGGATATGCTGTGTGGGTCTACAGCAACAATCAAGTGACATTATTAATCCTATCCTACTCCTATAATCCTATCCTACTCCTATAATATGAAAATGCCTTTTGAAATTGTGTACAATATTACAATAGCTAATGTAAGTACAATTTCTATCACAGTTCAAAGCTTAATCCCAAATCTAAATGTATTTATCTATTTCCACTAGTTTTCAAATTTTATATTATTGTCATTCATGAATATTCATGATTGATTAGGACCTATAGAAACATCCAAAAACCAATATGACCACTAGAAACCAATAGAAATATCCAAAAACGAAAAGGACCAATAGAAACCAATGGAAACAACCAAAACCCAATAGTACTGTCTGTAGAATCTATTGGTTTCATCATTGGATTGGTGTATGGGATCCATTATAGGAATCCAATAGAAACCAATAGGACCAACAGGATAGTAGCATGACACCATTATTTTTGAATGGGCTTTACTGGATTTTCTATGGGTTTTATGGGTTTTTATGGGTGCACATTTGAACAGCTGTGCTTCATATGGAACTTCTATGGGTTCCTATAGCAAACCAATAGAAACCAACAAAACCATCAGAAATTTCCTATTGGTTTTCTATGGGTCTCTACGGGATTTTCGACCTTGGAATCTTTCAGGTTGTCAAGAACAACCTTTGCTTTAAAGGCATGCACAACATTTGCATACATTACCGAAGCGGTCTATTCGGAAAGTGTACATGGTGAAAAACCATTTCGACTCTACGGTACGGACGCCTCAGAGTACACACAATTCAAGTTCACCACATAGCAGTGCTTCATCGCACATGATGAATAGAACTGTTGTTCTCATGTAAGCGTTTGCTTGAGCTTTAGACCCTACAGCGTTTTTGATGCACAATCGAGGCCCAACGACTAATGTGTGCGAAACTCTATAGACTTCTGTGTGTTACATAGTTAAGACACTCTAACAATATGATTGGTAACATGATCTGTCTACATACATAAATGCACGGGTTTCTTTTTTTTTCAAAATACATTGAGTACATTTTACTGCTTTATTTTTCAAAATCAAAGAGAACATTTAATCATTTGAGACCAAATCGAATACATATTGCAGTATATCATGCTAACTTTTGCGTTGTAGTGACGGTTCGAATACTTTACCAATATGATTGGTACGATTCGTATACGTTCAGACTAGTTCAGACATACATTTATCCATAGACATACATTTATAAAAATATCCCAATTATTCAATTCTGTTAATACTTGCCAGCTTAAAGATCACATTGCAAGAAAATTCCATCAAAATAAATATTGGCTTAATACTTATTATTGCATAGATGGCATAAATTATACAAGGTTATCCAAATTCAACGCTTGGAAACATTTGAATTAATGATTATTATTAATTATATTTGACTAACGGGTACATTAAGTCGACACCTAACAATGGAGTTTATTCCGTCATAATAGCGACCCCTACATTAGGTCGACAGTTGAACAAAGAAAAAGAACAAAAACTGTCCTCCTAATGTACCCGTTAGTCGTTTATATAAAACGGTAAAATACAGCCCCCCGATATAGCAGCTGAAGAGCTCCTTGAACGCTGAGATGTGTGACGACACACGAAGGACCGGTCATGTCTAAGCAGACGATGTCCCATAACATCTTACACATTTTTCAGTGCCTGTTTTGTCATCTCCTCTTCACTTATTTCTCTTACTTGACTAGCGTCAGTCTTAAAGGAGAATTAACCTCAAACAATAAAGACGATAGTGTTCAAAGGTGTTATTTATTCCTACTTGTTAGACTATATGGCTTCGCGTCAAAATATACGAGATCGATACGAATCAAGATTTTCTGAGCAAAATTTATCATCTGCTAGCAATATGTATCGTCTGCTAGCAATACATGGGGGCTGCCATTTTTTTATGTGTACAAGAAGATTTTCTTAATCCAAATGCCCAATTGCCTTTTTCAAAATTAAAAACCCATTTGAGATTAAAAATATAGAATAGATATGTCAATTTATTTTTAAACTGAAGATTTCCTTATATATTTCTGTTGAAAATCGATATTCGCTTAATATAAATCTATTTTCTACATACTGTGACGCAATGGACGGAGCAAATTAATTCAAATTTTATGGATGCTTCTTCCCTGAGCATCTATAGCGGCAAACTATGCATTCACCTGCTTTCGGATAATGGGACTTGAAAAGTCAGAATGCATGCTGCATATATTATGTTCTGCTCTGTTTGGCAAACCCAAGAAAACAGATTTTTGTTAAGCAAAACCAGACAATTTAAAAGTATCATTATAAAGATTTAATTTTTATAAATCATGTAAACACCCACTTTATATTTTTCGTCACATATGGGATTTTAGGTAATGAAGAAAATCAATTTAGGTCTTGGATTCAAAATATCTTCCTGACCTGAACATTTCTCAATGGTTCATGTACAAATCCAAATCAGCAAGAAAATGGCAGCCCCCATGTAAATGAGTAGGAGACGATACCGGGTGTTGGAATATCTTTATTTATACCCTTTTCTAATATCTTATTAGAAAATGATTTAGGCCAATAAGTAGGAATATATTACACCTTTCAATATAAGTAAATTTGTACTCAGGGGTTAATTCTCCTTTAATGTTAGTCTGTTGCCTCACTCTTAACTTCGTGTATGGTATTATTTTGATGAAAAATGCAGCGTTAAAAAAATAAAGGAATCAGTCACTTGTAAACAAAATAAGACGCCATTGTATTTTCAGCTGCTTGCACCGGGGCATGTTTGGCGTTTCAAGAGGGAACGAATACAATCTGTAATATTATTCGGAGGGCTTTTCAATTTGAAAATGGGGTTTATTTTATTGATCATTGACCCTTCTCCTGTGTATTTACAATCAAACGGTTTTAGTTATCAGAATCAGTTTCACTTTCCCTTTTAGAATGGTGTGAAATAAGGTCATGTTAAATATACCAAACTCTTTATAATTTGATAAATAATTGCATTGCAATTAGGTTCTCTCATTATAGGACGTCGTCTGCTTAAGCAGGATCGATCCCTAGTGTGACGACATCAAAACATCGCTATATTTCTGGCGAATCCTCGGATATTCCAGATGCTTAGAAGAGCTTTTATTTATGTTGTTTTTATAATCATCAGATACGCAGTTGACATAAAACTTATACGATTGCCATCTGTAAGCTTCCCAGTTTCTAGTGATACATTAATTGCCATATTTGTGATTTTCTTGCAATGTGATCTTTAAAGTAGAACGTTAATGATTTTAAATATTGGCTTAATACCTATTATTGCATAGATGGCATAAATTAAACAAGGTTATCCAAATTCAACGCTTGGAAACATTTGAAGTAATGATTATTATCAATTATAAAACGGTAAAATACAGCCCCTGATATAGCAGCTGAAGAGCTCCTCGAACGCTGCTGAGATATGTGACGACACACCCTGGACCAGTCCTGTCTAAGCAGACGATGTCCCATAACATCTTACACATTTTTCAGAGCCTATTTTGTCATCTCCTCTTCACTTATTTCTCTTCCTTCACTAGCGTCAGTCTTAATGTTAGTCTGTTGCCTCACTCTTAACTTCGTGTATGGTATTATTTTGATGAAAAATGCAGCGTTAAAAAAATAAAGGAATCAGTCACTTGTAAACAAAATAAGACGCCATTGTATTTTCAGCTGCTTGCACCGGGGCATGTTCGGCGTTTCAAGAGGGAACGAATACCATCCTGCTATTATTCGGAGGGCTTTTCAATTTGAAAGTGGGGTTTATTTCATTGATCATTGACCCTTCTCCTATGTATTTACAATCAAACGGTTTTAGCTATCAGAATCAGTTTCACTTTCCCTTTATAATGGTGTGAAATAAGGTCATGTTTAAATACACCAAACTCTTTATAATTTGATAAATAATTGCATTGCAATTACGTTCATTCATTATAGGACGTCGTCTGCTTAAGCAGGATCGATCCCTAGTGTGACGACATCAAAACATCGCTATATTTCTGGCGAATCCTCGGATATTCCAGATGCTGAGAAGAGCTTTTATTTGTGTTGTTTTTATAATCACCAGATACGCAGTTGACATAAAACTTATACGATTGCCATCTGTAAGCTTCCCAGTTTCTAGTGATACATTAATTGCCATATTTGTGATTTTCTTTGAATATCTACTTTAAGAAAATAGCAAAATTTGCCAGAACTATTATGATGCAATTTACTCAGGCACCAAAGGGAGAAGAGTAAAGAATACCATTGTACAGAAATAAGAGAGATAGAACTGTATGTACCAGTAGTGGTAGAATAGTCAAACAGCCAGAACGGCTAGTTTGGTAAAAATATTTTTATGCAATGTTTTATCTACAAATATATTCATACTTATAATGTATGTATAATAATTGTAAATCGGTTTGTTTGTACTCTGATACCCCGTGAAGGGGTCGATAGAGTCAATAAATCTAATCTAATCTTATCTTTATCTTATGCTTGAAATCCATATGACGGTCTCAACAAGGAGTTATCACAATTCTGTGATAACTCCTTGGTCTCAATAATGCTGTCCGTACATGTGACGAAACGGTTTTTGGACTAACAAAATTTCATTTTTTAAGATAGAAATGTTTGTCCATTAAGGTGATCGGACAGCTTGATATTAGTGATTGGAGATAAATAGTAAATTTATGTGGTTTCCCACATAAATAGCCAATTGGCCTCGATTTGCATGAAAACGCTATAGGCCTTCCTAATCTATTTAGCAATTGGAGCATAAATAGATCATTAACTATAATGTCTAGACACTTGAGGCATTACAAATAACTCGCTTAAAAATGTATCTCGAAGGTGCATGGGGACCCCCATTTCCGTCTAGACTATTAAGATTCCCACTAGAAATGTAGAGTGCATGCTTACTCTTTGCTTCACTCCCGGCTATAATTATGGAAAACAAACGATGAAAAGGGGCCTTGAGTCCTTCCCCTCATCAGCAATGTTGATAATGTCAACTAAATGCAGGCCAGCCGATAAACAACGATTCATTTGTATCCTGTATTATTGTAATAAAAGTAACGGGTAAAAACTCCCTCGAAAGGTCTCTTCTTGAACGAGTTGTAAAGAAACCGAATGGTGTTCAAAGTCTATTTCGCACCATCAGTTCTCCGTTCCGGACATCCGGGAACTTTCATCTTGATGGCAGCCACTGGGTGAAAACAATGGCTTGGCAAGGCATAGCAACAGAAAATGCCGAAAATTTGGTGTGTCATAGGTTGTCACAACCACAATATGATGCATGGATAATCTCTTTCATTTGGTAGTTTTCCTGATCGCCTTAAATACCGCGAAAGATGGGTAAAATGTGTAAACGCGATCGAAATCGGCAGGAAAATCCATATAACAACAAACGCAGGGAACCGACGAAATACGTTCTGATCATTTGTTCGTCCAGAAAGCCTGAAAACATAAATTATACAACTTTTCTAGGGTTTTTCTATGACGAGGAATTCATTTATGACACCATTTTTTTTCTTTTTCAAGTAATGCAATTCTTGTAAATATCATAATTAACATTTGTGCACTATATGTAGACTTCTTTGTCATCTAGAAAGTTTGAAAATGCATTGCAACATTTTGAAACACATTTTAAAAGCAACAAATTAGTTTATGAGAAGATGTTCCTTGTAGATATAGTATAATTAGCCTAATTAACATACATGTTGTAATAAATAAATTTGCATATTTGCATTTATTGATATAGTTAATCCAGAAAATTCTGGGATGACAGATTTAATGTGTATACATGTACATCAGAGGTCAACCAAGTTCAATGTGAGAAAGATTTAACTCTGTAATTTATTACCTATGCATCTGCGTAGAAGCACTGTACCTTAGAATGCCATGTACTAATATGTCCAGAGGATACATGTAAACAAGGAATTCTCTTCATCCTGTCCCAAACACATATAAACTCAAAGAAGAAAAAGAAGAAAAGAACAACATTCTGAATATACTTTACCACCATTTCATTCATTCATTTTTCATTCGTTCGGTTTATTGATATAAAAGAACGTGCAACACAAAAGCTGAAACTGTTCAGTTTACTAAATTTATATTTATATATATAAATATATATTTATATATATAAATATATAACCGCACAACAAGGGTCCCAAGTCCTTGTGTTGCCATAAAGCCATTATGGTAATAGCCGGGAGGGCGCATTGGTATACATAATTTGTATTATATATATATATATATATTGAGACATATATAATATATAAATAATCAACAAAAGAATAAATACAAATTAAATTTATATAATACATACATTTGGCGGTAAAAATAATGTCTTGCCAAGAAGCGTAGAAGGAGAGGAAGAGAGAAATGGAAGAAAAGAGAGAGAGAGCGCAAATGTTAGCGGAGAGAGAGAGAGAGAAGAGGAAGGGAAGAAAAGCAGAGAAGGGGAAGACGAAGAAGGGAAAAGAGAAAGTGACAGATAAATAGAAAAACAGAGAGAGAAGAGAGAGAGAAAGAGAGAGAGAGTGTGTATGTGTGTGTGTGTGTGTGTGTGTGTGTGAAAGAGAGATGGAGAAAGCAGGAGAGAGTGTAAGAAGAGAGCCGACAGAGGGGATAAGAAATGGAGACCAAAAATATGATATGCATATATCAATAGTAGTCAAGAAATAAATTTGCATACAAAAGCAATACCATAAGAGAATATGAGAAACCACATAAAAATAGGAAGAGAATAAGCATTGAAGAAAACCATATGGTAAAAATGGCAAAATTGAAGTTGGTAATAAATTATTATTATTGCAAAGAGGGAGATCACAGGGATTGCAACACCCCCCCCCCCCCCCCCCTCCATGTATATTACATCCTATCCGTATGCAACAATAGCATACGAAAATAAGCATTGGAGAAAACCATATGAAAATAAGAAATAACAAAACTAGGTACGTATATTAACTAATTATGAAGAAATAATAATAATAATAATATGCCCATTTATATAGCGCAGCCACTATATGGATATACTCTACTGCGCTTAATAAAAAGTATCACATTATTACCCCGGCTTTAGCCGAGCTGCCTATTATGGCGCTAAAGCATTTCAAGGAATTTCTTCCTACCGGGTACCCATTGTTGAGAGTGGCAAATGTAGATGAATGTCTTGCCAAAGGACATATATTGCAGACATAAGTTTAATTGATATTCATGAAACATTGAGACAAGGGAGCCAAAGAAATACGCAAGCTAAGGTAATTATATAAAATGATCATAAAGAAATGAACATAACTATATCACTTTAAGAACAGTTAAAGTAATATTCAGACAAGTGAGCGTTAAGGATAAAGATGCCCACTTATAATAAATTCACAGATAAAATCTAAAAACCATGTAAGAGACGATACATACAAGAGAGAACAAAACCAGCACTTTACAATTAAAAGACATTAAAATATGTATGGAGTATTAGAGAAAAATATATTGCACTCATGTGGTTTATTATGCAGGAGTTCAGTTATAATGAGTTAAGCAATCTCACTAAACATGGAATCGTCGAATTCCTACGACGCTGCGTTCTTGTCTTAGGGATATCAAGACGCGAGGAGTTCCTTAAATTGCGACCAGTGAGAAGATGGCGTTGAGGTGGAAGCATGTCACGGTGGCGGGTAGACAGCAGAAGGGATTTTCCAAAGCCAATAAGGAGGGCATTCCTTCTTTCAGCGAGCGTTGTTGTTTCCATATCGCAAAGTATGTCCTCGTAGTGAGCTCGTAGAGGGTGAGTGATGTAGCGTAGAGCTCTCCGTTGCACTTTTTCCGAGGCTTCTGATTGTTTAAGTGTCAGACTAGTACACCAGACTGGAGCAGCGAATTCTAAGAGGGGACGGATGTACATGACATAAATAAACAACACATCATCACGACTGACTCCGTTCCTCCTAAGTGAGCACAAGATGTAGAGTCTCCGAGAGGCACGCGAGATCATTTCACGTACTTGACTGTCCCATTTTAGGTCTGATTGGATAGTGACGCCAAGAAGGCGCATGGATGTAACAACTTCCATGGGGTTATTGTTGATAGTGATGACTGGGGGAGGGACTGATCAGTCCGCAGGAAACTAATATGCATTAGTTTACATTTCTCAGGCTTTAGTTTCATGTAGTTAGTATGACTCCATTCGCATATAGAGTCAACATGTGATTGCAAATTGTTGTGACCGGTCTTCTTGGTAATCTCCACTAAACTGAGATCATCGACGTATTTCCACCAATTGTTGGTGGAAAGGGCAACATCATTAACCATGATGAGGAATATTATGGGGCCGATTTTTGTACCTTGTGGCACACTGCAAGTCAATGATTGCGGTGTTGACGTCGAACCCTTGTAGAGCACCGTTTGCGAGCGACTTGAAAGTCGCTCAGTCGACCCAAACCATTTCTTTATATATTTAATAACTTACTGGTCTCTGTCATGACTGTTTAATCTGCTCTTATCACTGGTACAGTGGGAAATTACAAATGAATACCTACGTATTCCGTGCTGTCGGAGAGAAATTCAAAAGGCCATTGGGCAATTGCCTGATTAATATGCTAATTATGCTAATAAGGCTAATTATTTTTGTGTCAACATGGTTGACCTCTGAGAAAAATATTGGTCCTCATAAAAATGTATACACATTAAATCTGTCATCCCAGAATTTTCTGGATTAACTATGTAAATAAATGCGAATTTACTTATTATGTTAATTAGGATAATTATACATCTACATGGAATATCTTCTCATTAACTAATTTGTTTTCTTTTAAAAGTGTTTTAAAGTGTTGCATTGTACCATTTTCCTCCTTTCTAGATGAAAAAAAGGACAAAGAAGTCTACATATTGCTCCTATTAGACTTGAGTAACGCATTTGATACCATAGATCAGTCTTGTTTATTGGAAACGCTGAAGATTTTCTTTGGAATTGATGATGTTGCTGTCAGATGTTTGAGTCATATTTGACAGATAGACATTAAAAGATCAAGATTGATGATGCTGTCTCTGATTTTTTCCAGTACCTTTCGGGGTCCCGCAAGGGTCTCAGTTGGGCCCTCTGTTATTTACTCTGTACAAAGGTCCACAATAAGTTTCCTGGAATATCATGCCACTGCTAACGTGCTACGCCGATGACATACAGATTTACTTGTAATTTAGGCCCTATTTGCTTAAGAGCAAAGCGTCTTGCTCATAGAAGTATGTGTCAGTTATATACCTGAATCATGCTTGTGGGGTACAAAATACAATAGGAGAAAACAATACAGTTCCCCACAAATCAATGTGTGTGAGTGTGTGTGTGTATATATATATATACAATGCGAAAGGAAGTGAGAGAATAATGGTTGCGTAACTTAAATCAAAGTTCCCCAGAGCTGTCCTCCCTTTTTGAAATGTTTTGCAAAGGCTGAAAAAATGTCTCCGCCGGGAATCGAACCCGGGTCGTTGGCTTAGAACGCCAATGCCTTAACCACTAGACCACGGAGACGGGTTAGTGGTTTCGGCGACACCAGATTCAATTGACCGACAGATTGACAAATCTTCAACCTTATTAATTAATTCCGTTGTCGGTAGGGTAAAACTAACCTGTCTCACGACGGTCTAATATATATATATATATATATATATATATATATATATATATATATATATATAAGTAGAACACAGCAGAAATGATTTGATTGTCATGACCACGCTGAGATTGGGTTCGCTTATACTAAACAACATCTTTGTTATTATTTGTATAATCTTGCATTGTTAGTTTATATCCCTGAAGAAGGGGGAGGCCCCCGAAAATTCGGGTTTAATAAATTTCAGTTTCAGTATATATATTATATATATATATATATATATATATATATATGTTTTCCATGGACAATTGCAATTTACTCCCCCCCCCCCCCCCTTGTTAATTCTCGCTACCTTAAATATGCAATTTTCGACGTAGAGGGCAATATTATGCATGGAAATGGTCCGCATCTTCGTTAACTTCACTTCCGGTCCGTATTGAAATACTACGGCTTATGAATAAAATTAGTGCTAAAAATAAAATGCTTAATTTTTGGATCGCATGACATATAAACCACTCAAATTTTGAAAATGCTACCAATTGTCTCAATAAATCATGATGGTATCTTTTCAAATTAGTTAATTTATACTCAAACTCGAGGATTTTTTGTAATACCTGTGTACATTTTCAATGCAAAAAGACAAACACTTGTCGACCCAATCGGGATATTGTCAGCACTGTGCATGTGTGGTTTGCATGACAAACGCCATCTGTTGGCGAAATTGCGTATTTGGGGTAGCGAGAATTCCGATTGATTGCTGGCGTATCTTGATATTATAGCGAATGATTACGAATAATCACGATCGACAGCTTTCTAACATAGGAGATGGGATACTAACATCTTACCATACTAATGATGACCATTAATAGCACCATTTTCACCAAAAAAAAATTAAAACAAAAAATAAATAAATAAAAGTCGCTCGTGGGCTTTCCGAAGCCTACGCCAAACCTACTAAAGTGACTGGAGCAAATAATCTGAAGAGATTGAAGAGCGCCATCATATCAAGAACCAATCAACCAAGAAACGTTCCAGTATCACTAAAAAGTAATTCTGTAGGGTACTATTGAGTTATCAAAAGTATAATAATACTGAGTGATAAAGTCCATGCATATTTCAAGTCCTTTTGCCCTATTATTTATACTATCAGAAGAGTGAATTATTTCGAAAAGCCTTCGCCTTGAAATATTCACTGAAGCCATTGTGAATTACTCAGAATGTTGGGTATGTAAAAAAAAAAAAGGATAAAGAACATTTTGAAACCTTGGTTTTGGTGTTGGACAAATTATGAAACAAATCACATTTTCTCCCAAGGTTTCAAAATTAAATCATAAACAACCGGTATGAATTTTAAACTACATGATAGTCATTAATTGCGCCCTCTCAATAATGGGTTTATATATCCTAACTGAACAGTTCCAAAGCCTTGAGAAAAAAAAAACGAATAGTAGAGGGAAAATGTGCATGTAGGTCTAGACACTAATTAAAAAGAAATTAAAAACTAATTACAAATAAGAAACATGCTTATAATATTTTTTTAATATAAAGATATACATTTAGATATATAAATAGACAGATAGATAGAGGGATGCGTGTATGAATAGATAGATGGATTTATACACTCTAAAAAAATAAGTGCTGTTTTCAGCACCTAAAGGGCTGAATTTAGCACTTTCTGAGTGCTCGTATAGTGACTGCACCTGAAGTGCTGTTTTAGCACTTGCACGTGCTAATTTACAAGCAAAAAAAAAAAATCGTGATTCTGGCGAGCCTCGAACCAGGGTCCGCTGATCGAGAATTGCTGACATTACCGCTAGACTAACTCACATCGTACGATTTAGAGCAGATCTTATTGTAACGTAGTGCATTTACGACACCACATAGTTCATGTTATCTACTTGACTCCCACGACGAAGCTCGATTGCAAGAAGCGTTTGTTAGTCTATCGGTAACATCAGCGCCTCTCAATCAGCGGAACCTGGTTCGAGGCTCGCCACGGTCACATTTTTTTTTTTTTTTTTGCTTGTAAATTAGCACGTGCAAGTGCTAAAACAGCACTTCAGGTGCAGTCACTATACGAGCACCGAAAAAGTAGCACTTCAGTTTTTACAGTGTATCCCTCATGTATAGTTTTTTGCATTATGATTGTACAGAGCATGAAAAAGGTATAGTTTCACTAGAAATTTGAGTGAGCGGGAGGAAATCTCCTGTTGGGGGTGGTATAGTATACAGATAATGAATGTTTATGAGTGCAATGGAAAGAATATTTTCATGAGTTGAAAGATGGAATGTTCCATTCAATGAGGCGAAGCCGAATTGAATGGGACGGCTATTGTGTCGTCCCCCCCCCCCCCATGATGAATAGAGTGACGTCACGATTACCGCCCATGATGATCATAATGTCATGACAAGGGGACAAGACTTGGTGGAAATTGTGAATTAACAACAAACTTATTAGTCTTGAATCAGTAGGGAGACAGGGAATGTTGTGTCCACGGCATTGTTACGAGGTGAGATGAAATGTGTTTATATGACTGAAAATAATCGGAGTACAGATCTAAAGTTACTGGTTAATCCATCGTTGGACTAGGCTAGCGGTCGTCGATTTAGCACCAGCGTTAGCCGACCGGCTCGGGACAGTAGTGGAGCCTATAATAGCCGCGGCCTAAGTCGAAGATAATTCATACAATAAGTTACATGATGCTTTTGTATAAATTCTAAATTGTTATGTTAGAAATACAAATACAGTGGCCTAGGACCTGGTCTGGATTGATGTAAACAGTGGATATACATGTAACAAAAGGTCGAGATGAGGAGGTCTTGACTGATCCATAGCCTGGCCCTAGCCTAGGGCTAGGCTAACTAGAATAATTTAATGTCTTTCAAGCCCACAATTCTGAACATTTTTCGTTATGATCTCCCATACGTTTTGTGTATACGGTATATAGGTACGGTACGGTACCGTACTTTTCCTGCGGTGCGATTTTCACAAAAAGTAATGCGCAGGCAAATTTAGGCTCCAATATTGTGTCACTGGACTCTGACAATCTGACATCTGAATTGACATGAGTCATGACGACATAACTGAATCTAAGAAATTTGTTTAAAGGAGAATGAAACCCTGGGGAAATATCCATTTTAATGAAAAGATAGTAAAGAGAGAAGCAATTTAAAAAAGTTCTATCAAAATCGGTTAAGAAATGAAAAAGTTGTGAAAGTTTGAAAAGTCTCGATTTACTTTCTATGGCGATCCTCAAATTGGCTATTTGCTTCAATGTGGCAGGTTTTTGTAGACAACTCTCCATATGTTTTGTACACAAACTTTCAGATTTTCTCCATTATCTCTAAAGATGCTACTTGTCTCTTTGTGACCTCAACATATGTTGTGTAAAATACATTTTACCATGATATACATAGAGCTAAAAAAGAGACAAGCTGTACCTTGAGAGATAATGGAGAAAATCTGAAATTTTGTGTACAAAACATATGGAGAGTTGTCCACAAAAACCTGCCACATTGAAGCAAATAGCCAATTTGAGGATCGCCATAGAAAGTAAATCGAGACTTTTCAAACTTTCACAACTTTTTCATTTCTTAACCGATTTTGATAGAACTTTTTTTAAATTGCTTCTCTCTTTACTATCTTTTCATTAAAATGGATATTTCCCCAGGGTTTCATTCTCCTTTAATCTGTCGTCTTACTTACAGGTAGCTAAGAAAAAGTGCTCAACGTTTTAAGAATACGGCTAGGCCTAGGCCGGGGCCTAGGCCGGGGCCTAGGGCATGTTACCTATAAGAGTAGAAAAATTCTTAGAAATTTTCTTAACATAAAGAGAAATGTCTTAGATGTTTATTGAATACTGGCCCTGGTATACAGCAGGAAAACAATGCAGGCTTTGCGATTTAGCCTACTAAGGTATTTCTTGGAGTCATAGTGAGATGCTCATGAGGGATATAAAACAGATATACAATGTCTTTCTTGGCTCTAGCAAACTATGAGCATTCATAGGGATAAACAGTAACTTTCCCTCGAGGCAAATTTATATCAAATTTACTATACCCTCGGCAAGCCTCGGGTATAGTAAATTTGATATAAATTTGCCCTCGGGAAAGTTACTATAATGCCTCTTCATTAGCTCATAGTTTTGCTAGACCCTCGAAAGGTATTGTATATTTGTATAATATAGACAGACGGATAGATCGATAGATGGGTGGGATACGTGTAAATAGATAAAAATAATAATGCACTCAAAAGGCGAGCTAAGTCTTGCCTTTTGGACTTCATTTATTGAAGGAAAGACAAAATTCTCTACAACCCAGCGCATTTTTCAAAGAAGCGAAACTTCACATTGTTTGACAAGTGTGGGTGGTTAAAAGAATATACTGGCTTGGAAGGAAGCATTTGTTTATTTATACAAAATAGAAGCATTTACGGACATTGGAAACTAATATCAGATCTCGATCTTACCCTACATCATAACAAGAGCCTATTCTATTTATATAGCCATTGCACAAACATGGACTACATCTACACTTATTAATAATAACAGGATAATTCTTACCTTAAACAAAGAATATAACAAATAGAACAATTTCCTCGGGATACAAAAAGTGCAACAACAAAAAAAAAAAAAAAAAAAAAAAAAAAAAGCATCCCTTAGCATACTGAACATCTTTGGCACCAAAATATAAGTGCGATGTTTGAAAAATAAACCAGATCAATTTAGGCAGTAGTAGTAGTCTTTTCACCCGCTTGATGTAAACATTTAAATCCTATCCACAAATTGTGATGAACATGACACCCCAGTCTCCGTAATAAGAAAAATGAAAGGTAAATAATTCAGCAACTAAGAAAGAGTTTCATTTGACTGTATGAATGTTTGCATGAAATAAATATACTAACAGAATTAATGAAAAATAGTTTGGAATCCATACCATGTAAATCGTCACTTACCTTTTAGCTGTGAAGAACAGGATCGAAATCCTTAAGTATCCATACATGCATGGGTTTCGATCCCGGGGAGATGGGGATATATATCCCCCCCCCCCCCCCCCCCGCCAAAAAAAAAAAAAAAAAAATGAGGTGGGGGGATGGCCTGTATTATCATCCCCCAATATTTTTTGGATAAAGAACATGAGAATTATGATACATTAACCTAATAATACATTCAACTAATAATCACCCAAACTCATTATGTTTGGTCTTCAAATAGAAGGAAATAAGAAATGCCATAATTTCAATGCAAAATATCGAAGAAAATTTGTTCGCTCGCATCTCAATTAAGGGGTTCCCTTCATTGGCGTAGATCCGAGCATTCCTTCTTTTCATTAAAAACCATTTTGGGATGCTCTAAAATGCAAGTTTCATAGACAGATTTTTGAAAAAGTCCCCCTCCCATACCCCCCCCCCCCCCTCCGCTCGGTCGCTTCGCTCAGTGGCATATCTAGGGTGCAGGAGGCAGGTGCCCCAGGCGGCACTTTGAGGGGGTCCAAAAAACGCAAAGAAGAGAAAGACAAAAAAAGGGGCAAATGAAGAAAAATCATAATCCTTACGGATTATGTTCCCCTATATCCACTGGGTAAATGCACTAGAAATCTCGTTTTTGAAGTTTTGAAATGCAAACTTATTTATTAAAGTGGTCACAATTTGCACTGAAACTCGCAATATGTTGAATTTTGCGGCTTGATGTAGGAAATGTACACCCTTAATGGGAAATTAACCTCAGCGTATGAATTAGCTTATTTTGAATGGTGTAGTATATGCCTCTTATTTGATACATGCAATTTCATGTAAAAACACAGGATATAGATATAAATCACTATTTTCCAGCCAAGTTATCGTCTGCTAGCAATAATAAGGGGGCTGCCATTACTTTATGTGTACACGAACATATTTTTCATCCCAAGTAAAATTTCCTTCATCGTTAACTTGTAACTGATTTTTAGAGGACAAATATATATTAGATAAAGTCACATATTCTGAAATGTAAGTTTAGTTTTATATATTTTTTAAAAGGTCTTAATTTGTTCATAAAAAATATACTTCATAAAAAATATACGTCAAGGACGGAGAATTGACGTCAAGGACGGAGACAATCGTAACAATACCAAAACAAAGCGAGGAATCTGCTTTACAGGATGGCTATTAGAACTCATGGGTCGTCAATTATCTAGGCCCATGGCCAATAACAATCGTAATACAATCAGAACAAAGCGACGTATCTGTTGTAAAGGTAGGCTATTATCAATGCATATGGTACCTAATGATCCGTGTCATGCACAAAATGGCAGCCTCCATGGAAAGACGTAGCAGACAATAGGTGCATCTAGAATATCACGTGGGGTTACTTGTCCTTTAATGAACATACCGGAGTTAAATATTTTACTGAATTCTTCGAAGTATTGTCTTTCAACAGGGCATGACAAAAAAAATTGCCCAAAATGACTTTTGTCGCACTTTGGTTTCGCCCTGGCCCACTGTGCGTCGGAGTAACGAACATTCGGAAATACGAACCTTCGAGAAAACAAACCTTCGGAATTATAAACCTTCGGGAAAACGACATGTAACCGAAATTAATGTTGATACAGATTTCCATTGCAGACATACGTTCCTTTCTATATTCCAAGTTCCATGTAGTTTTGGCGTTAAGAGAACCATGAATCAAGAATAATCGAAGGGCATAGGTTTCGTGAATCCGCTCTTCAAAGAAAGGTATAGGGTGCACGCATAAACTGACAACCCGGTGCAAGTTATACCATGCTTACACGTTGATCCGGCTCGAGGGTTCGACACGATAGTCGTGTCGAACACGGCAATTTTATGATGTATACACGTGATCATTGGGCGTGTATTCTACCCAAAACCGAAACCAGCCACATGATTTGATTTCATCGTTATCTTAGCCATGTAACCAAACAAAAGAATGCACATCTCTTGCCTAGCGAGTCGGAGATATAGATTGAGATTTCAGATTCAAAACGCATCTACTTCCTTCTCACAATAAAATCAGTACAAAATGATAAAACGTGGTGGTAGGAGGCAAGGGTCCCAGGAAGCACGTGGCTTGTGTTTGGGTCGCCGTAATAATATATTACATATATAACATTTTACGATTATAACATACACAAATAATCTTAAAGATAAAAAAGAAAAAGAAAAAGAAAATAAAAAGAGGAAAAGAAAGAGCGGGAGAAAAAAAAATAGGAGAAAAAAAATCTGCAATGTGTGATACTGTGCTAATACTGTGCTAATAAGGGACATGTTTAATAATGGAGTCCTTTAATTTGTGCTTACCATTTAATGAAGAACCAAGAATGCGCGGAACAATACTGTTCATCTTGGTTCAGGGTTCTCAGCCGAGCGAGAAGTTTCAATATCCTGCGCATGCTCGAGGCATCATAATTTATATTCGGCTTACTGACCCCATTCTGTGCCGTCAGAAGGAGTTCGTAAGAACACTTGCGTTATTTTAGCATTTGTTCTACCGAACGGCTGTTACTAAGCCTAACCTTGTTTAATTTAGCGTGACAGCCAATCATAGCGCGCCATTTAGCGTCCACTGTTCTTTCGGCTCTATTATATTGCTTCGTTTCTGGCGTTCTGCTCATTCATGCGAATTTACTCTGATGAGTGCATGTCGAAAAGCTTTAGTATAAATATGTTCATGTTCAACGCTATTTTAATATATTATGTCCGTGTTCAACGCTATTTTCCGATTTTGCAGTACCAAGCACTTATTTAGTTTGGGACCAGAAAAACGAATATTTTGTTGAAATGCAACTGCTCTATGTCTAGGAATATGGATGTCTCTCAGATATCTTATGGGATAACTGTGAAAATTACAATTAAAATTACAATTAAAATTAAACAGATTAGAAAATTGTTCGGGGAGACATTTGTAAACACACATAAAACCGCACTGTTTGTAATATCTTCGAATTTAAGTCATGAATAATTGAGTTTCAAGTCATGAAATAAGGGGTTGGTGTGAGTTCCAAATAGGACATCGCAGACAATTCTCATCATGCTTATTATTTTCTTTTGTATTGTAGTTAGCTTACTTATCAGTCACGGCCCTACACTGCAATAAGCCACCCAAAAGCTTTCACTCCAGGCTAAAATTAACAATTTGTTTACGTAAACCGCTACCGAAGAGTCTCAGCTAAACTGTGAAATCTCGCCCTAGAAACAACCAAATGAAATGAACTCAGAAAGCCAAATTCCAGAATAAGAGTTGCTCTAACACGGATTATCACTCGTAGTCAAATCACTAGCTTTTTAGTTTGTGGAAACTTATTTTTCATAATTTCCGTCATTGCGCAAGATCGTAACTTTCAGATGAAAACTCAAAGTATATTGAGGGGATCCTCCAAATATCTTTTCATAATTATCTGTCGAAAGGTTATGTCGGGAAAGATCAAAGGCAATGTCATCCATGAACCCTCGACCGTTCTTCGCGGAAGTTGAAGTGTAGTCCCGCGTATAGTGGTGCATGCAGGATGGTTTCCACTCGAGTGTTGTCCCGTGTACTACGTACAGTGTGGGTATTTTACACTCGACTGAGCGGTGTGTTGGACTGTCGCGATAAAATATGCCGAAGTAAAGGCCGATATTGGGCCAAAGAACGACATAGATCCAATATAAGATTAATTATTTAGAAATCAAATAAGGTGGATTGCTTCAACTGTACAACTCGCCGTATCGGACTGTAGCATCAATCCCCCACCCCCACTTACAGTTAACAACAAAATTATTCATACCCCTTGGAAAATTCTAGTTTTTTGCATTTTTCCTAAAAATGAATGGTTAACTGAATTTAATTGCACATCACTTGAATACATTTAGTTATCATCTGCAAATGAATGCTGTTTCTGGTTTCACCTCATTTGCATAACAATAGAAAAGGTGAATTATCCAAACTAGGTGATGTTCAAAATTATTCATACCCTTGGTGATCTATTGACTTTGTCAATCAGTATGAATCCAGCCCTTGTGATTAATGCTCGTAACACTTTCTTCACACTGTCACAATGCTTCTAGAGGTCTCTACTGAGATATCAGGCCAATACCTGGTCTCCATGTTGTCCACACATGCCATCACCTGGTCTTCAGGGGATTCGATGGATTTAAAGCAGATTTTGTTTTTGCAGGTGGTGTAGTTTTAGACGTCATGAGGACAGGACTATGATATTGATATTTTTGTTAATATTCCTTACATTTTAATGACAATTCTGTATCTAAGTTGAAACAAAGCACTCTTCCAGGAGAGACTTCCCTAGAGGCATTCACTGTTGCACTGTCAAGGCAAGGTATTTCCTGATACTTTTGTTCCATTATTATTAAGAATGTTTAGGGAGGCCATGGTAGTTGTCTAAAGGTTGGATGGTGCCAATTTTATCAGTTTATTCAGTTACACTAATTGACACATTTTTGATATGGACACCTGCAAGTGGGTACTCTAGTGAAGCTTAAAATACTGATCTTTATGTTCCAGTGCACTGTCAGAGTGGTAGCATTTTGTGCACTGCAGCTGGTAACATGGAGGGCATATGGTATAAATTTGGTTTACATTCATTTTGATATCAAGGATTGTAGCTTTCATACCAAAGATACAAAGAATATACCATATGACGATTGATATACAGTAACAGTCAATGTGGGATGTGTATGGTACTCAAAGGTTACATACTGTTATTCATGGTGACCTGACGTTAGAGTCATGAAATGACTTTAATATCACCAACATGGCCTTCCTGAGCACTCTGATCAAGAATGGGGCCAATGAATAAAGGTGAACCCTCCCACAGGCAGTGCGAAAGGGAAGGGCTCTTCAGGAATGGTGCTTTGCTTCATAAGTAGATACAGAATTTTCATTACAATGCATGGAGTAAATGACCGAAAATTTCAATATCATAGTCCTGTCCTCATGACGTCGATAACTGCATCACCTGTAGGACACGAAATCTAATGAACTCCCTGAAGGTCAGGTGAAGGCATGTGTTGACACATCCTCAAGGAGATTGAGCCATTGGAGAACAAGTACTGGCCTGATATCCCAGCAGAGACCCCTCCGGAAGCCATGTGACGGTGTATTGAAATAAAGTGAATTACAAGCATTAATCACAAGGATCGGATTCATACTGATTGACAAAGTCAATAAATCACCAAGGGTATGAATAATTTTGAACATCGCCCAGTTTGGATAACTCACCTTTTCTATTGTTATGCAAATGAGGTGAAACCGGAAACGGCATTCATTTGCAGATGATAACTAAATGTATTCAAGTGATGTGCAAGTAACTTCATTTAACCATTCATTTTTAGGAAAAATGCAAAAAACTAGAATTTTCCAAGGGGTATGAATAATTTTGTTGTTAACTGTATATAAAAACCTACCGCGCGCTGTATACAAGTGGCAACGTCGACGTGCTACACAGTTTAGTCATTATACAGACAATAATACAGTACAGCCAAAGACCTTTAGTAGTATCAAGACAGATTACTCTTTAAGAGTCTTACCTACTTTCGTATTACATTTTGCAGGCGTAAATTGCTGTGTTAAAAAAGACTTGGAAAAATACGTTCGCCATAGATATAACGTGAAAAGATTTTTTTTCTTGATATTTCATATCTTACTCTATCTTTTCCAATTCTGATTTTACATGAAATTTACATGAAATTTAAAGCTCTAAAAGGGTATAATTAAGGCTCGATAATTCCAATAAACCCTGCGTAAATCTCCGGGAATATGCGTGCTTTTGAGTAAAAAAAAAATTACTTTTGTCATATTAAAGGAGAATTACGCTCAAAAATAAAGACGATAGTGTTCAAAGGTGATATTTATTCCTACTTGTCAGACTATATGGCTTCGCGTCAAAATATACGAGATCGATACGAATCAAATTTTTCTGAGCAAAATTTACCATCTGCTAGCAATATGTATCGTCTGCTGGCAGCACATGGGGGCTGCCATTTTGTTTATGTGTACAAGAAGATTTTCTTAATCCAAATGCTCAATTGCCTTTTTCAAAATTAAAAACCCATTTGAGATTAAAATATAGAATAGACATGTCAATTTATTTTTAAACTGAAGATTTCCTTATATATTTCTGTTGAAAATCGATATTCGCTTAATAGAAATCTATTTTCTCGATACTGAACGTATGGGACGGAGCAAATTAATTCAAATTTTATGGACGCTTCCTCCCTGAGCATCTATAGCGGCAAACTATGCATTCACCTGCTTTCGGATAATGGAGTTGAAAAGTCAGAATGCATGCTGCATATATTATGTTCTGCTCTGTTTGGCAAACCCAAGAAAATAGATTTTTGTTAAGCAAAACCAGACAATTTAAAAGTATCATTATAAAGATTTAATTTTTATAATACATGTAAACACCCACTTTATATTTTCCGTCACATATGGGATTTTAGGTAATGAAGAAAATCAATTTAGGATTTGGATTCAAAATATCTTCCTGACTGGAACATTTCTCAATGGTTCATGTACAACTCCAAATCAGCAAGAAAATGGCAGCCCCATGTAAATGAGTAGGAGACGATACCGGGTGTTGGAATATCTTTATTTATACCCTTTTCTGATATCTTATTAGAAAATGATTTAGGCCAATAAGTAGGAATATATTACACCTTCCAATATAAGTAAATTTGTAATCAGGGCTTAATTCTCCTTTAAACGTGTTGTTATTGATGACGTAGTGTGGGCGTGTAGTCGATCATCGACGACATCCAATGAGATCGTGCGCTAGCAGACGACCATGTAGCAGACGTACGTCCGCCCGAAGGCATGCCCAGCGTAGCTGGTATTAGATGAAACTCTAACTAAATTCCAGCTCACTATTGTATTTCTAATACAATGTGTTAAATTCATAAATTCATGTAATCAATCTTCTCTCACTATGAACACGATGACAAAGAAAGCGGACAAAATATACAGCTCCTCATTGTACCCTCCGCAATCCCTACATTGCTATTATGTAAAATAAGTAGAACAGGTGAATATGCATGTCACACCTGTTCTACATATCGTTTATATAATAGCAATGAAGAGATGTTCTATTGTCTACCAGGGCAAGTGTGGAAGGTACAATGAGGAGCTGTATATTTTGTCCGCTTCTTTGTTTGCCATGTTCATAGTGTCTCACCGAATAGATTGCTTCTGTAATGTATACCGATTTATGCACATAATTCTCTGAGCACCTAGTGACGAGCTATTCCATGAACCTGCTTTTTATAAATGAGCCTCAATGCTTGGAATCCAGTTTGCATACATTATTTGTAGCTATGTGTAGCTTTCAGGTTGTCAAGTACAAACTTTGTTTGAAAGGTATGCATAAAATTTGCATACATTACCGAAGCGGTCTATTACGCCTAGCCAAATGACTGATTTCATGAAGTCCCTTTTTCCTCCATAATGCTCTGACAAGCAGCAACAACAAAAAAAGTTATTAGTTAAAAGGGGGCACAATAAAAAAGGGTCCGGGGACAATGATGTATAATTGTTTTTCAATGGGGGGCATGGGCGGGATGGACTCCCGAACTAATGGTGCTCTATCCGGTTTTAGTTACATTTTAGACAAGAGCCCGCGTATGCCTGTAGTTTGTAGTTAAAAAAGGAATGTAATTCCTATTCCAGGGGCGGATCCAGGGTTTTGTAAAGGAGGGGGTACAGAGCCGGAAAAGTACACAATTAAAGATGCATTTTTTAAATGTTGCACTTAAGGTATGCCAGTTGGGTTTCAAAAAGGGCGCTCTGACCGACCCCCCCCCCCCCCCCCCCCCCGATCCGCCCCTGCTATTCTGTCATGGATGTGAAGAATAGGACTTCATAGTGTCTGTGGTCGATCTCATTAAATTGAAAGATTGAGAAAAAAAACAAGAGATCATTATTTTGTCCTCATTTCTGTTGGAGTCATTTTTACAGATCGGCTGTAATAGAGAATAAGAGCATAAGAGAGTATGGGAAAATGAAAGCCTGAGAGAGGGGGAGGGAAGGGAGAGAGAGAGAGAGAAAGAGACAAAGAGAGCTGGGGGCAAAAGGAATGGGATATTCCTACAAAGACAGAATAGGACTAGTAATACATAAATTGTATCATCAGCTGCTATTGTTGGTTACTAGTTAATTCAATTCAAAATACAGAGGCCGCTTTTTCCCTTTTCGTACGATTGGTAGCCGTTAGGTCCTATTGAGCTGATGAGGGCTTCGGAGCAAGCCCCTATATACTGTTTTCTTCGCCTGTCGTCTCAAACTAGCTGCTACAGCAGAATATTACAAATAACTTACCGGAAGTTATTTATATTGGTGGCACCGACATCCCCGAGACATCGACAATGTAGTGGGAGGGGGCATCTGAACAATGTTATGGATATGAGTCTGACACTGTCATTCTATGGCAAGGGCGAATACAGGATGTAGTAAAGGGTGGGGGAGCACAAAATTAATGCAGGGCTGTCAACTTTGGGGAACTGCTTGAAGGGAGATTTGTATTTTTTATTCTCGCCAGCCCTCCGAAAGTTGCTCAGTGGAGGAATAATAAAAAAAATATATATATATATAACATAATAAAAAAAATAATAATAAAAAAAAAAAAAAAAAATCCGCCACTGATCCATGCCCAGACTGTCACGTCAGTCTTGCGGGGTGGGCCTTTTTACAAGTTTTCTCGGAGGGTTAATAGAACGACATTGATAGCATCGTGGGTTGAAACTCAATTTGGTGCATCCGGGTTTTTCACATTTTAGGCAAGAGCCCGTATATGCCAAATGGGTTTCAAAAAGGGGGCCGCGGCCGATTCGCCCCCCCCCCCTTTGATCAGCCCCTGCTATTCTGTCATGGATGTGAAGAATAGGATTGCAAAGTGTTGGTGGTCGATCTCATTAAATTGAAAGATTGGGGGGGGGGGGGAAGAGAGAATAAGAGCGTATGAGCAAATATGAGAGGGGGAGGAGAGAAAGACACAGAGAGCCTGTCGTTTCAAATTTCTACAGCAGAATATTACAAATAACTTACCGTAAGTTAGTTATATTGGTGGCGAATCAAGGAATGCAGGGGGGGGGGGGGGGGGGGGGGGAGGGTCACGCCTGGCGAACGAAAAAATCATCAGATGCATTCTATTTGAAAATTTAGGACAAGCAAGGAAAAATATTTAGGACAAGCAAGGAAAAAAAGTTATCACATTTTTCAGATTCTTTTCTGTGCGGGGGGGGGGGGGTACACATTTCCTTTCATTCGATGTGTAACTAAGTCAGATTTGGCTTTGGCTGGCACATAGGGGCACGTGCATTCCTGGATACGCCACCAATAAAAATAAGATATATAAGGAATTGCTCGCACGCGATCTCATTTTATTAAAGCCTTTTCTGTCTTGACTTTTAAAAGAAGAAGGCTAAAAAAGTTACATTACAGGTCTATAATCCCTATAATTTCCATAAATCATATCATATGAAATATTCTGATTTAATAGAAAAATAAAGATAATAAATTTAAAATAACTTTTCTCGACATTCCCGTCAGATATCGCAGTATTTGCTCATATAGAGCTTAATATCAGGGAACATGTTTGGGCTATCCCCCCTCATCACATAAATATTATTAGAAATTTCACAGCAAATAAGTTTAACAAAAATACGAACATCAAGTCCTAGCCCCCCCCCCCCCCCTCCCAACTCTCTCCCTCTCCTCCCTGGTGCAATTAGAGTTGATTCCTATCTGTTTTGGGACATACGTTTGTATTTGAAGGGACAATATCAAGATTATGCCCTTTACTTACGGCCTAAAATCGATGTCCAGAAAAAAATTAAAAAATAAAGAAAATAACAATATACAAACAAGTTGATAAAGACAATAACCTTTCCGTCTGGGCCGATCGACATGTACCACAATATATACGCGTGCTTTATTTTGGGACTGAGCACTCTTCGTAT
Source organism: Heliocidaris erythrogramma (assembly GCA_025617745.1). Classification (NCBI taxonomy): domain Eukaryota; kingdom Metazoa; phylum Echinodermata; class Echinoidea; order Camarodonta; family Echinometridae; genus Heliocidaris; species Heliocidaris erythrogramma. The sequence continues at coordinate 19,956,978 of CM046858.1, forward strand.
TTAAACTCTTTGCTACTGTTAAGAGGAGGCCTCCAAAATCTAAACTGAGTGATAGGCGCCTTACGTTTTTGACCAAATAAGTTGATTAAGAAATTTTCTCCGCATGTCGACGGCAATGTCTGGCACCTACATGATTATAAAATCAAATTAATTAATTTTGGTGCGCTGAAAGATTTGTAAATAAATTTAAAAATGGATACGAACGGGACACATAGTATAGGCCAAATAAATCATGAGTCTAAAGGTCATTGGATCGGCAATCTGCTACACAACTATTAACTGCCTTTCCTTTTCATATAAAAGGCTGCTAATGTTAGGTTTAACGTCATAAGACTTTATCACAACCATAGATGTATGACGTGTAGGCCAAAAATTACATTAAATAGATAGAGAAAATTTATTAACCGAATGCGAATTTATAATTAGGTGTCAATCGGTGATTTAATGATCAAACCGTTCAGATTTATCGATGCCAGAACAATTTCGAAATGGCGGAACGGCAAGTTAAGGTTGTGTTGTGGTCCGTGCCGCGATCGATGTCCACTGTATTGACGAAATGTCTTAGTGCCATTGACGGCGTCGAAGTCTATTTGGAGCCCTACACCTATGCCGCATCCGTCGCAGGTACCTTCAATTCGTCGACGGGCCGTGAACTTCCTATAAAACTCGACGGGAACGAGGCGGACTACGAAGAGGCGAAAAAAGCGTGGAAAAAGGTAACTGGCAGCACGGTGATTCCTAGGAGAATATCGTAAGTATACCGAACCAAGGGTAGGCGGAAACGAGAGATTTCCCCCATGATGCTTTAGGGCTAGTCACATATAAACGGTATGATTATGATTACGATAATGATAACGATTAATAAACGGTGTGTGTAGAAATTGTTTGGTGCTCACCAATTTAACCTTCAACATTTGCTCGGATCCAACACCTTTTTACTCATTATATTGTTATCATATCGTTCGTATGTGACAATCACGATGCAGTCTGGAATACTGTACGTTCGCTAACTAAAGAGAAATGGCTAAGACGTAAAATATTTTACATCTGTGTGAAATTAAAGTATTTTTCCTCGCTAAACCGATAAAAATACGATTTGAATTTTAAAAAATTTAAGATTTCTTTTTTGCGTGTTAACATCAAACGTCGATTTACCAGGGACCAAAAATATGAATGACCAGTGGTTCATGAATTACTGTTTATAAATCATAATCTGCAAGACAGTTTAGAATTCGATGCAGTGTCAGTGTGACTTAAAATGACATATAGGAACACAGTCTCTAAAATAACATAGTTCTATCTTTGGACGGAAATGAAATGAAAATGTTGATAGTGATGCAAACTTAGGGATGATGTTCCATGCAGTGTATTAGTTATAAATTGGGTGACGGTTTCAGGTACAGGAAATATTTTCCTTCGTGTCGACTTGATTTCTCCCAAATATGACTTTTAAAACAAAACGAATGTTAGTTTGACAGTTTAAAATAAGTATGACATTGCAAGCAGTGGAGATTATTGCTCGTATACAGAGGGAAGAGGAAAATGAGAACATCCGTCTCATTATGATAAAAAATTAAAGATTTTTGTTTTAAGATTGAGCAGTTTGGTTCGTCTTACAACGTATATATATATTGTCCTGCAAAATTTATTTTTATAATTCTTCACGGCCTGTTTGTTCAGAAATAAATGTCATTTGTCCTGTTCGATCAACTATCGATTGTTTACCAGGTATTACTATATTAGAGAAGATCTGGAGGCCACAAAGAGGAAGTACGTTTTCATCAAAGAAATGGCTAAGATCTTCGACGATGTTCGTCATTATCTGCCTAATGGCTTAAAACACGCATTCATCATTCGGGAGCCTTCGAGAGTTTACGCATCTTTTCGGAGAAGCATAACGGATGGAAGATTTTACAACCTCAGCAGCTACGAAGATTTGGATATCATTCGCGATGATCCTCCACGACTTCAGCCGATGTGTTGGTACGAAAAGCAGTACGAACTTTGGAGATATGTCAAAGACAATATAGATCCCAATCCCATCGTCATCGACGCTTTCGACCTCACCACCCAACCGCAAAAGATCTTGAAACGCTTCTGTGATGCGGTTGAGTTTCCTTACAGCGATAGCCTCCTCGAGTGGGCTCCTAGCCAAGACTTCCCAAATAATTTCGTGACGGCAGGGGAAGACCTCTTCACTACAATTTCCGCGTTCTACTCGAGAGCTTTTAGCAGCACACGCTTTATGGCGCCGGACGATCCGGACCCTTTACCACGTGGCCAACTTACTGATGATGTCATCAGATGTGTTGACCACTCTATGCCCTTTTACCGTGAGTTACACGCAAATAGAATTCAGGTCTCTTAGACTTTTATAGTCTTAGATAACCATTCATTACTTTTTTTGGTTTTGAAACAAATTTTATTTTGATATATTGACAAACAAATCGTACATGTATCATAAAACATTACATAATGAAATAAAATTGCAAATAATTTTCAACAGTGTAACATATATACTTGCATTTAATGAAGATTGCGTAATAACATAATAAGATTACTAATTGTATAATGTACATGCTTAAAAAAAAGAACAGCACACACAACCCCCCCCCCCCCCCCCCCCCCCCCGTAATATTGAACTATTCGCACCCCAAAAAATCTTTTTACACAACTTTTGGGAATGTGGTTAAATGAACAAATGCTAACTGACCATTGTGGATTTAGCTCCTGTTGGAATGAAACCATTTTGGATTTCGCTCTTTTTAGAATGCAACCTACATTTGTAACAAAATGTTTCAACTTTCCAAAAAATATTTTTAAATGTCTTAGATGCACATATTTATCTTTAAAGATCACATTGCGAGAAAATTCCATCAAAATAAATATTGGCTTAATACTTATTATTGCATAGATGGCATAAATTATAAAAGGTTATCCAAATTCAACGCTTGGAAACATTTGAATTAATGATTATTATCAATTATAAAACGGTAAAATACAGCCCCCGATATAGCAGCTGAAGAGCTCCTTGAACGCTGCTGATCTTTAAAATCTTTAAAAATCAATTTCGGTCAAAAATGGATTTATATCCTTTTGGAATTAAGCTCTTCATATCTATATATATATATATAAAATAACATAACACGATAGCAAATACTTTCAATAAATCAACTTAATAGATAGAAATTATGCTGGGACTATGTAATGTGTCATCGTCATGTTCACACATTTCGATATAGGTGACGCACAAGGCTATTGGAATTGTCTTAGGTTTATTATAGGTTTACCCGCCAAATTTCATATTTTTGTTACTCAAATTAATCAAGGTGCATTCAAATCTACGCCTTACCGTCTTATACGATCGATATCGGCCTTTCAAATTTAAAATCTTGCAAATGAAATTCATTTGGAGACACGCGAATTAATTTATATAAGCATCCGAATTAATCCATCGGCAAAATTCTTTTTGGTTTTGGGCATTCCAGTTTTTGTTATCCGCATTCGATTTATTTTTAGGGGAAACAAATTTCGTTTGCGTTCACTTTTTATTTTTTCGAGAATTCAATTTATTGATTCGTTCAGTTTGGACAGTTATTTTAATGGATTCCGTATGTTTGTATGAGTTGTATGTGCGTGTTCGTGTGTCTGTATCTCTATCATGCCAGTTTTCTTTGTATACATTCTGTAGGGTCTGATTTAAACCAATGAATGACATTTTGAATACAATTTTAACTAAACATTTTGCATGTTTTCTTAATTATGTTAAATCTAAAAAAACCTTGACCTTTCATGAATTTGAGTGATTGAAAAAAAATGCCGAAGCCATCGACATCTGATTTTGAATGCTCATTTCTTAAATATTATGCTCTTAATTTAAAATGCGAATGACTAGTCTGCAAAATTTGTTGCAAGGATAATGAATTCGAAGGAGGGAAAATTATTTTGAATGCCCATTCCTTAAATTGCATGCTCTTAATCTAAATTTAGGCGACTTATTTGAAGAATACTTTTATATATTTTTTTGATGTTTCTGTTATTATTGCTCTTAGAGATATATAGATGTATAATTTTTTATTGAAAAAACAAACACTAATATGAGTATTATCTTATTATTTTTATTATCATCATCATTATTATTGACAGAGAAACTAAAATAATAAATATGAATATTTTGTAAATTTACCGTTTCATCAAAATCATAGCCATTTCTAAATTGATAAAATAAATCAACTTAGGTTAATGCCCCAACAACCTGGTTTGTGTTAAATATATATCATTATGAAATAAGCTCAAACGCCACATCTTGACCCTGAAAATCAAAGTCCACGCTTTGAATTTTTATGTGTAATAGAAATGCGAACAAGACACTCGAGTATACATTTTTCTAATCAGATATTTCACAATAGTAACGGGTGGGTATTATTTAAAAAAAAGGAGAAAATATCTTCATACACAACTTGCCTGGTATAAACAAAGAATGCCATAATGGCATACACACAATACAAGCAACAACCATAACTGAGCATGTGGTCTACACTAGCCGATTTACGCAACAGATGCACGTATAGATAGTGTGCCTACTTTAAGTGGCGTATCTAGGGATTGTGGCGCCCGGGGCAAACAATAAAGTTGCGCCCCCCCCCCCCCCTCCCGCGTGCCCAAAATTATCTAAGTTATTGTACAAGCGAGGAAGCAAAGCGACCGAGATGCAAATTATTCTACACTTAACCCTAAAAAACGCAAATTTCTTGTGCAATTAACCCAGGAAATTTTGCTATTGACCACCGCAATTGAGCTGTAGAGAAACTAGAATTTAGTACGGTTTTCTATTTCCTCACTTCTACAATCGGGAGCAAAACTAACCAAAACCCTTGAGAAATAGTCGAGAAATTGAGCAAGGCGACCTGAAGTTGAGATTTCTTTCAAGTGTTGAACCTTTGCAAATGCTGTTTTATACACTTTCCTATATTGGGGGCGCAATATTTAGCAGGAGTCAGATGAAACTTACATGATAGCGAGCAAAGCAACGACAATTACATGTTTATTTTTCAAACTTTCAAACCTTGAACCTATTTAAGAACTATATATTAGGGGCGCGAAATTACGAGATCGTGAAAGAAAATAATTTTGCGAGGGAGAAAAGCGACCGAGCTTTGCAAAATTTTCGCATTTCAAACCCTCAAAAAAATAGATTTTTTTTTCTTTCTCTCCTTTGCGTTTTTTTGCACCCCTCCAAGTGCCGCCCGGGGCACGTGCCCCTTCCCCTAGATACGCCACTGCCTACTCTACTAACACGATCAGGTTCAACGGTCATTTTCCAGAGCCTATCATTGTTTATGCAGGATACATAGGTCCGTGTTTTCATAAATTTTAAACCAGACGCTGGATTTACACTTGTTCTAAGTCGAAATTCACAAAGGTAGTAAATCGAGATCTTTTTTTTTCTTTTGCCTAACGTCATGAACGTGAATGTAGTCATCAAGTCGGGTTCAATTGAATTTAATAGGGAACATTGAAACCAACACGTATTAAACATGGCCGAACATTCACTGTTGAAAATCAAACCAACCCGAGGGTTGTTGTGGTGTGCACCTCGCTCGACTTCAACGGTATTAACAAAGTGCCTGAGCGCCATTGATGGAATGGCAGTCTACCTCGAACTGTACTCACAAGCGTCGTCATGCCGAGGATATTTCTCGATGTCGACAGGTCGAGACTTGCCAATGGAGCTTGTCGGGAATGAGGTCTTATACGATGAGGCGAATGACTTATGGGAGAAAAACGTTGGTTACAGAATGGGGAGAAGGAAGATATCGTAAGTTTAGATATTAGTTCAATGATTTACAATCCTTAGACGACGACGTCTTATCTACTACTAATACTATGACGACGACAGCAACAACAACACTAGTATACACTACTACAGATACAACAACGATGAAGCAGCAACAACTACAACACCACCACCACCACCAACAACAAGAAAAACTACTACTACTATACACTATACTACTACTACTACTACTACTACTACTACTATACCACTACTACTACTACTACTACCACGACTACCACTACTGCTATACTACTACTACTACTAATATCACTAATATTACTACTAAACCTATACACTAATTACTTGCACTAGCGATAAACTGATACGAAAACATAATGATTTCATTTGATTTTTTGTAAACATGCAGCGCTATATAAAGGGCATTGTGTCCCAGGAAGAAGGAAACTGGATTTTATGACAGAATCATGAGTGAATTATTAATATTAAGTTGTGCATAAAATGAAGAAAATAACTACAGCTTTTCATATGCATGTATGTATCTCATCAAGGAAATTATTCACTATGCTAGAAAATCTTTGCCATGAAATCCGGTTTCCTTTTTTCTGGGACACAATGTATATAACCATCACGCATAAAGCAGCAATAAGTCATTACATGGTAATTATAATCATTTAAATCTTAGAAAATACATTAACGGGTAGTTGGACGGCTTTCTAGATTTAGATGCAGATATGCAAACATAATGGAATTCTTATGTAAATGCAATACCCAGTTTTCATTATGAAAATTATAGACATTCAAAGTAAATGTAGTTATGATGCTGCCAATCATAATTTTGCCATTGCTAGCAACATTTTACAGATGCAAAATAAGGGTGTTATTTACACTTTCTTTACAAGAGAGATGTGAGAATTCAAAGAAAAGGACTTTGAATTGCATTTTCATTGCATCATATATACAGCATTTATACGCCCACTAAAATTCCCTTTTTGTATGTAGTTGGAAGTCTTTTTTTTTTTCATCTCGACTGAGTCCCAATGTAAATTTTCTATCCTTTAAAATCACAGGATAAGGGAAGCTTCCAGATTTCATTAAGATTTCATCAGGCACAATGATGTATATAAACAATTTCCACTCTTTTCAGGTATCAAACAATCAAGGAAGATCTCGAAAATGCTAGCAGTCAATACGTTCTTGCAAAGGAAATGGCGATAAATTCTATCGACCCGAAATATTTTCCCGAGGGTTTCAAACATATCTTCCTTATTCGCGATCCGTCGCGAGTATTTACTTCAGCACGTAAGGTAGCGGGACCGAAGTTTGCCGAGATAGGTATGATATCATCCGAAGCCGACTACGATCTCATCCGAGATGATCCGATTGATAGTCAACCATTGAAATGGTTTGAGAAGCAACATCAGCTCTGGAAATACGTCAAAGCAAATATCGACCCTAATCCCGTGGTCATTGATGCCTCTGATGTCGTGTCTCGACCTGGACCAACGATCATGGCGCTATGCAATGCTGTTGGGTTTCCTTACAGCGAGGGGCTTTTGCAGTTGAAACCGTTAACTGAAATTCCAAAGAATTTCGTCACCGCAGGAGAAAATTCATTCAAGAAGATGTCTGAATTCTATGAGAGAGCTTTCAAAAGCACACATTTTGTATCGTCTCAAGATCACGGACCAATACCACGTGATCAACTCTCTGATGACGTCATCCGATGTGCAGAGTACTCCATGCCTTTCTATAAGGACATGTTCGAGAGCAGACTCAGCCTCATTAAAGGAGAATTAACCTCAAAAAATAAAGACGATAGTGTTCAAAGGTGTTATTTATTCCTACTTGTTAGCCTATATGGCTTCGCGTCAAAATATACGAGATCGATACGAATCAAGGTTTTCTGAGCAAAATTTATCATCCGCTAGCAATATGTATCGTCTGCTAGCAGCACATGGGGGCTGCCATTTTTTTATGTGTACAAGAAGATTTTCTTAATCCAAATGCCCAATTGCCTTTTTTAAAATTAAAAACCCATTTGAGATTAAAAATATAGAATAGATATGTCAATTTATTTTTAAACTGAAGATTTCCTTATATATTTCTGTTGAAAATCGATATTCGCTTAATAGAAATCTATTTTCTCGATACTGTGACGTATGGGACGGAGCAAATTAATTCAAATTTTATGGATGCTTCTTCCCTGAGCATCTATAGCGGCAAACTATGCATTCACCTGCTTTCGGATAATGGACTTGAAAAGTCAGAATGCATGCTGCATATATTATGTTCTGCTCTGTTTGGCAAACCCAAGAAAATAGATTTTTGTTAAGCAAAACCAGACAATTTAAAAATATCAGATTTAATTTTCATAATACATGTAAACACCCACTTTATATTTTTCGTCACATATGGAATTTTAGGTAATGAAGAAAATCAATTTAGGTCTTGGATTCAAAATATCTTCCTGACTGGAACATTTCTCAATGGTTCATGTACAACTCCAAATCAGCAAGAAAATGGCAGCCCCCATGTAAATGAGTAGGAGACGATACCGGGTGTTGGAATCTCTTTATTTATACCCTTTTCTGATATCTTATTAGAAAATGATTTAGGCCAATAAGTAGGAATATATTACACCTTCCAATATAAGTAAATTGGTAATTAGGGCTTAATTCTCCTTTAACTATTTATCTCAACCTCACGACATAAACACCTCCTCTAATTTTCTTACAAAAATTATGACTATTTTCCCTTAGCAATGTAAATTCGAAATTCTTAAGACCATAATTTCATATATTTCCATATAATTTATTCTATTCACAATACTAGTGGCGTATTCAGGATTCTTTTGCAGGAACGGGGGTTGGGCACTCTCCATAAATTCCCTTAAAAGCAACGACAACAAAAAAGGAAAAGAAAAGTTGTTGCGCACAAGCGTGACTGCAGTTGCAGAAATGAATGTCTGCCGCGCACAACGCTTGAAGGAGCGAGGGATTTGCGTCTGACGGCTTCCCATACCATCAGCTTTGTCTCCTTTTTCAAAGCAATATCAGTCATGCGTTTGCGAACAAATGATGGTGAATGTATGAGAAAACGTCACTTTGGCCCTCTTTGTTGGGCCTTCCTGGCTGACCCCACCACTTTGTGTACAGCAGACGATTATTCCTAGCATAGTTTTGTCCATAGATGATTGCTTGACACCCCCTGGCTCCTGGTCTGTTTCTGTTGCGTCTTTTTTCTCTTTTGCATTTTTCTTTGACATGAATGCACGGATCACGTGACACCCACTGAAACACATCAGAAGCTCGTGCGTCACAACTCAAATCAATTCAATTCAATCTTTGTTGTCTAGAAAAAAGAAAAAAAAATAACACAATCAAAACAATCAAAGCAATCACTATATTTTAAATAATAAAAATGAACCGGAAAATGCAGTATGAGTCAAGCAAACGGTGAAAGTCAATGTTAATGAATACAAGAGAAAAAGAAGAAGGTATAATCCAATATCTCAGTTATAACTATAATTGCCAGTTTGTGTAATATGTTGATATTGAGAAGATATTTAAATATTTCAGAAATTATGAACAACAAGTATAGATCCCTACATTTTGTAATACTACTCACTGAGGTTAGTGGACTTGTGAAAGAAAATTACGCATTTTCACTTCAAAGAAAAAGATGTTCGGTTTTCCAGGATTCACTTTCATCTACGTACTAGTATACGCACAATGTTCTTTGACTCATAAATATTAAACTGGCCTGAAATCAAGAACCAAGGTAAATTGTTGCACTTGAGAAGACAGAGAGAGAGAGAAAGAAGAGAAGGGAGAGAGACAAGAGAAAGAGAAAGAGAGAGATAGAAGAGAAGAAAAAAAAATCAGGAACCAAGGTAAATTGTTGCACTTGAGAAGACAGAGAGAGAGAGAGAGAGAGAGAGAGGGAGAGAGAGGATAGAGGTGTAGAGAGAAAGAGAGAAAGTGAGAAAGAAGAGAGAGATAGAGAGACAAGAGAAAGAGAGAGAGAAAGAGAAGAAAGAGGTATAGAGGGAAAAAAGAGATAGAAAGAAAGTGTGAGAGAGAAAAGAGAAAGTGAGAAAGAAGAGAGATAGAGACACGAAGAGAGAGAGAGAGAGAGATAGAAGAAAAAGAGAGAGAAGAGAGAAAGAGAAGAGAAAGAGAGATCAAGAGAACAGAAAGAGGAGGGAATAAAAGGGGAAAGATACGATAAAAGGGTATAAAACCGAGAGTACAAATTTATCAAGCCCAATTAGCCCACATTAAATATCCAACATAATTCTTCTGGACTGTCAAAACACTGCTCTCACTGCTTTTTTTTAGGCAAGAGTTAAATGACATGGTCATCCGAAAGTCCAAAGCTCGGAAGCATAATGGCCTTGTACATGTTGTAGGCACGGGAAATTGAACTCAAATGGTTTCAAAGGTCAATTAAGGCCTATATGTGCGATCTAAAAGCAAGTGTCCTTAGCGGTACACAAAAAGAAGGTCAAAGTCAAAATATGCTTCAGATATTAGTGACTGCTGTTCAACTGACAAATATACATTTTGTGCAGTGCGCTAGTGCAAACAAACGGAATTTCCAAAAGACGTTTATTCACTGAACAGTGATCTAGTTCATGATATCTCCGTTTGACATTGTCAGCTATGACTTCCTGAGCCTTAAGTACGAATATAATCACAGAAGTGGTCATAGAAGTTTTTACATTAAGCATAGCTATCCCAGAATGAACAACAAGGCAGCTAATGTTGGAGAGAAGCAAGTAAAAGTAGCATTATGGTCCGTGCCGCGATCGATGTCCACTATAATGACAAAATGTTTAAGTGCCATCGACGACATGGAGGTGTACTTGGAGCTCTATTCCTATGCTACAGCTGTCGCTGGGAGCTTCGAATCGTCGACCGGCCGTAAACTTCCGATGCTACTCGACGGGAACGAGGCGGACTATGAAGAGGCGAAGAAGGCGTGGAAGAAGGAAACTAGCAGTACGATCATCCCGAGAAGAATATCGTAAGTCTTTTGACGGAAGAGGGTTGTGGGTGGGGGGGGGGGGGGTGGTATGGTCCACCATTGTGATATGTCGACTATCCGTTTCAGGCTGTAAATATCTGAAGAGCTTAGTTCCAAAAGGTGCTCAATCCATTTTTGACCGAAATGGACTTTTTAAAGATAAATATCCGTATCTCACACAAGCGAATCACAGGCACTATATCGCATCTGAAATATTTTTGATAGTTGAAATCGAATATCACTATGTGAATACTATGTGGCAACCCACACTGTGGAGGTGTCCACAGTGTGAAATCATCTTCACACCGTTAAATTCGAGCGTTTTAACATTGTGAATCACATCTTCACAGAGTCGACTATGTGAACACACTCTTTTTCTGGCAGGGAATCCAAATCTGTTTCACTCCCAATTAAAGGCTTATGACTATGGAGATTATGACTTCGTTCTGAAAGAAAGAGGAAAATAGTCAGAGAAGCAGATTGGTGAAATATCGTGGTGTCAGCATAGTAAAAAGTGTTTCTTTCCCTGCTCACTTTCCAAAGTGGGTGCAGAGAGCGATTTGACTTTATGTCACAAAACATCTTTATGCTTGATTAAATTCAATTTTTTTTAATTCTGTAATTGAAGAGAAATATCACTTACCTATTAATCAAACAGAAACAAGAGTACAGTTCAAGATTTAATAACACGTTTTCATCTACATTACCAAGCTAGTAGAAGCTTAAGATAGTATGAGAGGAGCTTGCAAAATACCAAGCAAAAACTTGATGATGAAAGAAATGTTCTCTTTTTCCAGTACACATTTTTTTAATCTGGCAAGCCTTTGTGTAAAATAAAAAACATTTAATTTTGAATTTGAGTAAAATTTGAATAGGAAGGTAAGCTTGTGCTAGTCTGGGTAAGCAACTCTTAGCAAGGAAACAAGCTTTTGCTTTTCCTTGCTAGCAAATACTAGGTTGGAATATCTGAAGATCTGAAGGTTAGAAAAAGGTTATTACTTGTTTTTATAGATACAACCAATTGAGTCATGCTCTGACGCACAATATGTTGAAGAAATCTAGCTGGGGTGCATGCCGCTAAAAATCTGCATCCAACTGATGTTTTGTTAAAAGAAATTTTCAACGGAATGGGCTTTTGCGATACTCAAGTACCAGACTACCTGTTTGGTATACTCTAAATTTGATTATTTGATAGCAGTCCCGTAAACTTAGTAAAGAAATGATACAAGATAATCCAACAATAATAATAATAATAATAATAATCCAATTAAAGTCCACTCCAAATTTTATTAACCGAAATGGAAATTCTTTTTGCCCAATTGATCGTGGGCCCGGCAGCTACTGTGCAGCGCCAGATCGACGTTGCTCTATCCCTTCAATTGTTCAGTTGAACGCCAAACAAGGTAGCAGCAACTCCCATCTTTTAACGTCTTTTGGTGAATGTAAAATACAAAATAAATCTTAGTTCAATTGTAAAACAGTACAGCCATATGTCCGTTGTCGTTAACATTATCAAATGATTACCTCTTCGCATTTTCTTTTGATAGGTGCCATGACATAAAACAAAATCTGGAGAACACACGGAGCAATTATGTCTTCATCAAGGAGTTCTCGTACATCATAGACCACGTCCGTGAATACCTTCCACGAGGTTTCAAGTACGCTTTCCTCACTCGAGAGCCGTCAAGGGTATTTGTATCATTTCGAAAGGCTCTGATGAAAAGTTCGGGATTTTACTCCCACAGCGATTCGGAGGTTGAATTTGACATGATACGCGATGATCCGGCACGCTTTAGACCGATGTGTTGGTACAAGAACCAGCGTGACCTCTGGAAATATGTGAAGGAGAACCTCGACCCTAAGCCCGTCATAATCGACGCCTTCGATCTCGCCTCTGAACCGAAACAGATTCTGAAGGGTTTCTGCGAGGCGATGGGGTATCCATACAGCGAAAGCCTTCTCCAGTGGTCGCCTAGTCAAGATTTCCCTCCAAACTTTGTAACAGCAGGAGAAGACCTCTTCGAGACGTGGTCCGTGTTCTACTCAGCAGCTTTTAACAGCACACACTTCATGGCGCCTCCCGAGTCGGGACCACTACCACGTGATCAGCTTACCGATGACGTCATTCAGTGTGTTGACTACTCCATGCCCTTTTACAAAGAGATGTATGTTAAGAGATTGCGTGTTTCTTAATCTTGTACGTATTTTACTTTAAATCTTTATCTATTCATGTATATTTCTAGGTTTCACTTGAAAATGGCATAACAAAAACACAAAAGGGGTGTCAGGACTAGTACCGCTGACTCTCACTTTTCGGACATGCACCCCAAGAATAATGGGCCGTATCTATAACTAAAGGCCTAGCAAATGCTTTTTCATACCTTTTGCTTGCAGCTTCAAAAAGTTCAACCTTGAAGTAATGGGCCGAATAAAAAAATTATCATTTACTTGGGTTATACCTGGCGTCCACTAGTGCGTGGACAAGACGCGGAATGCAAAATTAGTAAATTCGTATTCATTCACCAACCTATCCGCATATTCTTGATAGATTCCGTTCACTATCTTTATCATTCCTAAACACTTTCCAGCGTTTCCGCACTTTCCGGAGAGGGCAAAATTTCCGCGTCCAACTTTGGTCGAGACCAAAATTTGGACGCGGAAATGAACTTCCTGACACCTTCAGCAACTTGCCTGCATCGTCGTGCGGACATCGTCAGGACATCCCGCCTTTCTTTAACACTTCCGCCTCCTCCGCAAGCGCTCCCGAAAGCCTCCGCGGTGCGGGCAGCCGTATGCAGACAACTACCCCCTGGACAATTACCCCAGGAAAACTACCCCGGACAATTAACCTGGACAGGTACCCCCTGGGACAATTACCCCCTAGGACAATTACCCCCCGGAAAATACCCCCAGACAACTACCTCTAGGACATATCCCCCCTGAAAACTACTCCCGGAAAACTACCCTGACAACCCCCCCCCCCCCCCCGGATTCTGGGGATCTGAGTTGTTCGGGGGGGGGGAGAGGTAATTTTCCTGGGGGTAGTTGTCCTGGGGGTCAGTTGTTTTGGGGAATAATTGTCCGGAGGTAATTGTCCTGGGGGTAGTTGTTCAAAGAGGGGGGGGGGTTGTCCTGGGGATAAAACGTCGGGAGTATCATCCTTGGTTTAATCGTCATTGTATTGGGGTAATTGTCCTAGGGGGTAGTTGTCCAGGGGTAGTTGTCCAGGGGTAGTTGTCCGGAGGGTAGTTGTCCTAGAATCTCGGACAGCTTGGCGAGTGACGGCTAGCAGGCATATGAGAAAAAAAAAGAAGTCCGTGCCGAATTCATAACCTTGCATTATTTCCTGATATTGTCCGGATATGTAAATGGTTGTCGGAAAATCTTCCTGATTGTCCTAGTCCGTGATTTTACCACTCCCGGTGTGATCCTAGATGTCTCCGCGCTGTCCTGCTACGATCAGCATTTTCCGCGGCATTTCGCGACCTTCCCGATTGATTCCTAGGACACTCCCAAGTATATGACTGCAGTCAATACGCAGAGATTCGTAGTAATGTCCCAAGAAACGACAATTCACACACCTTTTCCGCGTCTGGCGCGGAAAGAATGCCGAAATGGCATAATTTGCTTCCGCAACCCTTCCTAATCTTGTCGGTGCTCTAGCTGACGCCAGGCATTACAAGTAAAATGATATCTAGTAAATGGCATAGCTAGGGCTCTTACTATATCATGCATGTGGGTTTGAGGCTGGTGTTATTTGAGAGATTTTAAAGTAGCTATTCAAAGAAAATCACAAATATGGCAATTAATGTATCACTAGAAACTGGAAAGCTTACAGATGGCAATCGTATAAGTTTTATGTCAACTGCGTATCTGATGATTATAAAAACAACACAAATATTAAAAAGCTCTTCTCAGCATCTGGAATATCCGAGGATTCGCCAGAAATATAGCGATGTTTTGATGTCGTCACACTCGGGATCGATCCTGCTTAAGCAGACGACGTCCTATAATGAATGAACGTAATTGCAATGCAATTATTTATCAAATTATAAAGAGTTTGGTGTATTTAAACATGACCTTATTTCACACCATTATAAAGTTGAAAGTGAAACTGATTCTGATAGCTAAAACCGTTTGATTGTAAATACACAGGAGAAGGGTCAATGATCAATGAAATAAACCCCACTTTCAAATTGAAAAGCCCTCCTAATAATAGCAGGATGGTATTCGTTCCCTCTTGAAACGCCGAACATGCCCCGGTGCAAGCAGCTGAAAATACAATGGCGTCTTATTTTGTTTACAAGTGACTGATTCCTTTATTTTTTTAACGCTGCATTTTTCATCAAAATAATACCATACACGAAGTTAAGAGTGAGGCAACAGACTAACATTAAGACTGACGCTAGTGAAGGAAGAGAAATAAGTGAAGAGGAGATGACAAAATAGGCTCTGAAAAATGTGTAAGATGTTATGGGACATCGTCTGCTTAGACAGGACTGGTCCATGGTGTGTCGTCACATATCTCAGCAGCGTTCGAGGAGCTCTTCAGCTGCTATATCGGGGGCTGTATTTTACCGTTTTATAATTGATAATGATCATTACTTCAAATGTTTCCAAGCGTTGAATTTGGATAACCTTGTTTAATTTATGCCATCTATGCAATAATAAGTATTATGCCAATATTTAAAATCATTAAAGTTCTACTTTAATGGGGGTATACACTTCCACATCAGCTCAAACTTCGTTGAGGGAAATACCACAAAAGCGCTTTGTACGTCGAGGCATATAGGCTTAGTCAAAAGTTTTTCTCTCCCTGCATGCCCACTTTCAAAAGTGGCGACAGAGAGCGATTTGACAATGCTTAATGCTTGACTAAATATCAGAAATATATATTAGCTTAAAGTAGAACTTTAATGATTTTAAATATTGGCTTAATACTTATTATTGCATAAATTAAACAAGGTTATCCAAATTCAACGCTTGAAAACATTTGAAGTAATGATTATTATAAATTATAAAACGGTAAAATACAGCCCCCGATATAGCAGCTGAAGAGCTCCTCGAACGCTGCTGAGATATGTGACGACACACCATGGACCAGTCCTGTCTAAGCAGACGATGTCCCATAATATCTTACACATTTTCCAGAGCCTATTTTGTCATCTCCTCTTCACTTATTTCTCTTCCTTGACTAGCGTCAGTTTTAATGTTAGTATGTTGCCTCACTCTTAACTTCGTGTATGGTATTATTTTGATGAAAATGCAGCGTTTAAAAAAATAAAGGAATCAGTCACTTGTAAACAAAATAAGACGCCATTGTATTTTCAGCTGCTTGCTCCGGGCATGTTCGGCGTTTCAAGAGGGAACGAATACCATCCTGCTATTATTCGGAGGGCTTTTCAATTTAAAAGTAGGGTTTATTTCATTGATCATTGACCCTTCTACTGTGTATTTACAATCAAACGGTTTTAGCTATCAGAATCAGTTTCACTTTCACTTTATAATGGTGTGAAATAAGGTCATGTTTAAATACACCAAACTCTTTATAATTTGATAAATAATTGCATTCCAATTACGTTCATTCATTATAGGACGTCGTCTGCTTAAGCAGGATCGATCCCGAGTGTGACGACATCAAAACATCGCTATATTTCTGGCGAATCCACGGATATTCCAGATGCTGAGAAGAGCTTTTATTTGTGTTGTTTTTATAATCATCAGATACGCAGTTGACATAAAACTTATACGATTGCCATCTGTAAGCTTCCCAGTTTCTAGTGATACATTAATTGCCATATTTGTGATTTTCTTTGAATATCCACTTTAAAAAAGATAGTGAGGACATTGCAATATGCAAAAATAACACCCTTTTAATCTTCATCATGTCCATGCAAGTAAAAATGTGAGCTAGTAGGAGAGGAGCTTGCAAAATACCAAGTAAAAGCTTGATGATGAATGAAAATTCCTCCTTTTCAAATAGGCATTTACTTACCTGGCAAGTTTCCTTGTACAAGAACAAAACCTATCCTTTTGATGATGTGTAAAATTTAAATAGGAATGTAAGCTTCTGCTAGTCTGGGAGAGCGACTGCTAGCAAGAAAACAAGCTTCTGCTTCTTTTTTCTAGCAAATACTTGGTTGGAATATCTGAAGATGCAGCCATAAGGTTAGAAAAAGCATTTGTTAGGCCTTTACTATTTTTTTTAAAATAAATACCGGTCATTGTTACCGTTAAAAAAATTATTTTGATCATCTGCATGTTACATGTTTATCATTGTAGGATGTGTTTTACGTAAAGGATAACACACGAGTAACTGTCCGTTCGTGTGTGAGAATGGGCTGAGGGCGTAGCCCGAAGCCCATTCTCACCCACGAACGGACAGTTACGAGTTGTGTTATATGATTTAACACCCAGCTCTGACGTCTGTCTATTGTTCTTTCACGACATTATTTTCCACGAATGGAGTGATAACATGTGTTTATTAGTAACCACATACTGTATTGTTGGAAATTCAAGCGTAACAGTGTTATGCACCACGACAACAATGATCACATTCCAAACACAGTACATTTGAATTTAATCACTGCTGCATTATACACTTGACCAGCGATTAACAATAACACGCCATTCGTACAAAATAGTTAAATAATACAATCAAATGTGAATGGGTTGCATGCATCACGGATCAACTGTTTCATTCATTCTCTCATTGGTCAGCGATCAGTTACGTTGTCAAAATTTGAATCAAGATGTTCAGCTACAGTGAAAGCGAACTGTTCCAAACGCAAAATACATTCAGGGACTCTGAAATCGATGTTAGTTCAGATGCTATCGTTGAAGATATATTAAATATGGAGTAGTCAAAGCCATCAACATCAGGTTCCTTTCAACATATACAACATGACGCTGAAATGAGACATAGGTATGTGTTACTTTCATTTTTTTTTTTTTATTATGTTCCATTTGATCCATTCGTAGAAAACAATGCTGGGCATGAAAAGGAGAGTACATATAGCTTAAAAAATTAATACTACAAATTATAGTAAAATAATGTTTGCATGAAAATTAAGGCGACTGAGCCAATAACACAAATGCTTATTAAGTTGTACCACATTAATGACTCCTTTATTAGACCATTTCACAAATTTATGGATATTTCTACCAGAAAACCTAGTGACAAGCAATGTCATTCAGCTGTTCAAAGTTATTGTGTTTCTTTTATTTCCATTGTGCATACATTAGTTATTGCTATATCAGGCAAGCTTTGCCCAGCCCTCGGGCAAGCCATGATCTGAATACATTTGTGAAATTATCTATTGGGTCGATAACCAAGATAAGATTAAAGTTTCAACTAACTTGAATTACGATTTGTCAGCCATCTATGATTATAATATAGTGTTAAAATTGTAGTATTAATTTTTTTCAGCTATATACTCTCCTTTTCATGCCCAACATTGTTTTCTACGAATGGAGCGATGATATTCATACTCGTACTACTCAGTATAACAATTGTTGTTAATGGCGTGTTATTAGCATCATTCCATTTGCGGAAAACAATGAATGTACTCTCCTTTTTATGCACTACATTGTTTTGTACTACAACAATTGTTGCGAAAGGCGTGTTATTACCGATATCACTCCATTCGTTGAAAATAATGTCGTGAAAGTACAATAGACAGACGTCAGAGCTGGGTGTTAATGTGTAATAACTGATTTATCACGCATGTTACGTTTCGCCTACAAAATCACTGGGAAACAGCCTTGCGGCTGAGAGCAAATATTTAATCTGTTGTTGAGAAGAACAAACAAATCAACTGGATAGATATTGACCAATATTGATAAAACCTAGCAAATGCATTTTCTGACCTTTCTGAAAAGGAGGAATCATCAAGCTTTTTCCTGGTATTTTGCAAGCTACTCTCCTACTAGCTTACACGTTTACTTCCATGGACAAGATGAAGGTTAATAAGGTATTATTTTTTGCATATTGCACTGTCCTCACTAGATGCTGGCATTTCTCTTCAATTACAGAAATTAATAAACATGAATTTGATCAGGCATAAAGCTGATTTGCCAGATTTAATAGCAGTAAATAAAGTCGCTCTCCTTGGAAAGTGAGCAGGGATAATTTTTTTTTAATAAGCTTATGCTTCGGCGCACAAACCATTTTGGATATTCCCTCAACTGCTCAACGCAGTTCAAGCTTATCGTGAATTGTATAACCCTATTGTGAAATCTCAAACAACACCAGTGGCAAACCGACATGCCTGACATAGTAAGAGCCCTATAGCTGTACCATTTGCTTCATAAGCTTTTACTTGTAACCCAAGTAAATGCTCGTTTTCTATTCGGCCCATTACTTCTACGTTGATCTTATTTTAAAGTTGGAAGCAATAGGTTAGAAAAAGCATTTGCTAGGCCTTTACTATTTTTTATCGATACAGCCCATTGTAATTCGAATTCGTATTAGCTTATTTTAAGAAAAAAAAATCGTAAAAACTTATAATAATGAATTCTTAGGGATACTGGGCGTATTAGTCCGCCCAGACACCAAGTTTATTTTGGGTTAGATAATAAGAAGAATCTGTGAAATGATTCACTGATTGTATTTTACTGGGAAAGTGTTCTCATTACCATAATAAAGCGCTGCCGGCGATATTGTCTGTTGGGTTTGGTGCGCCTGGCTTGAAACGGCTCTTGGATATAAATACGGTCAAAAGAGGTCTGCATGTCTCTGGCAGGAGGAACGTTGCATTTTTAGTTTCTTTTTGTTTGTCTAGTGAAAACATTTTCCTATCGTGTTTCATGCGCTTTCTAGGAATTAATCTTAGATTTTGGAGAGACTGGACTTTCTCAACCTCCATACTTACATGCGTACATTTATCTGTATATTCCTTACATGATTCCATGTTCGTATGTTTATACTCAATATTTTATTACTATGTTACTGTACTAAATTTATATTCTGTCATCCTTTCATGGTATGTGTCTATCCTTTACCCCCTTTTTTCACGGGTACAGGAGCTAAAACACACATCTGCGTAGTCCACTCGTCAGGCATAACAACCATCTGGACAAAATCTGCCCTCTTTTATGGCTAAGTTGACAGATATCCCATTTAGCTCAATTAGTAATGATAACTTGGTATCTCTCTCGCTATCTAACACTGTTCTTCAGATAGGCAACTCTGACTATGATGAATTCATAACAAATTCTAATAAGAATAAAACAGCTGAACTTTTGACCCAAATGACGAATCCGGACAACCGATTACTTAGCATTACTACACAGAAAATCTTTTAAATCATACCTAAACTAAATTAGTGATGAAGTAAAAATTATTTCATTGAATGTAAGAAGCGCTATTAAATTTTGTTTGAAAAGCTACGATTATTCCTGGAAATTAACCATCTACCTAAATCGTCAATAACAGGATGAACAGAGACGTCATTTTCCCACACTCCCAGTTCCCTCTACTCTCTCCCAGGTTATAACCCGATCGTTAATAACAGACTAGATAGATCAGGGGGTGGAGTACCACTCTACATACCGCGTCAATATGAACATACGCTTTGAACTAGTATGACAATACTAAGCGATGTTTTGGAATATCTTTCCGTTGAAATTAACATTCCAAGTGGTAAAAATATAATATTGGGAGTAAAATATCGGCTCCCTCAATCAAGCAATAACAACTTTTTACAATATCCCCGAGAACTCCTCGTTGACCCTGTGCTAAAAAACAAAAGACTGTTTTTCATGGGTGATGTTAACATAAACTTATTAACTTGCAACACAAATACAATTTGATGTGCACTTGAGTATGGGTGATCATATCACAAATGTCTGTAAATCATCATACTACATGATCTATAATCTCAAACGTATTCGGAAATACTTAAATAAGGATATTATGAGAGATATTGTTCATGCATGCATCACTAATAAGTTGGACTACGGTAATGGTGTACTGTATGGGATCCCTGACTGTCAAATATCGAGACTGCAAAGAGTTCAAAACACTTGTGCAAGGCTGATTAGTAGCTGTTCCAAATTCACCCGTATCACCCCAATTTTGAGAAATCTGCATTGGCTACCTGTTCGCCAAAGAATAACTTTCAAAATCTTGCTTATTGTATATAAGGCGCTTCATGGTCAAGCTCCTATATGTACATCAGAGAATTGCTGAATCTCAGAGTCAATCAACATAGTCTAAACCTGCGCAGTTCCCAAGATACTCTGCTTCTCCAAATTCCATCCATAAAGTAACACTGGGTGATCGTTCATTTGCTTGTGCAGCCCCTAAACTCTGGAATAACTTGCCATTGGAAGTCAGGAAATCCCCATATGTGAATATGCTTAAATCAAAACTCAAAGCATATCTATTCAATTAATAACAAGCATATCAGGAGCTCATGCAGCGCAGTAGAATATATACAAATTGTTGGATAGTTACTGCGCTTTATAAATGTATTATTATTATTATTTCACAAGAGTTTCTTAAAATCTTCTTGTCAAATTCTTTTCTGCCACTCATTACCAAACCCACATCACTCAGCCACTATCACTGATAATATTTTTTGTAATACCCACCCTCTTCCCAAAGCAGGTATTACCCTTTCTGATATCTCCCTGTTTTTTGCTCAATTATATAGAAACAAATTTGCTACAAAACCCTGAAATAATACTACAAATCGAAAATTACTGACGCGCGTATGGCCAATTTATTTGAAAATCGAAAATCAACACTGTTGGTCAAATGTTTTTGACTCCAAATACGCGTATAAATCGATTTTTTTTAATGAATAAACTCACATCCTGTTAAGATTCTCACATTCCGCTTATCACCCAGAAAAGAGCAGATTACAAAAAGACCCCAATACAACCTTGGGTGACAAAGATCTATCAACCCCAAGAATATTTTTTTTTAATATTTATGTGGACCCCAATAATAATCGATACTATAAACATCAGTATTACTACAAAACCAAGCGATACCTCGCGTATGAATTATACTTATTATGAAAATGTCCTAACCACTTTACTACGTGTTTCTAAGAAAGAATACTACACATGCTAAACTACACAATTAAACTTGTACAAAAATGATATGAAAAACATATGAGAAATTTTCAATGGTGTACTATACATAAAGATATAAAAAGCTCACAAATAACACAAATCAGAAATAATAATAATGCCACTTTTATTGCAGAAACATTTAACTCTTTTCCCACTTTTACCCACTTTTTAAACAAGGAGACAAGAAACTTGTTAATAACTAATGACATATATGTGTATTAACTTCTTTATCAAAAGTTCTTGAAAAACTAGTCTCTGTAAGAACATCTGTTTTTCCTTTTAAAAAACACAATATCTGGTCAAACTCTCAATTTGGGGTTCGCGAAAATCACAGTACTTTGCATGCTATTTTGTCCTTTATAAATAACGTTGCAAATTCCATTGATCAATGTTTCCATACTGCTTGTATTTTCCTGGACTTCTTCAAGGCCTTCGATACCATTAACCATGAAATCCTACTTTATAAACTGTCATAATTATTATGGCATCAGAGGGAAGGAATTGGACTGTTCAGGAATAATCTCACAGAGTACAATTCGTATCAATAGACAACCATTGTCTTGTACGCTTCAGGTTAACTGTGGAGTATCATAGGGCACTATCCTAGGTCCTTTTCTGTTTATTATTTCTATAAATGACTTTCAGAAATCCTCGAAAATCAATAAATATTTCTTAAAAGATGAACAAAGGTGGGAAATTGTCATAATCTTGATATTTTTTCTGCCTTATGTGCCCTTTCTACCTTGTATTTCCATTTGATAATGGAAAGTGCCACGTACTTTACGTTTATGAGAAGTATCATCTTTCTATCCCCTTTGTATTTAAAAGAAATTTCAGTTCAGAAAAATGCAAAAAGAATTCTTTTCATTTCGATTGCAGTTACCATTTACAAAACATGCCCCTTTTTTTTACCCCAACATCGACAATAATACATTGACCATCCTTTATTTCATGATGAGGGCATTGTCCTTACCCTCGTTATTGAAAGAAACATATGAAAACATTCTTCTCATAGGGTTTAAAAAGTCATTTTGCATTTGGGTCAAGTTTGCATGTGATCCTAACTGTTTTACAGTTTTACCCATATCCGGCCCAACTGACGTTTTTACATGTCATTTTCAAAATGCTGCTGCTCGGTAAAGCATGTACGGATGGTGCCATCAAGGTATATCAATTATGGTATATTAGCATGGGGTTGTGCAATACAATCACAAGTGGTGAATACTTCTTTTACAAAAAGGTACAAAGAATTATTTTTCATGCAAATTACAGATCTCATACGGATATTTTACTTTTTGAAAATAACATCCTTAAGGTGATGGACCTACATCATTTCCAACTAGGCTAATTCATGTACAAATTAGGTTAAAATGACTTCCCTGCTATTTTTAACGATATATTTCGCAAGAACAACACCGTACATATCCAACGAGACACTGTCAAGGCAATGCTTACCACTTACCTCTAACAAGAACACCCTTTGCATAAACACTTTTTTTCAGGTTCCAGGTACTGGAACTCTTTAGATAAAGAATTTAAATATTCCCCTAGTCTTAACTTAGAAGATATCAGCTTAGCTTATACCCCCTGCAAATAGGTCCAGTCTAATGCAAATAAATGAATACAATAATACAAATAATCATAAATAATACAAAATTCACGCTTTTCTTGTTTTCCTGTGAACACGCGTGCCCAACGATCGTGGTTTTGCTCCTGCTCCCAACTTCTCTTCCTCTCTATTTCCTGTTTCTTATTTACAATTTTGTAACTCTTTCTTTCCTTATAAACCTATGTAGGCATACCGTACACTGGTCTGTAACTCTCGCAACTATTTATCCAGTTGCTATTATTTGTCTGACCTAAATCATGTAACTATAAAATCTTCGGGGAATGTATCATGCCAGCTTTGCTTTCTTAGCATGCCCCTTTCGTTTCATTCTATATGTTAAATATAGAATACGTTTGTGTAAATTATTTGTTGTACTCTTCTCAATACCCTTATCTTTGTATTATTAGTTTGATATTATAAAAAAAAGCTATTACATTGTTAGATGTTTAATCATTGAATCGATATGTATCATGTATGCTTATTTTGAAACGGAAAATAAATCAAATCAAATCAAATAATAATAATAAAGGATTCTTATAAAGTGATTTACCAGAAACAACTGACCAAATTGCTCACATTATCATTTTATCTGGCTTTAAAACCATACAGCAAGGGTAAATGTAGGCCTTTACAGGAAAATTATCAAGTATAGTAAACGTATTGCTCCATCTTCTTTTTTCTTCAGAGCGATAGAATTGTCTGATAATTTCTATTCCAACTTGGCAAGCCTCATTATTTATAACCCAATCCCGTTTTAGAATAAAGAATATCCTTAGATAATGACCTTAGAATGAAAATAGGTATGCCATTTTCCTTTATAGTCAACCATCCAACATAATTTGAATTGAAAGTTGAATGATCGGACTCTTGATCCCTTTGTGCGTGTAGATGTAAGAGAGACAGAGATAGAGATGGGGCAAGAGAGAGAGGGAGAGATCGAGTGGAGAAAAGAGAGAGAGAGAATGGGAGACAAGAGAAAGAGAGAGAGAGAGAGAGAGAAATTGGTAGACCGTCATCGATCGCGTAGCATTAATATTATTGATCCATCCTGTTCTGCATTTCTCACAATTAATGACCTCTATCGGTTCCACTCTTCTGGACTATTTTAATCACGTGCATGCACCCACTCTACAGAACTGTGCAAAGTCCACTGATTCACTCACCTTACAGATTCACCCAATTTCGGGGAGGGTCAATTTGTGGGGAGAGTTAATCAGTGGAATTTGCATCGTTCTACGCTGGGTGCACGCACACGGTTCTTTTTAAATTAGTACCTCCTTGGTTTTGCTGACAAAATGCTTAAAATACACCCAGAACTAGACGACTCCACTATCGGCTTTCATTTTCGTTGAGGGTTCAAATATGAATTGAGATGATCACCACTAACAAGCTTGTGGAATTAGATAGCAGTGGCGTATCTACATGGGCAAAATCTTCACCCAATGATGATATATACCCCATGATGACAATTATTATTGCCAATGGGGGGGGGGGGGGGGGCAAAGACACAGCACATTAATATTGTAGTAATCCTGCTACTCTACGAGTCTACTTTAACCACAACCTGTCTCTCCATATCACACAAAATGATGGCGCTCTATCGCTTTTCGGCGTTCATGTTAGTATAGTGATTTAAAGAAATTAAGGGCGGACACATCTTATTCTATAGACGTACGATACGATTGCATCATCATTCATGTCTGACTCATTCTGCAGCATGCACCTAAATATAAAGTCTCACAGTATACCCACTTACAGATTTTAAGAGTCTGGCGACTCCTCAATCATGTCAATGTTTCTGAATAATGTTTGCTATCCCAATGTATTACTTTAGCCGACTCGGTCCGCTACTTTACTTATACCCAGGTGTTCCCAAAAAGCGGAACGGCGGATGTTCATTACTTTCAAAAAGTATATATATATTTTACACAATTGGGTAAAGCATCTTCTACCGAAGAGAATGATATCAAGATCATTGAATTTGGTAAAGTAATTTTTATTCTATGCCCATTTCTTAAAATACAGTCATTTTCAGTCATTTTCAAATTTTTGCGACCGATGAGAGTAGAAATGTGTCGGGGAATGGCCTTTTATAATTATAGCATGTACAATAATTAGCGTCGTTTCCACTTTTTCCGAGCTACAGTTCACTAAAACCCATTCCCCATACGATTTTGCACTCATCGGTAGCTAAAATGAAGTGAAATTTGAAAATGACTGTGTTTTAAGAAACGGGCATAGAATCAAAATTACTTAACCAAATTCAATGATCTTGATATCATTCTCTTCGGTAGAAGATGCTTTACCCAAATGATGTAAAAAATATATATACTTTTTGAAGGCAAAGTACTGAAGTACTGAAAATTCACCGTTCCGCTTTTTTGGGACACCCGGGTATAGCTTAAAGGCGCACATGAGTAATTCATCCGCTCGCGATGCATTTTGGACAGGCGTAAGTAAGATGATGTAATGGTAGCTGATCAAAATTATTCATATGAAATTGAATACACGTCGGCTGTAAATCTATTCAAGAAAAATGATGTTTGGAAGGCATATTCTTTCATATTTCACCGTATGTGGAAGCTTGGACGCCTTGGTATATTTAGAGGAATTATTTGATCTGCAGTGCATTTTTCCACTCTTCAGAGCAGTGAAAAGCCGCAGTTCGTGATTAGCCTCGTTTCAGCCTTCACAGTATTTGTTGTAGCCAAATAAGTGGCCAAATAAAGTACCTAATTTAGGAGTACCATCATTGTAGTTGCTACTCTGTCAATTAAAACGATTTTTGAGATTATTCAAATGTGATTTTTTGACGTGCTTCAGTTTAACATGAGTTTCTATCTGGCCCGAATTACTCGTGTGTGCCCTAAATGGTTTTTGACAGGGGAGATAGAGGGCGCACAGCGGTTTTTCTGTCCGATGATGCTGTAATAATTATAAGCCCATCCCTAGGGAATATATATATGCATATAAACCATAAGTCACCATTATATTCATATACCCACAATTATATTTCATATAATTTTGTATATACGCATATCAAGAAGAAAAAAAAAAAGGATCTACGTCTAGGCTTCTAGAATTCATGCCAAACAGGTGAAGATGTTAAAGCCAAGGGGCAGTTCAGCCCTCCGGCTCCAAGCACATGACATTACTAACGAAGACAGTGGTGGAGGACCCAACAAAATCTTGACTATCGTAAAACGGGGTGAAGAGGAACAGTTTTGGCAAATTTTGCCTAAGAACATCCTCATCACATTGCCAGTGGCTAATGTTTTGGCGCCATAAACAACTTTACAGTTCTTTTTATATAGACTTTTGACTTGTGTGACTGTTCCTATTCACCCCACAGTCGAGTGAATATGAACAGAATGGAAATTTATGAAATGTTATGAAAACACGATAAAAACTACTTTCGAAAAATAAACTCAAGGGCAATTTCAAAGGCCTATTGTAGTGCCCATAGAAATCAGGTTCGGATTATGTAATACGCGATTGTAATGTTCGCACATTTCTAAAGGTGACAGACAGGGCTATTGAAATTGTCTTGAGTTTTTATCGTGTTTGAAATGTTTTTTTTTTTTTTTTTTTTTTTTTTTTGGGGGGGGGGGGGGTAAACCGAGACCCTTAATTACATAGGGAGAAACAGGCATTACATGATAATATTGGCATTAAACAACAGCTGTTGAGTAATAAGGGGATGGGGAGGGTGGAACAGTAAATTAATAATTGAATTTTTGTTTTTTATTTATCAATTAAGCAAGACAGAAAAAATGAGTGAGAGAAAGAGAGAAAGAGAGAGAGGGGGGGGGGGGGCGAAGGAAAGATATATGATTTGATATACAGTTTCATCGTTTAATATGTTTCGTATTTGCCTGAAAGTGATAATCCAAGATAATGTCTTAGTGCACTCTGGAATCAAATTTAGGTTTCATTTAACGGTGTGTCATATAGGCCTACATTAAAATTAAGGTCTAAGTACATTCTACAAAGAAATCAAAACGTTGTTGTGTGTAGAGGAAGAAAGCTACGCTAAGAATTAGCAAGTAGTGACTAGTATCATGTATATTACGTGCATATAATGGTTGTTTTTTATAACACCGCTTCATATCCAAACATTATTACAAACGCAATTCAAACATAACATATTCATATTGTCTGATAAAGCACTTTACGTGATGTGAGTATTCATGTCAATAAAACCAAAGCGACGGAGCTATGACCTTGTTCAATTTTTTTTTTCTAATCATTAACTATAAATACATATACATTGTTTACTGAATAAAGATAGTAAATCAGTTGAGCAAACATCATTTGAAGTATTTAATAAAATATGGCGCTGCTATGTTACACCCCCTCATTTCTATACAACTGTTACGGAATCGTTCGTTTCCAGTCGAATTTCTATTACCATGATTTATGAGAATGATATGGACACGTCCGTTTGACTACAGATGAATTGAGGGACAAGAAAACCATGTTTTAAGCTACCATCATATTTGAATGCAACTGAAGCCTTGGTGTTTGTGTGTCCGTGGACGAGGGTATGTGAATATCATTTTTCCTTTTATGTTTTTTGGGGTATTGTTTTCTTTACATAAAACATGTGCACTGAAGCAAGGGCGGATCCAGGATTTTGTATAAGGAGGGGCACACAAATTTTGGAAAAGGGAGACAAGAGTTGTTTACCTTCTTATTAAAGCCTAGGTCACAAATCTACCGGGCCCTGTACGATTTTCCCACCCAGCGGCTTGCCGTGGATTTTAGAGCCCGTACAAGTCCCTAACGATTTTCATTTCTACGGCGTGTGTGGACACACCTTCTACGGTGCCCGGGCGTACCCGATGAAAATTGGTGGAGCGTAATCGCAAGTAGCCCGTCAAAAAACCGTGAGGGTGCCGACAGGGTGCCGTGCGGTAAGCTTCCGGGACCCGTCCGATGAAGAGGTGCACCGCACGGCGCCCGGCCGGGTGCCGTACGGTGAACTGTTTGCGTCCTCCGAAGTCCGCGCCTCCAGTATTTATAGCTGTGTTGTACATTTGAGCGGTCTTTCTACACGAGTTCACGCGTTGCAAAAGTCTCAAGCTATTGGCCCAAAAAGGAAGACAACCCAGACAGGTGGATTCGATGGCCGTGAGGGCATTTTTGTTTTACATGAACGGGACCCCGGAAGCGTTATTGTTTTCTGCGGCACAGATTGGGGCATGGTGCGTGTTGAGCCTATCGGAAGTACGTTCTTTCCCTTCTGAATAGTGTCTGCAAGTGAGACTAGTCATGTTTCAACTTTCTACGAATCGACAATAGAGACTAGAAGTATCGGACTTGTATTTTCTTACTCAGTTTCACCTTATTTTTAAATCAGCAAAAGAAAATTTCGCAATAATTATATTCCTCTGCCGAGATTCGAACTCGCGGTCCTTCCATCGATAGCGCACCAGATTATCCGATTGCGCCATATAGAAAAGCAAAGCAATGGCCTTGCTCGTTTTAATATATCCCCACAGTTCGTTTTCATGAATATTCATGCCGACTAGTCTTGATGGAATAAACCGTATTATGAGCACACGACCGCTATTAGTCTGTAAATCAAGACCCCTTTTTAAAAAAAGCCCCAATCTGTGCCGCAGAAAAAAATAACGCACCCCGGAAGGCAGGCGCCCGGTGTCCCTTGAGGGGCCTGTGAGGGGGCTGCAAGAAATCCGTGTGGCGCCCTTGAGCACCGCCAGGCGCCCGTCAATTTTTTCACGAGAATTGGCAGAAAAATTGTGCGGAGCCCGTACGGGACCCTTATGGTGCCACCACGGGATTCTACGGGCTTTCTACGGCCCAACGGTCAGATGAAAACGCCGGAAGAATTAGGAGCAGCCAGCTCAGCACCGCGGCGGCCGTATGGCTGGTGAAAAATGTCCCGGTGCCCGTGGGAACTGTAAGGGCGCCGGCCGGGCCCCTACGTAATTGGCCAAAATGCCTCTTTTTACTCGCCGTATGGGCCCCGGAGTGGATATGTGAAAGCTCCTTTATTCGTCCTTATGCAGAATATTACAATCATAGTGCAGGCATTGCTGTTTTATGAAGACAATGGTATTTTTACATATACCTCTACTTGCTTATCACTAAAATGACATCCATGTTATGGATTCCTTAGCCTTTAATCAAGGCGATTGCGCGATCCTCGAAACGCGCGGAATAGTCCTCTGATTATTGCGCTGGAAGTCTTGCTGCACATAGCCTTTATACCAACCCGGCTACGCAATAAATATTCATATATTCAAGACGACCAAGAGGTTATGAATCATTCAACAACCTTCCCGAATAGGGCAGTACAACTCCTTACCTAATAACCGACAGATTTAAACACTGAACTTTATAGCTCGTCCATTATTCAGTGGGGACCGAAAAAAGGGTAGATAGCGGGATAAAGCTGAAAGTATTTATACTTTTCTTTACTCTTGATAAAAAATACTTTTTCTTACTTGATATGTTGAAATTATCATGCGATATTTTTTTTTTACTTCCCCCATGTTTAGAATCAGCTGAGCGGTTTCTTCACGCCATGTCACAGAAGCTTTTGATTGGTTCATTTTCTCTAGCTCTACCAGGAACTGAATTATTCATGACAAATTTTCTTTAAAAATGGACGCAAGATTTCAAAGTTAAAAATAAGAAAACAAGTAAGGTTGACGGGTACGTAAAGGCGGTCTGCTAGACCCAAATGTCGACTTCTCGAAATTAAAGGCTGTGGATCCCCTTTCAATCCCAAGCCACTGGCTTAAAAAAACATGTTTAGAATATATTACTCATGTGATTTTTATGAAATATATAAAGTGAAATTGAAAAATTGAATTGAAATTGTGATTGCCCTTTGGCCTGTTGCAAACGACGCGCCACATCGATCACTATTACCTGCGCTAATCAAGTCTGTGGTAGCTATCAATTCACACGCCAGTAATTTAATACGATATATGTACATGGCGCGTCAAAGGTCGTGTCAGTCACCGATGCAGACGCCTCGT
Organism: Heliocidaris erythrogramma; assembly: GCA_025617745.1. NCBI lineage: Eukaryota > Metazoa > Echinodermata > Echinoidea > Camarodonta > Echinometridae > Heliocidaris > Heliocidaris erythrogramma. Next base: position 19,987,513 of record CM046858.1, read on the forward strand.
GCCGTTAAACACAGTTTGCAAGGGGCAAAGAGATCTTTACAGAAGGTGCGTCTCCATCAGCCCGAGTTTGCTCAAGCCCGAGATTCTAGCCAGATCAGAGCTTCTCGAGAAAAAAAGTCAAAGTTGTGCGCGACGTCCCTGTGGCAACGGGACTATTTTTGCGCCTGTCTGTAAAGGACGCAGAAATCCTTGCCCGTGTAGGATAGGAGGCACAGAGATTAGCTGGTAGAGTGTTCTACCAGCTGACCAGTACAGAAATGTTTGCGAGCGAGTGTCTATCAATTTGCAATGATTAACACCATTGACAGTATGGATTCTTGAGTGTCAATTGAAATACTGAAATTATCTGGAATTACTAAAAGATTTCATTCCAGAAAATAGTTGTTTGATAGGCATAATATACCGCTGAATAATCACGCTGATTATGGGTTGTTTCATCTTTCCTGATGATCACTTTCCTGTTTCCATATCGAAAGGGACCCCTACATGACTGTGCTCTCGAACTTCTCGTGAAATCTGTTAAAACTGATTATTCATTATTTATTTTTTGTCTTAATCATGCAATCGGGCACAATTTCATAATTTGACATGACCTATTAGGCAGGCAATACTGTTTACGTATGGGTGTTAACGGAATTAGATGCCGAGTGGGGGGAGAAATTGGATTGGGTCGCATTCTCTTATTACGTTCCCTTCCATCTTCCTGACTCTATCTATCTTTCTCCTTCACTTTCCCTCACTACAATGGCCCTGCCAAAGCAGTTTTACAAATAAGTATAACCTGTTATAAACATGTATACTGCCTATCCGATCTTTGTACATACTACTCGTAGAGGTTACACATATCTTACGCCTTTGCAGTCATATGCATAAAAAAGTACACTTCTATGGTATGAATATCACAAAATCTTTTTCTCTCTGGTCGTTTTACATGTTTAAGGATGGACTCTGGATGACTAAGTGAAGTTCTGGTTCTACATCCGATTGGCAGGTGCGGCATTCACATTTTATGAACTTCTACATTTTTAAGCCCTTGTTCAATCATTAATGTATTGCTACTACTTTTATCTTTAATAATAATAATAATAATAATAATAATAATAACTAGAATTTAATTCGTCATGACGACGAATTAGGTGGTCTGTCTTTCAATTTGTATGATCATGATCGTAATCAGGATGATCATAATAATGAGGAAATACTAAACTGAAGATAGGAAGTCAAGAATGCCATGAATGGAGATGCTTCTTGAGGACAGGAATGTAGCAAAATGTGGGAAACGGTCATTGTAAAATGATTATGGTGATTGATAATGTTGATGATGATGAAGATGATATAATGATGATGGTTATAATGATTATGATGATATAATGATGATGGTGATGATATAATGATGATGGTGATGATATAATAATAATAGCGATGATGATCATGACAGTGATGATAATAATGATGATGGTGATGTAATGATGATTATGATTGTGATGATAATCATGATAATGAAGGGGATAATGATGAAGGTTGATGATGTGATAATGGTGATGATTATGGTGATGGTGATTATGAAGATGATTGATGATATAATGATGATGATGGTGATAATGATGATAATGATGGGGATAATGGTGATGACCATGACTGCAATGACAGTGACCTTAACCATGCCAAATATGAAAGAGAAATCACATTTCGTTATGAAGATACGACCATAAGTTGATTTGTACAAAATGGCGCCTAGATGATGTCACGATAACCTGATGACCTTGAAAAAGATGTGGGAACTTGACCTTATTAGGACCGATGACTGACGGAAATTTGAAGATAATTGAGTAAGCCAATTTTGAGAAATCAAATAGGCTAATGATATTGCAGGATAGAGTTAATACACTTCAGGGAATCAGATTTTCCATAGGGTTATACATAAACTACTGCACACTACTTTCCAATAGACATAACACGCAAAATAAGGCAGTTTAGTACATGGTTTGTGATTGTATATGATATAATAGTCGAACAAGATGGTAAAATGAAAGGCAAAAAGAAGCAAAAAAAAAAAAAAATTTTTAATGGCCCCACCGGGGATCGAACCTGGGTCACCGGAGTGAGAGGCAAGTGCTTTGACCAATATACCAAAATATTTCCCATAGAGATAACACGTAAACGAAAAACGGGATTCTCAAATCCCATTTTGTAGTGAAAAATTGGGCATGATCCCAACATCTGATCAAAAATTGGAGACCACACTAATAAAAGCTGATAGTCTCAGCTATAACATACTAAAATCTGGAAGAAAATAGACCATAAACAACTGAGATACAGCTCAGAGAACAATGTCATGTATATTCATGATTCGAAAAAAAATCATCTTCCATAGACATAACACGCAAACAGGGAAAATTCTGACATGGCATCTTTAATTGAAAATTTCACTGTGATGACGTCATCAAAATGAAAAATGGTGAGAACTGATTTTGTAGGAAATTGCCTCAGCTACAACATATTAAAATCTGGGCGAAAGACGACCAATAATTACGAATTTAGAGCCAAATTTGTGTAAATGTGATGACGTCAAAACATGAAAAATGGAAATTTTGAATTCTTGCGCCATGTTGATGACGTCATAATGTTTATAAGGGTCAAATGATACATGAAATGCCATCTACGATTCATACCCTACCTGATGATGACAAAAAATTGGGGGGTCAACGGACTATCTAACGAGCTACAGTGAATTTTGTATAGGCATTTTTTTGCCCATATATGGCCTATAGTGAGGGATCGCGCCCGCGCGTGCTGCAAACTTTGACGGACGATAATTTCCTTATTAATGGTCGTAGAAAGTTAAAAAGGGTATCAAATTGCTCAGAATTTAATGTTCTATTAGAGTACACAAGAAAAAATGGCGAGTTTAGGCTCTGTCATGGTGAAATAGGTGAAAATGCGCGCGCACCCTTGTGTGCGCGCAAATTTTTGAAAAGCTCAAAATGATCTGAAACGTGTGCAGACTTGATCCTACGTGATTTTGAGCATTTTTAAATTTTGACGCACGCGTACGTGCACGTCCTGACCTCTAGATGACCTGTGAAGACATGACTTGATGACCCGTCAAGTGAAGTTTATGTGATGTGAATATAGTTGATTTTTGATGATCGATTATGAAGATATAATCGATCTTGCAAATTTACAAAATGGCGTCTTGATGACGTCACGATGACCTGATGACCTCCAAGAGCTTAATGATGATGAAACTTGATGATATTGACCTGGCCGATTTTGAGATTTTGTGGGAACAAAAATTTGTTATAAAAATAAATAATAAAGAAGATTCTGACAAAATTAAAAGGAGGTCTGTCATAAATGACAGACCTAATAATAAACCGTTCTTGTATAGCGCATATCACATTATGATATAACGTCCCTATGCGCTTCCAAAGGATTTGGATATTATTACCCTGGCTTTAGCTCCGGCAGCCGTAATCAGTGCACAGTGCATTTCAAGGAATAAATCCTGCCAGGTACCCATTTAACACCTGGGTGGAGAGTGGCAAATGTGGATTAATGTCTTGCCAAAAGACGCTAGTGCCAGGCTGAGATTCGAACCCTCAACCCTTGAATTGAGAGTTAAGTGAATGAACCACTCACTATGAACACGATGACAAAGAAAGCGGACAAAATATACAGCTCCTCATTGTACTCTCCACAATTGTTCTGGTAGACAAAAGAACATCCCTTCATTGATATTATGTAAAATAAGTAGAACAGGCGAATATGCATGTGACACCTGTTCTACATATTTTTACATAATAGCAATGAAGGGATGTTCTATTGTCTACCAGAGCAAGTGTGGAAGGTACAATGAGGAGCTGTATATTTTGTCCGCTTCTTTGTTCGCCATGTTCATAGTAGTTATGTTCACACGTAGTACATAGCATCGATGCTATGTTAGCATCGATGCTATGTAAGTTTCAAAAATATTTCCAGTACGTTCAGACAGGCCGTGATCAACTTGCTTCTATCACCCACTCGTGACTATTCATCGCTCACCCGCTGCTAAAACAATAATTACTGTGCCACACAGAGTGACCCGAGTATAATTGGTATGCATGGTCAAACGCGCGGAAGTTATATGTCTTCATAAATCAACATAATAACACAATAACATATATAACACATATATGTGTTTTAATACTTAATTTTAAATAAACCTTGTACATGTCAAAATTGACTGAACTCCAATCTTATGCCAAAATAAAACACAAACATGAACACTATATTCTCTGGTAAGCACATGTAAATCAATATCTAAAGACCACATCATACTTTAATAAGGTCTGATTCTGAAAGAGCAGATTCTCAGATTTAAAATGATATATAACTCATTGGATGTTCATAACTCAATGTACAAAGAGAAGAATGCACAGTCCCTCATAATGTTACTTCTTAATAAGGGTTTAAAGTTTGCAGTCTATTGAAGCACTCTGGTGTTGTGCTAAGGTGACAAATGGAGGATTAGAACTCAATGAAAATTTCTATGAAGGGATTATCAGATTGTCCTAAAACTTGGCATACTACATAGACATATCCTGTTTATCATAGTGCACAAGTATCAATGCAAGAACTTACTCCGGGAGATTTATGGGAGATTAAAATGAGACAAGTATTCAGGGTCGTGAAAAAGAAAAGTAATACAACAAAATCCAGAGAAGACACACATAAGTTTGATAAAAAGCTGGCAAAAATACCACTTCTAGATTGTTTGGTGCCTCCACATTTTAGATTACTTAGAAAAAAGTATACTCTTTCAGGAAATACCCAAAACTAAAATTTGACCATGCATGCCAACCAAAACACATTGATTGATCTCTAACTGAAAATCACACAGTGCCACTTTTGGGTGGTTTTGTGGTGCCTCGTGCCTGGTCATATAAAAAAGAAAAAGATAAAAAGAAGGAACCCCCCCCCCCAAAAAAAAAAAAAAAAAAAAAAAAAAAAACCTTCCTTACCACACAGTATACACATTACCCTACTATACCCCTATATACATCACATGAATACATACATTACATTACAGTACCAGATGAAACAGACAGAATGATAATAGAAAAAAAAGTAGGGAAGAGGGTACATCACATGAATACATACATTGCATTATATTATAGCACCACATGAAACAGATAGAATTATAATAGCAGCGAGTGAAGATAGCAGCGATTGCGCTCACACAACAAATAGTCACAAGCGCGGTGGGTGGTCGACCGCAAATCGTCGATGCTTTGTCGCTGGATCCTGAGATTTACTCCTGCTAAACTCGCTGCAAGAATAGTTTGGAAACTCGCTTCTATCTCGTGACTATCTGCGTTCAGACAGCGTTTGGTCTCGACACTATCTGGTCTTCACCAAAATAGCATCGACACCTCGATAGCATCGGCGCTATCGCTCTACGTGTGAACGTACCTAGTGACTATACCACGATGGGTATTGAGGCGGCGGAACATCGGGCTCGGACAATGGAAGTAGAGGGACACCTTTTGTCCGCCAAACAAAAGGTGCACCCCCACTTTCATTGTCCGAGCCCAACGTTCCGCCGCCTCTGGGTTTTGTCCAAGGTTAAAGGTAAATTCTCTGTCATTGACTTATATGCTATAAGTTTATGACAATACTTTTTTCATCGATAATTTTGTGCCAATTTCTGATATATTCTGGTAGTTTATTTCCAACTAATTCTACTAATCGTAATTTCGAGATTGTATTAAAAATTTTAATTAATAGGAGAATGAAACTCAACAAACATTAGCTAATAATCATGTGGAAAATTGTCAGACTGTTCAACATATCTTGAAAATACTCCTATTTGATTACTCAGTAAGGAGAACAATCTCTCTGAAGTTTGCAGATTCCTTGCTAGATACTATCCCATGATGACTGCCATTTTGAAAAACTGTGATGTCACATTAGTAGGGCCCTACATGTGCATTTACCAGTCCTGTACACAATGGATATGATGTTGCATAATGAATAGCTATTGTACAACTAAAGCCACCAATGCAAAATGGCAACCATCTTGGTGCCCCATTGTCTCGCACAGATGATATCTATGAGCAGTTGTAGGTCTTTGTCACTTCTTTGAAGAATTGACAAACATTTGTCTGACCAAGCAACAACTTGTACATGCCAAATTAACAAAAGAAACAGCTAAACCAAATATCTTGACACAAATAGGTTATATGACAGGATAAAAGTACACGTATCTTCATTTGAATGTACATGACTACAAAAGTGGCTTATTATGAGAAAATCCGGTGTCATACATTCCACAGGTGATCATGAGTGTCTTGTGGCTAGTGTACAGGTCAGTGGGTATCTCACAAATAGAACTGCTCTGACATTACTTTGTAAAGAAAATGGCAGCCCCCATGGAATAAGGTCTAGCAAGGAAACTGCAACTCTTTGAGACACTGCTCTCCTTCTTAAATAATAAAATAGGAGTAATTTCAAGATATTATCTACATGATTATAGGCCAATGTTTGTTGCCTTTCATCCCCCTTTTTTAAGTGTTTGGAATGTGATGAAAATTCTCGAGTGAACATAACCTTTACGGACTTTTGAAGGTCATCTTTAGATTTGTACATTTATACAAGGTCATCAGGGAAGTAAACAACATATTTTCTAATCGCCCAGCATAGCCGGTTTCAACATCAAGTAACTTTGCAATACTGAACATTATATATGTATTTATGATAACCTTACAATGCAGTTCACCGATGCTGTTAATGATTAAAAGAAACAGTATGTTTTATAGCCGGTGAAATGATAAACACTTTGGCAATGAGAAATAATACAAGTAGTATTTAGATCTGGTATAGACATAAGATATCGTATATGAATAGACACAATACATTCTATAGGCCCGCTTTGTTTGTGTATAATGGCGGGCCCCTAGAATGTATTGTGTCTTACCAGGCTAGATCCGCCACTGTATGAATGATCTTTAGGAAAATTAACCAGGAAACTCTGGTGATATCCCTGGATCGGGACTTGAAAGGAGAAAGCGTAGCTAGAAATCGACAAAAACAGACACGATAATTTCGTCAGGTTAAGATGTTTAAAAGATAGTAACATCCAAAATGTAATTTCTAAAAGGTTATCTTAAAATCGTATGAGACATTCTAATGAATAAGAGTTGAAGGCTGATTTCATTTCAAGGCCCGGAAGACAGTTAGCTCTTCGCGTTCATGTTTGTATACGGGTGCTCACAAGTCGTCTTTTGCCTTTATTTAGAGTGTATTGATTCTTTCAATACCTTTCCAAAATCAATGGTAACTCAAACTTACATTGCAACGTAATATATGAACATTGATCAATACAACAATACAACCACTTAGTCTACATTAAAGGACCTATAGAATGCAAGTACATGCTGATCTTTGATGATGTGTATTGTTCTGTACATCATAAAATTTACAACCATTTGATCTGAATATGTGTCATATATTTTTAAATATTTTTGTAATTATTTTATTTTTCCTGCTAAGCCCCGCCCCTAAAAAACCCTTTCGAGTCTGGTTCTTCACATGGCATCATCAGTCAATCATCAGTCACCAAAAACAAGCCAAACAATAGACACTGGTATGTACCTTTCCCTCAGTTTAGCACCTGCTCACAATAGCATCGCATGTTTTAATACAATACCAACTCATAAACTCTCAATAACAATAGCAGATGCTATGTCAGAAATGCTTCAGCATCACAGGAAAAGAAAGGTACTGAAAAATCTGTTGCATTAAACCATTGCTATGACGTCAATCTATTCAATAAAGTGTAGATTATTTTTACGAATGTACGCAATGGTTTAAATCAGAGAATCGCCTTGGAAGTGTAGATTCGCCACTCCCAATCTACTCGGCTACGTCTCGGAGATTCGGAACTACGAATCTACACTTTCTCGGCTATTCTCCTTCATTGAAAACACACGATGCTATTGTGAGCAAGTACAAAACAGAGAGATACTTTGCATACAAGTGTCTTTTGTTTGGCTTGTTTTAGGTGACTGATGATTGACTGATGATGTCGTGTGAAGAATCTGGGCATCGTTTCATCAAAACGTCATAAGTACAAGTTCGCCAACATCCCATTGAAACGTCCGCATGTTAATTTTAATACACGCATTTCAATGGGATGTCGGCGAACTTGTACTTATGACCGTTTGATGAAACGCTGCCCAGACTCAAAAGGATTTTTTTAGGGGCGGGGCTTAGCAGGTAAAATAAAATAATTACAACAAATATTTAAAAATATATGACACATATTCAGATCAAATGGTTGTAAATTTTGTGATGTATAGAACAATACACATCATCAAAGATCAACATGTACTTGTATTCTATAGGTCCTTTAATTTTAAGTAAAGGCATGCCTTATGAATACACTCACTGATGATATGTAAATTGAAGGTAAAGTGCATAAGATCATAAGTACTCATGCACATAATATGAGATCACATCGATATCTTGCATGTAATGAAAGACAAGTAGAAAACTATCAATAGACCTGTTCACAAGATTATTAAAATTTATGGATGTTACTTTCCTGGGGACCTAGTAACGAGGTATTCAATAATAACCTGTTATTTATGAATGAACAATACAATACTTGGAATCCAATTTGCATACATTACCTATTGCTATGTCTGACAAGCCTCTGACAAGTTTTCAGGTTGTCAAGAACAATCCTTGTTCTAAAAGTATGCATAAAATTTGAATATATTTGTGAACAGGAGGAAATTCATGAGCAATCATTACGAAGAGAACTACATGTATGAGAATGGATACTCATGTAAGTGCAACTAATAGACCGCTTCTGTAATGTATACAGATTTATGAACATATATTCTCTGAGCACCTCGTGACGAGCTATTCCATGAACCTGCTTTTTATAAATGAGCCTCAATGCTTGGAAGCCAGTTTGCATACATTATTTGTAGCTATGTCCAGCAAGCTTTCAGGTTGTCAAGAACAACCTTTGTTTGAAAGGTATGCATACAAGTTGCATACATTACCGAAGCGGTCTATTGGGAACTGGAGTCCTCTTTGGCTACTCGTAATTTATGTATACTCAAGTTCAAAGCGTCTGGACTCTCGGACCATCTGACCACTAGGACAACTAAGCCAGACAATTAGCCCGGGCAACTAGCCCGGACCATTCCCTGACAACTATCCCCTTAAAAAAACCATATCGTACTCGAAGCCACTGGGGACCTTATCCAATACCTGCCAACATTCACAGACACATTAAAAGAAATTACGGTTTCAGTGATTTTCAAAAGAAGTCTTTTGTTCTCGATGCGAAACTCCTACACAGACGAACCGAAAGCGGTGACCTATCTTCAACACGTAATTTCCTATTGATACAATAATGTCCTAGTAGGACATGATTTCACACGACAGTCATAAAGAACTTTCTTTTCCAACACCAGTACAATCAATTACTTCCGGCCTTACTTCCTTTCTCATATAATCCACTCAATAAAACTACTAAATAAAATAACAGAATCAGAACCATTATGATAATCATTCACTCTATATTTGGTCGCCATCGAAGTATAGAGTGATATAATATTAGGTTGTGAGCACTTCGGCTGTCTATATCTGGTCTTCATCGAAGCCACCCCTGGAGAGGGTTTCATACACTTGTACCCAGGGGTGGCTTCGATGGCGACTAAATATAGTGTCTTTAACGCTATTTTTTCAGCAATATTTAAGTGTTATATTATTCTTAACAACTGATTGATATTTGTTAACATTTTGTTTCATTTTTAGGAATAGGTAACTGTCTGAAAGTGGCAGAGTGGTCTTGAAGAGGAAGGAAATGAGGGGTAGATGGAATTAACAGGTTAATTACCTTCATTTCACATTAGTAGCTGTGGACAGTTCGAACAGTCTACATTTCACACTATTAGCAGTGGACAGTTTGCACAGTCCACACTTTCGTAGCTAATATAGAACCCACTTATTGGTATGCGAAGGTCAAAAGAAACTAAATTGAAATAATATCAAGCAGAATAAGCTAGCGTGCGAGCTTTGATAGTACGTAATCAGAACCACAGTCACTGTGATCTGAAATTGCTAAGAACAGTCATAATTGTATACGAAATAAAGCAAAATGTGATAAAAAGCGAAAATTTGAATTGAAGAGATTATGGAGACTCACCATTAATTTACTCTGGCCGTGAAAACTTGCAGTGGAGTTTAGTATCCAGTGATAATGATTAAAATGTTGACAAGGTATATGAGTGTGTTAAACGAAATAAAGCAATAAATGACCCTACAGGGTAGAATTCCAGTTAGGTCATGCTCTTATATACAATTGCATCGATTTAATCCGTCATGTGGCATATTGCATCGTAAAATAAATGAGACAGTTTGCGCCTTTGCGCATTTTAGATAACAGTATAATCATTCATTTTTAATTCAAGACGGGATTTATAAAATAAAGTGTTTTATTCCAAAGTTTGACAACTTTGTTGAAAGTGATGGATTTATTGATTGGTCTAATTTATTACCAAATCGGTTGGCGGAATCTATCGTTGCCATGTTTCATGAAGCCGAGTATGCCTGCATGTACTCAACCTCATGAATGGATTCGCTAGTTGCTTCATCAATCATCAAGCTTGCAATGTGTAATTGACCGTGCTGCATGCCACTGCGGTAAATTTCACTTAGTAACTAACATTCGTGACTTTCAGAGAATTGAAATATACTATGATTGACAAATTTCAATTCGGCTACATACGTACGTCCCATTAGCACTAAGTTTGTGCATGCCTAGTTTCCGCCAATGAGATGGCAGATTGATCACTTACATGGGAGGCGCCGCGCTCGGGGATGCCGGTGATTGTTAGTTTGCGCATGCCTGAGTCTCCGCCAATGGGACTGCAGTTTTTGCTTCTGTGAGATCGTTGTGTGTGACTTGGGACTTTGTAGGTACTTAAAGTAGAACGTTAATGATTTTAAATATTGGCTTAATACTTATTATTGCATAGATGGCATAAATTAAACAAGGTTATCCAAATTCAACGCTTGGAAACATTTGAAGTAATGATTATTATCAATTATAAAACGGTAAAATACAGCCCCCGATATAGCAGCTGAAGAGCTCCTCGAACGCTGCTGAGATATGTGACGACACACCCTGGACCAGTCCTGTCTAAGCAGACGATGTCCCATAACATCTTACACATTTTTCAGAGCCTATTTTGTCATCTCCTCTTCACTTATTTCTCTTCCTTCACTAGCGTCAGTCTTAATGTTAGTCTGTTGCCTCACTCTTAACTTCGTGTATGGTATTATTTTGATGAAAAATGCAGCGTTAAAAAAATAAAGGAATCAGTCACTTGTAAACAAAATAAGACGCCATTGTATTTTCAGCTGCTTGCACCAGGGCATGTTCGGCGTTTCAAGAGGGAACGAATACCATCCTGCTATTATTCGGAGGGCTTTTCAATTTGAAAGTGGGGTTTATTTCATTGATCATTGACCCTTCTCCTATGTATTTACAATCAAACGGTTTTAGCTATCAGAATCAGTTTCACTTTCCCTTTATAATGGTGTGAAATAAGGTCATGTTTATATACACCAAACTCTTTATAATTTGATAAATAATTGCATTGCAATTACGTTCATTCATTATAGGACGTCGTCTGCTTAAGCAGGATCGATCCCGAGTGTGACGACATCAAAACATCGCTATATTTCTGGTGAATCCTCGGATATTCCAGATGCTGAGAAGAGCTTTTATTTGTGTTGTTTTTATAATCACCAGATACGCAGTTGACATAAAACTTATACGATTGCCATCTGTAAGCTTCCCAGTTTCTAGTGATACATTAATTGCCATATTTGTGATTTTCTTTGAATATCTACTTTAACTGCGATTAAGCAGCAAGCACTGCTCGATCGATCGAGGCCAGGGCCTAGGCTATAGGGGTTGGGGCCGGGTATAATAGTAGACTTTATTCCGTCATGACTGCAAGGTTATGCAGCACCACATTTGAATCGAAATGAAGGTAATTAACCTATTTATCTACCCATATTTCTCTTCGAGATAAAAACCATCATTCAGACAATTACCCTAGGTGGTATAGTTGTTCAGAATGGTTATTTTAACTGTCATGAAATTTCTGTTATATAATACTGGCCATAATACTTGTTTCAGAGAAACTTGTGTGGACTGTGCGAACTGTCCACTGCTAATTATATGAAATGTAGACTGTTCGAACTGTCCACAGCTACTGATGTGAAATGAAGGTAATTAACCTGTTAATTCCATCTACCCCTCATTTCCCTCCTCTTCAAGACCACTCTGCCACTTTCAGACAGTTACCTATTCCTAAAAATGAAACAAAATGTTAACAAATATCAATCAGTTGTTAAGAATAATATAACACTTAAATATTGCTGAAAAAATAGCGTTAAAGACACTATATTTAGTCGCCATCGAAGCCACCCCTGTGTACAAGTGAATGAAACCCTCTCCATAGACTTGTACACAGGGGTGGCTTCGATGAAGACCAGATATAGACAGCCGAAGTGCTCACAACCTAATATTGTCACTCTATATTTGGTCGCCATCGAAGCCACCCCTGTGTATAAGTGTATGAAACCCTCTCCATAGACTTGTACACAGGGGTGGCTTCGATGAAGACCAGATATAGACGTGTGTATATATACAGAACGCAATAAGTTACAGAGAATTTGTGAGAACTTTGCGCATCTTAGCTGATATCCACCAATGGGCTTTCATTCCAAGGAGGCACGGATTTTCAGGCCCCGCCTCTTGAAGACCCTCCCTCCAATAAGCTTGCGAGATATAGCAAGCATAACTGCGCACGCTAGCGCTACCCTCGTGCCATCGATAGAGGGAGTTTCATTTCATTTAATAGGAGTAGGACATGTTTTGAAAAAGTGTCCGGTGGAAATAAGCTACCGGTGGCTTGGATCACGAGAATGCCAAAAAACCTAACCCCAAGTAATTACCCCCTATACATTATACCCGTGGGAGCTAAGTGTTGGCGTAGTCCTGGTGCAAATTTTACTAGAATTACAGCTCGAATGGTATAAAGAGCAACTTTTCGTCATTGCAAATGAGGGGGGGGGGGGGTATATCGGGTACTTGTAATTTAATACATTATCCATGTATGAAATATTGGAGAAAAAATCTCTACAAGTATTTGACATTATTTTCCTTTTTATTGCGTGTCTCACTTTACTAGCTTAATACATGTATTATCATTATTCATATGATATCTGTTTACATAGTACCTTGATGTCACCATGCCGGTATCTCTCGGTGAGTGGCGTGTCCGGATCGGCACGTTTGTGCGACGGGAGAGGAAAGAATATGACTACAATTATTTTTTAAGGAAACTTTTCAACTTAATAAAGACTAGCTCCAAGAATATTAAGTCATCCCAAGAAAACAATAATGCTAAGAGTAACACATTATCTCGCAATTGGTCTTCAAACGATGCTAATAGTTCAAGAGGTAATGCGGCAGGTCAAAATGCGTCTTCACGCAATGTCAACAGTTTGCCAAATGACCTTAATACCTCTCAAACAGGGCCTTCATGTGACGTCAATAATACCACAGTTGAAGATTCTTCTAAGACTCAGTCTCCACGTGACCTTGATGGTAACGGATGTGATGATGTCACTATGGGTGGATCTCCATGTGTTGTCACTAGCCACGGACCCAACGATTCATATCACTATAGGTCTTTATATGCAAAAACCATTGGTATGACTACCGCAAACGAGAACAACCCTGTCCTTGATTCTAGTAACGTGCAAAATCCAGTTACCCGACTCTGTACAGAAGGTGGTGAGAATTCTCAATTCTCCACGTCACCAGATTCAAGCGAAACAATTACTAGATACTCTCCAGTCGTTGAGAAAAAGAATAAGGAAACGGCTCGTCCGATACTCGACGACGATGAACTAGACTGTAGAGAAATCACACTAGTGCCCATGACATACAGCACAACGCTCGTTAACAACAATATCCTACAAGAAGATCTTCATCAGACCTCTAGATCACGTGCTACTTCTACAGATGATTCTACTACTAAGATAGAGTCTGTCTTGAGATCGACAATGGGCGAGGACGCCAATCAAATAGCTGATCCCGACGGCCTGGATGGAAAGACTAACCATCACGAAACAGCGGTACCAGTAGTAAGATCATTGTATTTATACCTCAGTAACATCACATGTTATATATGGGAGATATAAAATGCAAAATGCATGGTCTCATATTAGACTTTGTTTTCTGTGAATACAATTTCCGTCTGTGTATATATATTTTGCGGGTCTTAGCAACCCCGAGGTGCAATACCATTAACAGAAATTATTTTTATAATCCTCATTGGCACGATTGCAGATTTGATCTGTACTATTCGAAATAAATATGCTATTTCGCTCTCATATTCGCCTACTTAATACCTCATTTAAAAAACTGACTCCAAGCCTACTTCAAACCTACAGTTTCCTGGTCATTTGGAATAGTGTAAAATTTTGTTCTGTCTGTTGCCATTCTTCACGTGACACGCATTCGTACAGAAGATTGTTAATTGTACTTTCTCTTTTGCGAAATACATTGGCTTTCTTTCATTCTTAATTTTCATTTCCTTATATAGGATCAACATGAATCTCCATTTCTGACTTCTCCAACCACAGAGTCAGGAATGTTGTACAACACGGTTGATGCAATGGAAGGCAAAGACTGCCCAGACATAAACACCATCCTTCTGCTGAGAGCCGGTGACATAGAACAGAACCCCGGTCCCAATGATACGTAAGCTCTCGTAAAAATCAACCACTTTAAACCTTGATTCTATATCTTTATACTTAATTTGAAATTACTCTTTCTTATTAGATAATACCCTGGCATTATGGGTAATAAAACAAGTTGTTTTTAAATCTGCATTTTCTCGTTATACATAATGGAAGCAAAAGGCTGCATCACTTGCTACTTTTTACAACTATTGACAGTAACTGGATACAACCTGTATAACATAATTTTAGCAAAACCGAATCTTGTCCTAACGCAAAATTCTGCTATTTAATTATATTCCTTTCACATGCTATAGACCTGGAAAACTAACTGAGTTAGAGCTCTACCTCCTTGCTGATGGTATGGATCCTTCAGATTTTAGGAAGGTTGGATCAGCTTTGGAGTTCACTGAGGATCAACTAAGTCAGTTTGAAAAAGATCAGGAAAACACCATGCAAGCTACCTATCAGATGCTTCATGAGTGGCGGAAGACAGCACATGATAGCGAGGCGAGGGATATATTGGTTAAAAAGCTAGAAATCACTCGGCTTGTCAAGCTCGCTGATAGTTTACATAGAGGTATAGTTACATATTCGCAAAGAATTTACAGCATAGATAATTCAGAATATGAAATGGGGAGGTTTCAATTAAAATTTATAGTAAATGTACTGATAATACACTTTTTATAAGCTTTTCAGATAAAATAAGTAAATTATTGCTGAGTTGCTGAGGCACGTCAATGGAGTATGAGAGTTTTTAAGGGCAGGACACGTACCCCCTTCCAGTCTGACCAATGAGTATAATATCTCCATGCATACTGCCCATAAAGAGTGAATCATTTTGTGGAATCGTTTTACAGTCTCTATGACTTCCAATGCCGATTGAAAAGTAGGAGTCATAATAAAAAAGTACCATATTCGTTACTTAATGAATTTCGACCGCGCTACAAAAAAAATGTTCTTTATTATCCCATCACAGGTCAGGTTGGTGAACACATACCTTCATTGACAGAGAAGGAAATCCAAAGGGTTGCTGAAGATGTCAAACGCCATTTCACTACTGAGCTGTGTCAGATCCAAGCTGACCCACTGAACAGCGAGCTTCTACTTCAATTTGAGCACATCTTCACAAATCTAACGTTGATGGGAGAAGACAAGGGCAAAAAGCAGAAGACACCATTGGCTTACAGTGACCTTCTCAGGACTAAAGTCAATGGAGTCTATCCAAAACGCTTATTGTTGGATGGGGAAGAAGGTGTGGGAAAAACCACACTGTGCGCTAAGATCGCTTGGGATTGGATCCATGGAGTTGGATACAAACATTTCAAACTGGTTCTTGTCATCCTACTCAGTAAGGCAAAGGACAAGACCGTTGGAGAAATAGTGAAGTCATATCTTTCTGACAACAACAATGTCACAGCTAAGCAGCTCGACAAGTATATTCTCTCAAATCCTGATGACGTCTTTCTTGTCCTGGACGGTCTAGATGAGTTTCCTGTGGATCTGACTAGCATTCAGCAAATCATTCAGATCACTCTGAATCGGTTATTCAAGTCAGGTACAGTCCTAATCACGTCAAGGCAATGGAGATCAGATGAGATTAGGAAGGACGCTGGTCTAAGAATGTCGTTTGCTTTCATTGCTGTGGAAGGGTTCTCTTCTGACAACCTTTCTTCCTATGTCACGACGTTCTTTCATCCAGACACATCTGCTTCGGATGAACTTATCCGATTCATGTCACAAAACGATGTGATTAGAGAGAACATGGCATCCTACCCCATATACATAGCTATGCTGTGTGTCATGTGGAAAGATTTTGATGGAAAGCGCAGAGAAGCGATGTCCAAGTTGCAAACATTTTCCCAGTTCTTCGATGAGATGATTAGATTTCTGGTCAATCATTACCTGTCAAAGCACATTGCGTCCTCAACTAATGCTGAATTGATGGAAACTCGTTCGAGAATTCGTCATCATCTAACTCACATTGGCTGTGTTGCCTTCCAGGGACTTAGAGAGAGACGACTGGTGTTCACAGAAGAAGAGTTTCAGAACTGTCCTGAGTCTGTGGATACAGGTTGTAAAGTTGGAGTACTAGCCAAAGAAAGGCGAGACAGAAGTAATACTCCTCAATTTACAGGCTCATCATTGCAGTTTCCCCACAAACTCTTTCAGGAGTATCTGTCAGGGGTGTACCTTGCATTTCTCTTCAGCAACAACCATTCTGACTATCAGAGCTGTACAGCTGAAATTATAAGAGGGCATTTCGAATACCGATATCTACTGTATTTCACTGCGGCTCAACAGAAGGAGGTTGCCATGGATATCGTAGTACGTCTCACTGCTCAGAGAGACTCTCGGTCTGCATACATGTATGGCCTCTACAACCCCGTGTTCGTGAAGGATGACAACTTCATCGTGGATGTAGCCTACGAGAGCCAGGACCAAGACGTTGCTAAAGCAGTGCAGGATCTGCTCATAACCAAGGCCAACACTACACTGAAGATAACGAAGGAGATGCAGGCACACACACTAGCTGGACATATATTTATCGTACATCACCGAGCAGTGGTGAGAAAAAACAAGAAATTTGGGAATTTGTTTTCGTACACTTTAGTACTTCCGTTGTTAGGACACTTGGCGGTATTTGGTTTTTGATCGAAGTTTTTTTTTGATCCCCAACATGTCTAGGCAAGGAATTCTGTAGACATTGCTTTTTGATACCGAAATGTTGAAAAGATAGTTGGTAGGATGTTATACGGAAGCTTAAAAGTGCTACCGAGATGACGAGATAATTCCTCGCCTTTTCGACCTTTTTTGGTCCGAGAAGGCGAGAAGGCGAGATCCGACATCTCGTCTTCTCGATCTTCTTTGGTCCTAAAAGGCGATAAGGCGAGATCCTGAATCTCGTTTTCTCGACTTCTCATGCCTGAGAAATCGAGAAGACGAGATCCGTAATCTAGATTTCTCACCTTCTCATTCCCAAGAAATCGACTTGACGAGATCTAAACTCTCGCCTTCTCATCTTCTTATATACGAGATACCGGATCTTACTTTATCACCTTCCTAGACTCAAGAAGTCGAGTTGACGAGGTTCCGGATCTCACCTTCTCGCCTTTTAAACTTTCGTAAGGATGCAACCGTCATTGTGGTTTAATTTAGCATGTTCCTTTGATAAATATTCTTATTGGTATGATAACAACTATCTCATACAGGTGATAAAAGTGATATCGTTATACAGAATGTGGTACGCTTAGAGAGAAGCTCAATGCTTGTAAAAACATGTTAGGAAATAACGATATCTTGTGGCTTAGCTACGGGAAGCATAAGCCATTTGCCCCATCAAATGACGTAAAAATGAAATGAAATAAAAAAAATAGAATAATTGGAGAGGTGAACGGGAAAAGCGAATTAAAAAGAAAGAAAAAGCAACAACAACAAACAGAGAAGACGTTACTAGCCCCTCCCATCCCCTTCCCTTAATCAATTACCTTCTTCATTTGCTCTTTATCCACAGAGTAAGACCGGTAATCAACAGTGATACCGGTGGCCCCCTCAATAGTGAGCTTTCGAATGTGTTGACTTGAACGCCGTCCTAGATCTTCTCAACTACAAAGGACTGCTTTTGTGTTAGCTGCATACCGCTCTTTGTGCAAGAACGGCTCTCCCGTCCACTGGCTTCTCCCTCGTCCACTAGTCAGATCCAGAACGCGTCAAACATGGTTTTGCCGTCTTTTCTAAAACGTGAACCTCGCTTCACCCATTGTTAGCTTCATGCTTCACCTACCGTGTATGCAGTAAACACAAAGCAGTCCATTGTCGCTGGGAGGATGTAGGACGGCGTTCTAGTTGACACATCCAAAAACTCCTTAATGTCTGGACACATGCTACGTGACTAACCATGTCAATAAAGCTACATAAGTTGGTGACTTGGTGTTATTTTGATGTTTCATTGTTCTACCTTTACAATCTACCATGTAATATTATTATCAACTTACGCATTAAAGGATCAACTCCGTATTGAAAAGTCGTGTACATTGGGACGGACTGCTTCAGAGGATCTGGCTGAATTCATGAGTACATCCTGTTCTTTGACATCATTGTCTTTGACAGTCTACGGATCACTGCATGATGCTTTCTACTCGGTGATTGCTAATAAAGCAGTGCAATCCAAGGTCAGTGACAAATCTGTGTACTACCAACGTTGTTCTATTGCTTGATGCATCATTGTACATCGAAATACGGGCAAAATTCAGTTAGTTAGGATGGTGGCTTTCGTGATATCTTTAAAACTGAATATTAGGGGAATACTACGGCCGTGCATCTCGCCTTGTGATCTACGACGGATTTCGCGGAAATCCTTGCGTCGAACGCAAGGGTTTGCAGGTTTTTTTCCAAATACGCAGGATCACGCAAGACACGCAAGTAGGCTGTTGGACATGTCCAATAATCTCTACGCGTGACTTCGTTTTTTGAAGGACGCAGATCAGGGAGACTGCCGAGTTTTAGGGAACGAGTAAATTCCCCCACCAAGAGGGAATATTGGCCTTATTGAACTATTCATGACCATTTTTTATTACGATGTATTTAATGCCTATTAGAAAAGCTCAAGAAAGAAAAAGAGAAAGGGGGAAAGAGGAAGAAAATTATGATCCTCAGGGTTTTACGCGCCCCCTGTTAGCAGGCAGAGGCGTAATGAGCCAAAAATGTTGAGGAAGCAGAGAAATCTTTTTACAAAGTGCCAGGAACGCAATAGATACTACACCTGGATATTAATCCTGTGAAGGGTGGGGATCCCCGCAACTACCACAAATAAGAGGATTGTGCATGTTGCTGTACCATGAAAGTATAGACGCACTCTTCAACGCCCTTGGTCATTTTGCGAGGTCGTGTAGCGACCGAGCCAGAAAATATGCGGTGTTTGTAGTTTGAACCTGCATTTAAGACCACTTCTATTGACACAGGTAAATCAAAGTGTGAGCTAAAAGGGAAAATCCACCCCGATTACTAATTGGTTTTACAAGAAGCAGAACAATTAAACGGATCAGTGAAGGTTTGAGCAAAATACGATAAGAAATAAGAAAGTAATGAAATTTTGAAGTATTCAATCAAACACAAATTGGCAACTTCGGAACGTATTTTGCGAGCTCCTCTCCCATTCGCCATGTATCCCCAAATTCATTAATTTCCCTTTTCTCTAAAAAAATATTCAAACATACATGCACTTAGATACAAAAAACATGTATGAAACAAATCTATTAATTCATCAGAAACTAAGAAAAAACATATAGGAATATTCTTGTAATGAGTAAATGGGAGCTCGGAAGATACGTCTCGGAGTTGTCAACGTGTGTTTGATTGAATTACAACTTCAAAAATTCATAACTTTCTTATTGTACTTTGCTCAAACCTTCACTGATCGGTTATTTTGAACTTTCCTGCCTCTTTTCAAAACCAACTTCAGGGTAGACTTTCCCTTTTATCGTCCTACATTTTATCTCTTTGGGGACGATTCGTCTCTGCCTTTGTAATTCCAGTTTATAGATTTTTTCAATTCAATTTTGATCATTTCAGCGATTAAACGAGGGAGCTGAGCGACCGAATGAGAGGGTATTTCCATTTTGAATAGTGAAACTTTGCATTCTACATTGGGGCTGCAGTCCCCCGTCCACCACACCAAATTTTAAGCTTAGTCGCCTTGCTCCCTCGATTATAGATAACTTAGGGAGGGGACGGTATTTTATTGTTTTCCCCGGGCGCCATAATCGCTAGATACGCCAGTACCTGTACCACAGTGTCTTCTACAGCAACGTCTGTGTCTTGGAAAACAACGTCTTCATCACCAACAAAGGCTTCACCACGTAATCGCTTAGTAGTCTTGGGAGTGTCTTGCAGAGGCCAAGCACACACTTTTGGCAATCATCGTACTGAGCCTACCATGCCGAACATCAGTGGCATGGCACCTGTGCGGGGGTTGTACGTTCATCTGCATGCGGTCGACTGTGGGCCAACTTCTGCAATTCGTACGTCCTTCACAACCGGCCGTGCACCTCTCTGCATCTCCTCTTGCGCGTCTTGCACCGTCTTCATAAACATACCCTCTTACCTGAAAGAACTCTTGAGGCGAACGTACAGCCATTGTACAGGTAACGTGCAACTGACGCGCTATATGTCACGGCTTCGTATAGAGTCACGGGCTTCGTGAGAGCTCCGCAAGAAGCCCGTGCAAGAAGTACTATGGCTGCACGTGTTACCTACGTTCCTTAGAAGACGTAGCCACACGCATAGTTTGTTGGACATATTCAACAGTCTGCTTGCGTGTCCTGTATGCTCCTGCGTGTTTGAAAAAAAAACCCGTACAGACCAGTGCGTCAGACGCAAGGATTTTCTGCGAGATTGGTCGTAGACCACACGCCAACCACACGTATGCCCTGTTGTTACCATCGCTTGACTTGTGCATTGCTGATGAAAATGTAAGATAGAAAGCCCTGATCTCCTTGATTCGATTTCTGTAATTTTTGTTTCCTAGAAAAACTGCAACGTTTCGTTCCTGATTTTTATGCACAATACATGCTTCTTTGCTGTATTAGAGAACAAAGATTGAAACGTATATAGTCCTTTTAAAAATTCGCAATATATGACAAAAGTTGCTGTAGTCATGCTATAACCAGAGGGAAGTTACTGTTTAAGATATATTCAGAACATATCGATGAAACTTAAAATATCGTTGATGCACCATGATATTATTACTTCGACAGATTGAGACTCTTGATATCCAGAGAGTGGTTCTCAGTGAGCGTCCCTTTGCATCACGTCATCTTGCTCAGTTCGTCTGTAAAATGCCTTATTTGAGGAATTTGAAACTCGGCGGTCAGTATCATGATGACTTCTACTCAACATCATCGTCATTGGCATCATCTGCAAAAGTACTGGTTTGGTCAAATATTTTTTCGTTAGTAGCCTAGTCACTTTTTTGGTACTGGAGTTTTTACTTATTTATTAAGCTATTTATAACGTCTCTAAAGTAGAAAATCTCGGTTTTATGTTTGATTCACACATGACAATGTCTAATCAAATTTCACACATGTGCAGATCAATTAGATACCAGTTGCGTAACATAGGTTTTATTAGGAAATATTTGTCTAAGTCGGCAACCGAAAAGTTAGTTCATGCCTTGATTTCATCCCGGTTAGATTTTGGAAATGCCCTTCTTGTCAATTTACCCCAGACTTTACTATCCAAGCTCCAGAAACTGCAAAATGCTGCAGCACGCATTGTGTCGTTATCCTCCAAACGCACTCACATTACTCCAATTTTACGCTCCTTACATTGGCTACCTGTGAAGGACCGCATCACCTTTAAGATTCTGCTGCTTACCTTTCATTGTATTCATGGCACTGCTCCTCAATATAATATTTCACTTATTAAGCGCTATACCCCAACAAGATCACTTCGTTCTTCCTCTTCTGGGCTTCTCAATATACCCAAAGTATCTAAAACCTGGGGGGAACGATCATATTCATTCACAAGCCCGACCTTTTGGAATAGCCTACCTGAAGACATAAAAAGTTGCTCGACCTCATTGTCCTTTAAAAAACTTCTAAAAACTTTGCTATTCTCTTCTTAGCTACTTTTCTTCTTGAATGCGCCTTGAGCACTCCACAGAGTGGATTTGGCGCTATATAAATCACATTATTATTATTATTATTATTATTAAAATGTGATCGTTTAAAGAAGACAATAAGATTGATAAAAAGTTGAACTGAAGTGAATAGATAAGCATTTTAGCATAACAGTAAATAAAAATGGATGATCAAGAAATAATGAGGATACCATAACTTCATTTCAAGCTGCACTGAGTACGGCAATAGAAGAGCTTGTAATGATAACCTTACTGACATGTAAAAAGCTGACGAAATATATGAGTATTTCTTAAAACCTTTAAAACAGAAATTCAAATCTTCCTACTCCTTGATCTGTATACTTGAAAAACAGCAAAACAAAACAAAAATGAAAATATTCTATAAAAAAAAAAAAATTGCATAACTTATGCAGTGCTTCCAAACTAGTGTATTTAGCTGTAGAAGGTATCACATATTATTTCACGAAATAGATAACAGAAAAATGAAATATCTTGTGTAAGGAAATTTGCATCAGGCATATTTTTAACCCTCTGTATTTCGATAGTGAAATATGTGAACAAATCACTATCTCTATACTTTCCCTACACTTGTATTTTTTCATAATTCTTAAGAAATAAATAGACTGTAATGACATAATTGTTACAATATAGATAAGCCGTACGTATTCTAGAAGTTGCCGTATTCATGCAATGTATACGAGAGGGAGGCAACTGTTTGAGAAAATTTCAAAATGATATTGATGAATCTTAAATATCATTAAGCAGTGAATTGTCAGTATTCCTGATGGAACACAATACTATTGAAATGACAGATTGAGACTCTTGACATCCGGAGAGTGGTTCTAATTGAGCGCCCCTCTGCATCACGTTATCTCGCTCAGTTCATCTGTAAGATGCCTCATTTGAGGAGCCTGACACTCGGCGGTCAGCATCACGATGACTTCTACTCAACATCATCGTCATTCGCATCATCTGCAAAAGTACTGGTTTGGTCAAATATTTTTTCGTTAGTAGCCTAGTCACTTTATTTTCTTTTTCTTCCTCTAAAACCAAATACAATATCTTATAAGGATAATTTGATCGACAAAATAAGATGAACTAAAATAGGTGATCAAGAATTGATAGACTTAGCATTTCATGTGACAGTATAGGTACTGCTATGAAAGCGCTTATAGTGTCAGCGTTATTGACTTGTTAATACGTGACGAAACAAATGATTATTACTTCAAAACAACCAAGTTGGAAATTAAATCTCCCTTCTTTTAATTATTTTAACTCTGTTACACTTAAAAACAGCAAACCAATGCGAATACAAATATTCAAATTTACATGTATATATGACATATGAAGTGCTTGCTAAGTGTTGAATCTAGCTCTAGCATGTGTCATACATTTCAAGGAAAATCTGGGACCCTGTCGGTCGAGATAGACAACAAAATTGAAATTACCTTGCATTAACGAAATGCATCGGCCATAGTTTCGATTCCTCTACGTTTCGAATGAGATTTCTTCGATTTCCTCTTTCATTACACTTTCATATTTTTATATTTGTTACAAAATTAATAGGAATAAGCTGAAAGTGTATTTCTTATAACTAGGAATAACATATTTTCTTGTTATAAGTGATAAAAAGGATAAAAAACTATACATACATATAGGCCTATTCATATTGCATTCAGGCGTCCTTCATTATAATATTTAAGTGAATGGTTTTCAGTTCAAATTTTGCAATATTGATCATTGATATGACAGACCAAATCGTGTTTATGTGGTCTTTCTTTATGTCACAAATAAAAGGAATGAACATGGTTCGGCACAATTACTTGGAAAAACATATACATGTATGTGAAAAAAATTTCATCCCCTATTTAGCCGATTTTTATATCCCCACTCTCCGGTACGATTAATAAGGACTAGTAATTATTTAAGACGAGAAGCCTTTTGAATACAACCAACGTGATATTGATAATTGGTGACTGTAAAAGTTCGCAATTTCATGTTATTAAGACAATAAGTGTTATTGAAAAATCTACATCACTCTGAAATATTGACATTCATGGGCTTTTCTATTGGTAATAGAGAGAAAAAAAAATATGTGTAAAGATACCACACACAAAGTTTCAGCGCCCAATATCCCCTACAATACATTTGCCGTAGTGTTACGCAGGTCAAAGTCCACGGGCGGTCCCGGGCGGTTCAGTGAGTAATAAGAAGTGCGGTCCCGGGCGGTTTAGTGACTAAATGCGTAAACACAACAAATTATTTGACATCAGAATAAATCTGATTTGAATTTATTGGCATTCATATTTGAAGAAAAAAAAAGGTTTCCCATTTTGTATTAAAATCATTCAATCCGTATACCAAGAGCTAACATTCACAAAATAACCTAACTAGGGATATTATGAAAATAATTTTTTTTTATAGGTTGACAACACGCAACTTAATACATTTGGATCTATACTATCTAAAAACAGGAAAAATAAAGTTTTAGAATAATATTTCACATGTGGAATTGATGTGAAAGTCTCTCTCCTACAGTCGTAGTAGAAATAAATGAGTTGAGCGAAAGAGTCTATTTTTTATCATGTTTGGGATGTGCTAAATCTTTCCTCGATGAAGCAAATGTGTAAAAATATATGTATCTATACCAAAATAGTAGAGCATGATTTGTATGAGCGTATTTTCAGTGAGTTTTCATAGAAAGTAATATCATTGCAATTACAGATTGAGACTCTTGACATCGAGTGTGAGGATCTCACGAGACGCCGCTCTGCATCACGTGATCTCGCTCAGTTCATCGGTAAGATGACTCATGTGAAGAACCTGACACTCGGCGGACAAAACGAGGTCCTGCTTCACGATGACTTCTACTCAACATCATCATCAATGGCATCATATATCAAGGTGCTAATCTGGCCATATTTCTAGAAATCTAAACAGATCAAATTCTTTAAATACAGAAGTGTAGTTACTTCCAAAACCAGGGTGGCATTCATATCTACCCTTTCATTGGAATATAATATTTGATGAGGCCAAATCATTTATTTGATAATCAAATCAACAATTCCAATATCTGATTAATAGCTCGCAATTTTCGTCGTAAATTGAAAAAAAGCATAAGATATTTAGATCAATTTTGTAGCCGAATAATGGCAATACATGAAAAACATTTATTTCAATCCGATATTGGAAAGTGAATGGGTTCGAAATTGGATAATAATTTTAAAACGTTTGGGAGGATCCAATCTCTTCGCCCTGCGTCTGGGCGTACACAATTTAATTGGGGGAAACATAAGAAAAATCTAAATTTTTAAAGCTAATCTTGAGTTCAGGTATTGAACATGAATTTTGAGAGAAACTAGCTTAATCAATGAATTGGGATCGAGTACCAGATTTGATTTATTCCATGAGGAAATACGTCAATTGAAGCATTGGTAGAGTCGCTGACTTTGACTTGTGCATTGCTAAGACCGATGTAATAACTTACAAAAAATTATGAAACAGAAAGTCCAAGTCTTTTACACTCTCTTTCTTTTACTCCTTTAATCTTTAAACTTCAAAATCACAAAATGTCTGCAGTTCGAGACTATGGATACTGTACTTACATACATGTATACCCAGGTACTTCTTACCTTAATAGACTTAGCCAGATACTGGTTTAATTAGTGTCGGCTTAAGGCTTTATGGAATTGTATTTAAACGTCTAAATAGCGTCTGTACCTGTAAGCTACATGTAGCTTTCCAAACACTTTCATGTTCTGAGTTACATTAATTTTGTTTTTGGTACATATCAAAAGTTATGTAAGTTATTTATGTATCTGTATGTTTTTTTATTGTGCGGGGTTTCCTTGGAAAGCAGGCCATTAATTTTTGTTGTTGTTGGCTTTAATTGAACTGCCCTACGGAAATTAATCTCAATAAATAAAAATAGATAAGTTACGCGAAAGTAGTAGGAGTAAGAACGAAAAAAATAACTTCTCTTATTTTACCCCGTTACAGATTGAGACCCTTTGTATCGATCCAGTTAATCTTACGAAACGCCAGATGGCATCACGTAATCTCGCTCAGTTCATCTGCAAGATGCCTTGTTTGAAGCATTTGAGACTGAATGTGTCCTTCTTTCATCGTGATTTCAATTCAACATCATCATCGGCGTCTACATATGCAAAAGAGGTATCATGTGCTAATACGCGCCAAAATGATATATGGATAACCACTGGCTGACCCAGTGTATCGTCCCCCCCCCCGGCAAAACCCAATCTGGCATACTAATGAGGCCTACAAATTCATTACAGAATACATAATTTTTCTCCCAGCAGCACCCCCTCCCCTCTCAATCTTTCCCCTCCTCCTTTATTTTTCTGGATAACCAAGCAATAAATATTGTTTACCAGACTAATTAGTAAGATCCTTAATCTCACTGAATCGTTCATAAATTATATTAATTCATTGTGAATGGATTGGAACATACAAATGAAGCTGATTTCCATAGGGTCCACCAATAAACTAGATTATAATAACCACTATAAAGTCTGATATTTTGACTGTGAAAGAAAGAGGAAAAAGCAGAGACGCAGATTGTTGAAAGTTTGAACGAAATCAGACAAGCAACAAGAAAGTTATAAATTTTCGAAAGTTTTAATCACTATACATATGGGAATTTCAAATTGGACGATTAGGTGATGTCACTGTGATGTAGTTGCGGACAACTCCCCTATTTGCTCCAACATACAAAATGACTAACATGCCATTTTTTTTCAAAATATATTACTAAGTAGGATATTTTTCTTTCATGAGGATCTATAACAATATGCTCTCTCCAATATATTTTGAGTACTTCCCCGAGGGTACGGCGCTTCGGAGAAAACCGCAAATTAATGATATTTTTGTGTAAGACAAACGGGAGAGTTGTCCGCAAGTTTGTCACAATCGACTCACCAAATGCCAATTTGAGATGCGCATAGATGTAGCGATATCATTTTTCAAACATCTATAAATTAACTCTCTTATTCCTTGTCGCATTTCTTTCAGACTTTCCCCATCCTGTTTTTCTTATTTTTCTGCTTTCACACAAATAATACTGTTACAAGGTTGGATTGCCCTTTAAGATTGACATATGTACTAAATTCACAAACTATTACGTATGATTATATACCTTTTTACCGTCGTATTACTCAAACTTAGACCTGCACAAACAAGCTTGTTAATACCCGGCCCTTATTATTCAAAGCATTGTTTATAGTCTGCAAAGCTCATGATACTTCTGAGGATGAAATAAGCAAGTTTTCCTGCACTTTTCATGAGAAGCCGATGATAAGACTAGTGTGCAAACGTATCTAATGCTCTTGCTTTTGCACTTGTATGCTCTACTATATATATATTATATATATACATATATAAAATTATGTTTCATTCATCATTGACTTTGTGTATTTTTTATCAACCGACGCAGGACAATTATTATTTATTATTATTATTATTATATATATATATATATATATATATATATATGTATATATACAAATTATGTATAACAATGCGCCCTCCCGGCTCTTACCATAATGGCTTTATGGCAACACAAGGACTTGGGACCCTTATATATATATATATATATATATATATATACAGGTTGACGGTAAACGTGATCACACATGCCCCACACTGACTGAGCTGACATTGGATAATCTAACACTAATAGGATGGCAGGATTGTGGCTGTATGTTAGACAATGTGAAGACGGTCACTCTACAGGTACGGAGTGCGATCAAATCTTGCGTCATCCAGAAGATCCACCTACCTGGAGCAACAGAACTCACCATGCAAACATATGAGTATGCAGGTCAACCGGCTGGTTTCCACCAGGAGCCTTCTACCCTATCCAGTGTCCTCCTGATTGCCTTTCCTCAACTCGTCAATGTGACATTTAGCGATATTGACATTGGCAACAGTCGAATCAAACCTATCTTGCAAGCTTTCAGATCAACTCACAATCTTAAACATCTGAAGAGTATCAGGTAAGACATTTTGTCGTTTACTCAAAGAGCGCTTTAACATTCAACCCTTTTTGTTCTCTCTCACATACTCTCACGGCTCCTGATTTTTCTCCTGTGTACTTATCTAATTTGAAACTGTTTCAAATTTATTTTCCTGAAGATCTCTTTGTTCTTTCGGTTTATCTTCTCTCTCAGTATTGCTGTATTATCTGATAATGTAGAATGCAGCCTAGTGTGTTACTTACTCAAGCGAAACATGATACATCAATGTTAAAAAGCTTTTCATTAGAATATTAAATGATATCAAGTAATTACGATAATGACTCATTTCACTTCATCTTTATACTGACAGATTTATAAGATGCAGGACAGATGAGCGTATGGACGAATTCATCCGTGTTTTTAATCTAAATCAGATGATTCAGGTGGAGATGGGGCATGGCAAACCACGTTGGTGAGTCTAGTATAGTCATGCAAGACACAAGGGATTAATTTCATAGATAGTTTCTGATTTCGGAAAGGATGCTAAGGCTCGCTCCTCTCCCCTTCCCCTCTCCTTTGATACAGGGGAAATAACTGTAATTTGAACGTATACAGTTGTATTCTTGTTTCATTTAATATCAGAGACGGCGGAACGTCGAGCTCGGACAATAAAAGTGGGGTGCACCTTTTGTTTGGCGGATAAAAGGTGCCCCTTCATTTTCATTTTCCGAGTCCAACGTTCCACCGCCTGTGTTCAATATGTTTAATCCATTGATTATAACATTATTATGTACTACGTAAAAAGGTTTGTTTGAAATGTTTAATTTTCAAAAGGGAACAATCTGTGCTGTATTACATGAATAAGTGCACCAGTTTCCGCTTGTAAATACTATATACAGTCCAGTAAAGGCAGTAATGATCTGTCACCATGTCTGCTGCAGACGAGACGACCTTTGCCTGACGTGAGAATGTGTCAGAAAATGGCGTGGCCTTTAATGCACCAGGTGGTAGTGATCAGTGGCCCAATGAGCCAAAAAAAAATTGAGGGGGCTGAACATGACATACGCGACACAATTTCTGAATACTTGCGAGCGAGCGAAGCTAGCGAGACAAAAAATCGGCCTTTTTTAATAAAAATGTAATTTTGTTACAGATCTAGACCTATATCCTGTAGGTATAATTTGAAATTGTCCCCTTTTTTCTGTGGTTTTTTTTCTTTTCCTCCTTCTCCCCCCTTTATTTTGACGTGGAACAAGCCTCCTTCCCCTCCAACTTTACGCCAGTTGTAGTGCTATCGTTCAATTAAAAAAGTGAATACAAAAAGTGAACAGTGCAAATATTGCGTTGAATAAGCCATTTTCTAATTACAATGTGCGCATGTGCCGGATAACTGTCGATAATTGTACTCGGTACAATACGGTGTCAGTTTACGCACCACGATGCGCGCGAAAGTATGATTTTTACATGCTAAACAAGTAGCGCGTCGACCAAGATAAATACGTGTGCGCTTACAAATTTGTGTCAATTCAGGGCTATTTGTACCATGAACTGATATGATTACGACCCGACTTATTACTGGCGAATGCACTAATTTCCTTCATAGGTTTGATTGGCGAAAGTAATAACGCAATTAATAAAGCCCACCGCACACTTTACGATCGGTCCAGTCCGGATCTACGATCCGATTTTGAAAGAAAATGTTATAACATTAGATATAAACAGTTAAACACATAGAATATGTTTTATTGCAGTTCTGAATAGTTACATAGATTGTAAAATCAAAATTACGAGCCTTCTAGTCGGAAGAAAGGCCAAATCGGCTCCGAATCGTAGTGACGTCAAAGCAGTACTGCGTTTTTCTACGATTTGAAACTGATTTCGCCCTTTTTCCGGATATAAGGCTGACATGGCACCAAATTTCCTATATGTTGAGTATTCATATTGTTGTTCAGAACATGAATCAGGTAGCTTTCACTTATTAAATTGCCCATATTTAATGATATTGCTATTTATTTCCAAAATCGGATCGTAGACCGATCGTGTAGTGTGCGGGGGGCTTTAAGACGCCTCGTGTGCAACGGGCATAACGGATCGTCTTTAGTAACGCATGTTATCTATGCAGTCTATGTACAACTGTACAGGGATGTGACATATTTATATAAACATGTATTTTTTATACAAGCCAAACAAACGAAATTTTTCAAAAATGTCTTGCTGTTTGGCTTGTATCAAAACATGTACATGTAGTTTCATATTTCAATGTCGAATATGTACGAGTATAAACATTCGTAATACTTCATCGAATTAATGTACGAATATTTTTATTCCTTTCATGTTCATTGAATGAAATGGTGGTAAAATGATGTCTAAATTGACAACACACTTTATAAAGAAAAACGTATTTTGAAGATTATTTATTTTCTATTAAAACAAGTATACTTTTCTGCACATATATAACTAAATATTTGATTTGATCATTGCTGAATTTGACCATTCTTTGATATCATCATGTCTGAATTGGACAATTCTTTATGCATAACTATACATTGGTTCCAATATTTTTCATCTTTTCCATAATTGTTATTTATGTAACGTAATGTTTAGTTACATGAAATTGTGCGTAGCAATTAAGACTTACAGTATTATAAGAAAAATAATATACCTTATATAGATCGGCGTCAATGAAACTAGTTGCCTAAATTACGCGTAGACGAAGGTATTGTACTTCTGTCGATATGGCTCAGTTATTTTTTATTCTTTTATGTATTCCATCATGTGCATAGCAAAGTTATATGTATTTAGGGAGCTACGCATCAAAAGTTTCAATAAACACGGTAAAACTTTTCGTAGATTCCCTTTTTTCTTAATCGCATTATCATACATCTGTACATTTTACATTGTTTACATGTATATAATTGTATTATTTTTATGATTGAGTACAAGATTAAGAACTTGAACTTGAACTTGATAGATGGAGAAGTAGTCTCGCCATGACATCCAGTAGGATGAATTCTATATCATTAGAGATTTTCATTTTCAAGTGTTAATTGTTTTTCTACTTTCTGTAAAATTTCACTCAAACTTTCAAGAATTTCCTTGCTGAATATTCAACTTCCAAACAGGCTTACCTTCATGAAGATTTGATTCCCCTTTTCATTGACAGATACATAAGTGTACTTAAAGCGTTGGTAAATGCAGCATTCAAAATTCCACTTTATCTTCAAATGCAGGTGCATGTAAAAATGTTCCAGACTGACTCAGTTAAAAGTCTTAAATAGTCTGACAGTATTTATCATCTTTGAAATGTTTCACATACCTATGTTATTGTAGCACTATTCATATAATATAAATACAGAAAAATGCCTCCACTATCCTGATAAGAGGAATAATATAAGCACTCCTGACAAACCACACTTTATTATTACTGTTAAAGAAAGACATTAGCGAAGAAAAATATTACCTATACCTACAAGACAAGAATGCAATCGAAGAAAGATAGGATAATGCGTAGAAACGAGTGTGCAGGACTATCATATATGTTGAGAACAATGTTTAATCCTGTTTGTAGTATAATAATCTTTTTTACCCACGTTTCTATGTACAAAACTTTCAAAGCTATTCACTGTTATTTTTTAATTAACCATCATGTAAATTATTCCTTTAAAAGAAATATATCTATGGCGTTGGTTATTAAATGCATGTTGTGCAAAGTTCAGCGTTGTTGCGATGCATGGTCTTTTAAATAAATACCATTTCGAAATGTATGAATTTAACTGAGTAAGATGCCTGATCTTTCAGCTTTGTAAGCTTTTTCATTCTAAAGAAATGCTGTTTGAAATAACTCGTCTCGAGCTCCCATGTCAACTTAATACGAACATTCCAGGCTCTGCACTTTGACAAGATATATTTTAAAAGGCCACCGTTTTAAAAACACTTAACAAAATGAAGTGGGAAATATAAAGAAGAAGTGCGTTCTTTTATCTGTCCATTTATTTATTCATTAATCTTTGATGATCAGTAATGCTACAGTCACAGACGGCCGGATTTCGAACCGGGTCCATAAGGAATTAAAACCGTATCGACCCGGTTGGAGCCGTAGAGATCCCCATTGACCAACATCGTAACCCGTGTCAATTCCTGATGGATTCCGGGGGCTACGATACGGCGGTGAAACATTTTTGGTCATGTTCAAAATTTTCTCACGGATTTCATTTCCGTATTGATATCCGAATTGACCCGGTTCGACCCGCATTGACCCGCAGCGTAAAACCGTATGGAACTTGCTGTATACCGCATTGCATTTCATGCAACGGATGATGACGAGGTAGTCGAAGCGGGTTGACACGGGTCGATAGGGGTCGAAAAGGATTCAGTTAAGGATTTAAAGCGGATTTGTATACGGTTCGATACGGGTCAATACGGGTCAAACCGGGTTGATACGGTTATAATTCCTTATGAACCCGGTTCGAAATCCGGACGTGTGTGACTGTAGCATAAATTACCCTCCATTCCGGGACTAATCCGGCTCATTTTCACCCGGATCAAATCCGTTTTGTGACCCGGCCGTGCGTGACTGTAGCATTAAGGTAAAAATGCTGTTAAACAGATACGTGCAGTTAAGAGGAGCAGTCTTAGCGCGAATAACAGCTGCGATCAAGACCAGAATGGAAATAGTCCGGGGTTAGGGATTGCAGTGAAGGCCAAATGTTTAGTCCGCGGTCAGCGATTTCGAAGAAAAAAGCGTTGGACATTCTCAGCCCCAGGTCAGGACTAAATATACAAACGAGAGAAGAAATCATGTTAGTTCGGGATTAAGAATAATACGGGGATACGGATAATATACGGTTAACTTTGTTAAGGGAACCGAGTATGAAAGGCATGTTACTCTTCAGTATGCCGCGTTACCCTGTCTATGTGAAAATAACAACTACAGTCTCTCGTTATAACAAGTTAATTTTGCCGGTCCCACTTCTTTGTATTCTGTTGTTATTTAGCCCTGATATATAACAAGGTTTCAATATAAAGAGATAATTTCCTTGGTCCTAAGGAATCTGTTATGAGGTTCCACTGTAGAAGGAAAATAGGACACAGCCATAAAGACGGATAAGACTTTAATACATCCATGACTTTTCCGAGCATACGTATAACGTGAACCTATACTTTATACTATCATACACGGGTTTGAAACTATAAAAAGCATTCACACAAATTTTAATACATATACATAATATGTATATGTATTAAACATTATACATTTATTTGATATATTGATGATTCATGCATGTATGATAAATAATATAATTATAAAAAGCACTCACACAAAATTTAATAGATATAACATAATATATTTCATATATTGATGATTCATTCATGTATGATAAATAATATAATTATAAAAAAGGTTTCACACAAAATTTAAAACATATACATATACATAATATTTGATATATTGATGATTCATGCATGCATGATAAATAATATAATTGAACCAAAAGTTACATAACCTTTTACATTAGCTGCCAAATCTTCATACAGTTTCATTTATATACAATTCAAGATTTAAAATTTATTGCACATCGTTAAAAAAAAACATTACAAGATATACATTCAACAAAATACATAGAAAACAATGATCATGATAACAGTATATGATTATAGACGTAGGTATGCAGCGGGTGTGAGGGATCAGCAAATGGCCATTGGCCTGTCTAGGCTGATCCCCTTTATACTTCTTATACATTATTAATTCACTATATATGTGTAATACATGCTAATTATCATAAAAGAAGAGATCATGTTAAAAGACGGAATACATAGATACAGAGGAGGATTATAAATTAAGTAATAAAAGTGAGGGGGCAGGGGGGGGGGTATTTATAAAGGAACAAGACTGATATCATGCATTACTATTAGTGGTTAAAAGAAACATCCTGCATTTCCTTTTACAGCTAGAAAATGTAGGACATTGTATCAATTCCTGAGATAATCATTTAAGTTATGCTTGATAAATCATGACTAAAACAGAAAGGTGATTAGATGGGTTACATGTCGTTTTTGTGAAGGTTCGTTACTCCGAAGGTTCGTAGTTAAAAAAAATAAAATAGGGTTAATTATTCCGAAGGTTTACGTTTCCGAAAAGTTATTTTGGGCTCTATTTCATTATCGGAATTACGAACCTTCGAAAAAAAACGAAACTGTGGGATAATGTATCAAATGTTCGGAATTATGAACAATATTTCATTTTCGAAATTATGTGTTTCGGAATTATGAACCGCCGCAAAAACGAACCTTCGGAAAAACGAGTACATCCCCCCCCCCCCCCCCCCCCCATCAGTTGCATAATTATGGCGAGGGGTTAACTACCTTATACTGAAGCGAAGGATAGAAATACAAATCCTTCGTCCAGATTACATAACTGACAGCTTAACAATCTCCAGGATATTATCATCTATGCAATTAATTTTTAAATTATAATCTTAATTTAGCAATAACTGTAAGATGGTACTGTTCAACTTGTACCAGTTTAATGACACTTTAATATTAAAGAGTAATTCTTTTAGATTAAAATTCTCATTTGAAATTGAGAGTCCATGCTTACTGTGTACTTGATCAACTGCTTCATGTGAAACAAACGAAGCATTGAGGCCTCACGTTTTTCCCCCATCAACAGTGTTAATGGTGTTAAAGAAATTCAGGCGAGCCAACAAGGATTCTCGTGTATCATGTACAAGATACCAATGCCGAATACGCCTCTTTCGCACGATCAATTGATGAGAGTTGGTATCCGTTTAATGCAATTCTTGAAAAATAAATACCCCAGATATCAATCTTGATCGAGATTTCCTTTGCAAAATTGTGTTCTTTTCCGCATGTAGAATCGGCTTTGGAGAATCATGAATCAAGAATAATCGAAAGAAACCGGTTTTATGACCCGTCTCTTCAAAGAAATGGATGTAGGGCAAGTAGGGTAAACGGGTATACTGGTACAATACAGTGGGCCTGTGTTCAACCCTGAAACGAAACCATCAACGCGATGGGCTTTGCAAAGTCATCATAACCATGCCATCAGGCAAGAGAATACATATCTCTTGCTTAGTGAGTCGGGGAAACATTATTTGTGATGCAAAACATATACTGGGCCGATAGCCTATAATTGACAACGCCGCAGTGAATGCTGAAGAGAGAGAGAGAGAGAGGGAGAGAGAGAGGGTGGGGGAATAAGGGAGCCGAACAAAGTAGATAGTACTGTACTGAATGAAATGGCATGACGTCAGCTAGAAGTTGTTTACTTAAAATAATGATGGCGCTCTGTCAGCTGTCGACATTAATGGGTAGGTAATGGTCGTTGAGTGGGATTGGGAAAGGGCGACCCCTCGCAGCTTGGAGAGACGTAATAATAACGAAAGATATGATGGTTAATCACTAGTACATGTACATTACTATTCGAAAATGTGAATCATGCCATTTATCAAAAACGTTAAATTACCGACGATAAAAAAGATGTCTGACCTATCAAACACCAATGTATGCAAGTTTTATTTGAACGGTATAAGAAATGGACAGTATAGCTACAGCATGCAATAGACTCTCAGGGAGATGATACCATATTTGATGAGTCACATGATATTAAAAAAAATAGTTTTGATGTCAGACAGATTAAGCAGATTTAAAACGTAACCCCCCCCCCCCCCCCCCCACACACACACACACTGAAACACATACGTACGGACTCCATTCATAGTCTCCCGAACTTCGTTCGGCGGGGACATCTAACTATCAACGTTTCTGTGGTTTGAGCTCCAGACATTCGAGTATAATACTAATTTATGTATTATTTTGACTAGTGTGACTATAAACGTGCACATGTGTACATACTTACTATTTTATTGCCGGAAAGAGTAAAAACATAGCAGCAACAGTATGAAAGAAGGATAATATGAAGTATTACACACATGTTTGACGTGTTTGGGAAATTTTTGATAAGTGAGAATGTACCTATATGCAAATTATGCAACTGCGGGGATATCATGTAACTGAGTTTGAATGTTCCCTATGTTTTATCATACATGTATCAGCTACCTAGTGTAAATGCTTTGTTCAGCTTCGAACTCGTGTATGATAATGTACCAAGTATGCCGTATGTTCACTTTATTTGTATGCAAGGAAGAGTCATGAATGTATTTGTCTTATCAGTTTTTATTACTCTTCCATGCATGCTTTCATTTGTTATCTTCTCTCATTTTGTTGTTGCTCGAAACCACCTCCCAGACAGTGGAAATAAAACCCATGACTGTACTCAAATTATCTTCTCCCGAGCCCGTGGATACCCTTTCTTGTTTTCTGTACGTATTATTTTTTACATTATTAATGTTACCGTCAGTGACGCGGCCCGTTTACACAATAAATGGATAAAGAAGAAAGCGAAGTCCCCCCTTCCTTTCCGTTTCGCACTTCATTTACTCATCCGCTTTAAAGTAGAACACTCAAGAAAATCACAAATATGGCAATTAATGTATCACTAGAAATTGGGAAGCTTACAGATGGCAATCGTATAAGTTTTATGTCAACTGCGTATATGATGATTATAAAAACAACATAAATAAAAGCTCTTCTCAGCATGTGGAATATCCGAGGATTCGCCAGAAATATAGCGATGTTTTGATGTCGTCATACGAGGGATCGATCCTGCTTAAGCAGACGACGTCCTATAATGAATGAACGTAATTGCAATGCAATTATTTATCAAATTATAAAGAGTTTGGTACATTTAAACATGACCTTATTTCACACCATTCTAAAAGGGAAAGTGAACTGATTCTGATAACTAAAACCGTTTGATTGTAAATACACAGGAGAAGGGTCAATGATCAATGAAATAAACCCCATTTTCAAATTGAAAAGCCCTGCGAATAATAGCTGGATGGTATTCGTTCCCTCTTGAAACGCCGAACATGCCGCGGTGCAAGCAGCTGAAAATACAATGGCGTCTTATTTTGTTTACAAGTGACTGATTCCTTTATTTTTTTAACGCTGCATTTTTCATCAAAATAATACCATACACGAAGTTAAGAGTGAGGCAACAGACTAACATTAAGACTGACGCTAGTCAAGTAAGAGAAATAAGTGAAGAGGAGATGACAAAACAGGCACTGAAAAATGTGTATAATGTTATGGGACATCGTCTGCTTAGACAGGACTCGCCCCTCTTGTGTAGTCACACATCTCAGCAGCGTTCAAGGAGCTTTTCAGCTGCTATATCGGGGGCTGTATTTTACCGTTTTATAATTGATAATAATCATTAATTCAAACGTTTCCAAGCTTTAAATTTGGATAACCTTGTTTAATTTATGCCATCTATGCAATAATAAGTATTAAGGCAATATTTAAAATCATCAGTGTTCTACTTTAAAAAGGTTACCCACTACATATGTATATATATATATATATACAGGGTTGGAAAAAAGTTTGGAATATTTTTATTCCAAGAATTATTTCTTGTCTTAAACATATCCCTCGTCATTTTAAGTTCTTCTTTGAGGTTCAAATAAAAGATATGTGTCCCTTTTTAACTTTAAAAGCACAACATTAAAAATCAGGCTTATCACACAGTGCAGAGGTTCACTTGGAATTCGGAAGCGTATATTTGCTGTTTTTGCAAATGTCTAACGAAAAAGTTAAATAATCAGATACAGTTTAATTGCTATACCGAAGTCCTCAAAATGACTGCAAACTGCACGTAGCTTTTTCAAAATTCCACGTGAAGTACAGAAATGTATAACAAGATGTTCAAACACAAATAGAGCAAATCTGACAACATGTGGTTCATTGGTCAGCCATTGTAACATGTTTAACAATATTACGTAATCTTTGGTACAAGATGGAACAGTAGACTTCATTCAACACAGTTAATCCGATTTGGATGAATTATTCATCACAATATAGTAGAAACTAGCATTTAAAATCAGACATACTCATCGCCAAAAAAATATTCCAAACTTTTTTCCAACCCTGTAGATATATGTATACCTTGTCACAGTGCAGCAGCCTGGTATTTTCGTATTCATTGTATAGTTCTTAGAGCATGGGTAGTAATAGACAAGTGTTTCAAAACAGCAGTTCTTTAGAAGTTTAGAACGGCACTGTCCCATGATTTTTATGTGCACGTAAATAATCCTGTGCTATTTCACTTTGAAATTGTGATTTAGAAAGTCAATACAATACAGTTCAATATCGCATCCTTTTAGGTTTAAGAGGGAAAAGTCTCATATTTCAAAATTACATTTGAGAGCTGAAAGTCATATTTGATTGAACATGTTGAAGAGTCGCATGTTTGCAGCGGAATAGACCCCTTTGTGTTATTTGAAATTACATTATCAAGAATGACAACAGTTTAATGAAAGCATTTTATAAATTATAAACATTTTAAAGAACAGCAGTCTATCCTCCTTATTTTCTTCTTCTCTCATAACGCCACTTTTAAAATCTTGTGGGTAGCTCATTCCTTGGTTAATATGTACATGAATTTTACATTAACAAATGATGTGTGTTGCGTGATTGTATATCATCATTTTTATCATAGTCATTAGGCATATTCTTAAAATGTATATAAAGTACAATAAAAGCTTCATCTGAAACAACTTAATAATGATAGAGGTTGTCATATAGTTTTATTCTTTAGGGGTTTCCAGTGAGTGTTGAACATGAAAAGTAGATTCTTGAATGATGCATAAATAAAAAATCTAGTTTTAAAGATATATCCCTCATTATAATCTTAAGAATGCTTTAAAAATGGGATGTTTTGAAGGAGATTCAGGAGGAAATCAATGAAAGTTTGAAAGAATTTGGACATAAACTATAAAAAAACAACGAAACCAAATAATAATACGATGATCCTCATATTGGTTATACGGTCATGATGTGTAATGTCGTAGTGGGATTACTTTTTCCATCTATCTATTGTGTACTTAAAGGGAACCGAAACCCATGACACAAATGCATTTGTACAAAAAGAAGAATTTTCACCCGCCACAATGGTCCAAGCGTTGTCCTAAAGAAAAATTTAATAAAATAAAGAAAACAGAATTTACACCGGCCTTTGCGCCCTTTCTCGAGTGCACTGTGCGGAGCCATGATTTTGAGCCTCCCGCCTGACGATGACGTATCTGTGGATAACTCCTTATATGGTCATTCTCTACGGAACTAAAGTGTTTTTATTATGTACTTAAAAAATACAACAAATGTAGAAGCAAATGCATTTTTTAACGTAACGTTAAAATAAGAGTTGCTTATATTTTTTATATGTAATAAAAAGCATAATTTTTTGTCAAAATATATATATAACTCGTGACAAATACCTTTTAATTGGAGCGAGGATGCACCACAAGGCTTTCTCCATCGTACACCGGAAACGAGCACGTACGCGTTCGTATATCAGTTCATCATTATACTTTTTAATTTCTGATTATTATTAATCTTAAATTGAATGGTATATGATTAAAAACGCTAAAATAAAATCTGAATTAAAAGAAAAAATATTTTGATTCAATTTATGTTTTTTTTTTTGTTTTTAAAACACAATATGGTACTACAAAAAGTAACATGTTATTTATCAACCCATATCAGCTGTTGTTTACGTTTTAGCTAGCTCGTACCTCGTTTTACTTTACCAAATTCTGTCGTCGGAAGTGCAAAATCTACGCTACTTTATTAGTTTCGACATTACTGCCTGGCGTATTATTACCTTCAATTGGTTATTTTATTTTTCTCGAAAATATTGACTTTTGTGACTGCCTACTATTTAGTATTGGTACCGTAGAGTCTAGATCTAACTTTTGTTACATATTTGCTTGCTACTAATTGTGACGATGGATCATCCAGATCCAGCTCAAGAAGGTGTTATGCCTGTGGCTATGGCTAACGTTAATAGTGTTCAAGCTTACCGATGGCCGCTCTAATTCAGGCTCCTTCTCCGGGTCTGGGATGACACAACACCATCTTGTATGGAGAGTGCATGCATGCACGTGTACGGAGCAGCGCGCGCGCGATCCGAGTTGTCCACAAATACATCACAACTTTCCAGGGTCTGGACTTGACAGTGAAAACATGGCCGCCCCCTTGATAGCAGACGACGTGACAAATGCGTATTGTTTGCCGACTCCTTGCAAGTTCATTGTGAGCCACTCAGTGGGTCAATTTCGGTAATCTATATATCATATTAAAGCTCGTGTTACCCCCGAATATATACTGAGGTAACATTTCAAGACTTTCGGTTTCCCTTAAGCTATAAAAATGGTCCATTTCCATGATGAAACTTGATAAAGGAGAATTTTGAGTACGTTTATTACAAAAGAATCCTGAAGTCTTAACAGAAGGAGCTCCATATCAATATGAATTCGTAACCTCTTTATCCTTTGTCCACATTATCTCATTATTAAAAATATTTCCCTGGGCCCCGATTTCCTATCTTTTCTGGGCCAAATATGGGGTTTAATTCCCCTCATACCTTAATGCATAGAATCATACAGAGTGAAAAACGTGTACTGTTATGTCCGGCAGTGTTTATTTTCAAAAGAGAACAGAGTACAAACTAAATTCAGACAACCGAAACTTGAAAACTTCCACAAGCCAATTGGAATTGACATTTAAAAAAAAAAGCAGTACGCCTTTTTCACCCACGCTCCTCACATCCCAATGATTGATCACAATAATCTTTTTATACAAAACCAAGCTGTGTGAGCAATGTAAATAATATAATTTCAATCGTGTGAAATTCACGTCAAGGGAATGGTTGTAGATTATTATTTAGCCTGGCTTCCAGGGAAAGTATGTTTTTCCTCTCTCACTAAAAACATGTTGGAATGAGTCTGAAGTTGTTAGAATAACTCGCATTGTTTACTTAATCCAATTTGAATCGAAAACCAAACACATTTTCAGTATTTTATAGTCTCAAGTCAACATAGTTGGTTGATAGGGGAACATTTTCTTTAGAGCCAGGGAGCAAGGCAACTTGTGGAATGATAAATCAAAGGTCATGTTTAGGAGTAATCGTATAAAGTCTGCTTCTACGTGATGTGATTAATGAAGCAGAAATTTTCAATGCATACGGAATTTTTTTTCAACTATTTCAAATTGTAATCCACATAATTATGCTCTGCTCGTCAACCGAAACGTAGTTTAAACCCCAAACCACTCATTTTCATAACTTTTTTAAAAGCAGATTTATCCTGTGAACAGAAGTCTAGAAAATGGCCGCCACCTGCTAGTATTATTTGTGCGTATTGATTGCACATGTAATTATATTCGATGTATGGGCTTGCTTAATATGTGCCATCGGGTATAATCAAGCACAGAATGTATTTAGTAATACTTTAACAATGGAAAAGGGAGTGTTTAGTACTTGTGGATTACAACATACAAAATGTGAGCCATCGTGGAGGGAGCAATGCAACATGATGATAAATGTTTCAATAATTCCAAATTCACATTCTTAGAAACATTGATATGAATTTAGCCTTTGACTGCCGCCATATGCCCCATGGAATATAATGAATGAAGATAAATGGATTACAAAAAATGAATATAACTAAATAATTGATTATTCAAAAGTTCTAGTATGTTTTAAAATGTGTTCGTTAATACACAGCAAAAACGCTGTTTAAAATTTCGCTGTTTAAATTTTGTTGTTTAAATTTTAAGCAATATTGTTTAAATGACGGACCCTGCATTTTAAATAACGGCTGTTTAAGACATCAATGATAATCTTTTAAACAACGTTGTTTAAAAAGATTGAAAATTCGCGCTAGACGGGTTTCCTTCTCCGCCAGACACGGCCGGCTTCATCATGGCGGATGCCTTTGTGGTTGCAATGTTGCAGAAGTTCCAAATGCCAGAGCTGATTGATACATTCAGAGGTAAGCATTTAGACTAAATATAATGTAATCTGATCGAGTTTATACTCAAGACATATTTCTGCTGCCATGACATCTATATGATGTCTAGATCTAAGCTACAGTCACAGAATTAATTATGATTTAGACCTAGCTGCAACTTTGCAAGTCGCCCTTCCAGCGCAGCGCAGCGCAGTTTATGTTGCACATACAGTGAATGCGCGCATGGGTCCGGTCCTATACTGTATGTGTGCAACTAATTTAAACCGCGCTGTGCTGCAAAGTTCCAGGTCTACATCATAATTTATTTTGTGGATGTGGTCTAGATCTAGACATCATGTAGATGTCACGGCAGCACAAATATGTCTTAAGTATAACTCGATCAGATTACAATATATTTAGTCTAAATGCTTACCTCTGAACGTATAAATCAGATCTGGCATTTGGAACTTACTTTGTGTACAACAGCCTTAAACAACCGCGTACGTTTAAACACATCATATCTGTATAGTGTTTGAACAACAACTTTGAAAGTATTTTTTAAACGATAGTTGTGTAAAAAGTTTTAAACAACTTACTTTAAACAACCTAGATGCTTTAAACAACTTTTTTAAACAACAAATTTTTTAAACAATAGTTGTGAA
This sequence comes from Heliocidaris erythrogramma, assembly GCA_025617745.1. Classification (NCBI taxonomy): domain Eukaryota; kingdom Metazoa; phylum Echinodermata; class Echinoidea; order Camarodonta; family Echinometridae; genus Heliocidaris; species Heliocidaris erythrogramma. The sequence continues at coordinate 20,030,483 of CM046858.1, forward strand.
AAAAGTTTTAAACAACTGGGTGTTTTTAAACAACTTAATTTAAACAACCTAGTTGTTTAAAAGCTGTTGTTTAAAAATTGTTTAAAATTTTAAACAACAAGCTGTTTAAAGTTTAAACAATTTGGGTTGTTTAAAGTTTTAAACAACAGTTATTAGAGTGACCAGCTTAAACAGCGTTGTTAAAAAAATTTGAAGTGTTGTTTAAAATATCTTTTACTGTGTATCATTTAAAGATATTTGACCCTACAACATTTTATTTTTCATTTAACATGTTTACCATGGTTTTACAGCTATTACAATCTTTCATTAAAGTTAAACTTCAGGTGCACAAAATAAATCTCCCGTGGCAGTAGGCCTTTCATTTATTGATTGACTATAATATTCTGGGTATAGGTAAAGTCCTACATGGTTTGGATTTTTGAGAAATATCGTCACAAGGCTATTTCAACGATCATGTTTTTGGACCAGCTAAGTTATAAAAACATACCCTTTTTCTTTCTTTTAACCCCCTACCTCTTAAAAACGTTGGGGCTAAGTAAAAACGAATCGGGCATGCTTATTTTCTGCTCATTACCAATCTCCTATGTATTTTCTTCTATAAGAGTCGTTCTGCAGTTACTATTCATTTATGACATTTGGAGTTTATAACAGTCCGTGTAAATTTCTTTGGATTAAACGAAATTTCATTAGATGCTTTCACCATCAGATCTGTAGACCGCAATTTAAATTCAATATGTAAATCAAAGTAATTTTTTATTAAATCATTGATGTATTGAAGAACCACAAACCTATGAAAATTAAAGGACTGGTGCACATGCCCCCTCCATGTCTTTCTCCTCCCCCCCCCCCTTTCTCTCTCTCTCTTTTGCCCTATTCTCTCACTCTTCTCTCTCTCTCTCTCTCTCTCTCTCTTTCTCTCTCTTGCCACGTGGTCTCCAGTATTCACTGTGCCCTTGAAAATTTGCCTAGGCCAAGTGTAATTATGATTTGCATTACATATAATGTCTCTCCGATTCACTGAACAAGCGATACGTATTCAAATTTCTGGTTGCAATGCTATGAGCAAAGCCCATCATGTGGATGGTGACGTTTTCGGGTGGAACACTGGTCAACTAGCTTGCACCAGGGTATGTGCGCATCTTAAACACCTTTCTCCGAAGAGCAGATTCACGAAACAAATGCACTTTCATTCTTCTTGATACATGGTTCTCCTACTTCGATTCTTCATGGGACTTTGGATAAGGAAAGGAAATAATTTCTACAAACGAAATTGTATTGTGATCATGGATTTCTAGGGCATTTAGGTTTCTAGCACTGCATGTATACACTTATTACCAAAAATAGCTTCATTAAACGGACACCAACTCTCTTCTAATTGATGGCGCGAAAGAGACATTGAACGTCATTGGGTTTCTTTATTACACAATCAAGAAGAGACCTTTCAAGTGAGTTGCTGCCTGTTACTTTTATTGGAATTATACTGGATATAAGTGAATCGTTGGCGGCTGGGCTACTTTTACTTAACGCATTCGGCATTGCTGATGAAGACAGGTCTCGATGACTCACCTCATTTTGTTTCGCATATAGGGAGTGAAGCAAGCAGTAAGCATGCACTCTACATTTCTAATGAGAATCTTAATCTAAAATATAATTTTGAATCTAAATATCTAGAATTTCGGACAACTTTAAATTCAGCAAAATGTAAACTGAAATGCAATAAAAAAATTCCTTGACATGTTTTGGATTAGATATTACAATTTAAGATTATAGATATTCAGTCCGTCAAGAATAATTTTTTATCAATTTGATTTGCTTAATAATTAGTGGAATGTACACCTATATATAATGAAAATATGTTGAAGTTTCTAAGAATTCGTTTGAACTGGAATACATTGCAAGAGCTTGGTGCCAGGTAAAATAACATAACTGCTGCACTGCACAATGTACATCCAAGTGTATTGCAATTTGACAAAGACTATATATATCATATATATATATATATATATATACACTGTATATACCCATATACACCCATTCCTGATGAAGCCCTATGGGCCACAATTCGATATCTTTCATCTCTAAAAGTGTTTTTTTCATTAATTAATAACTTTTGTCTTATATATATTATACATGTATATACACTCCAAAAAAATTAAATGCTATTTTTAGCACCTCAAGATTTGGAGGCAGCACATGTAAGGGCACGCATAGGGACTGCACAAATTGTGCTAAAGTAGCACTTGTACACGTGCTATAATTCAAGACCAGTCGAAGTGCTACTTTAAACATTTTACGTGTAAGCCTTTTTACACTTCTAGTGCTATTAGACGCATGCAGCTCGCAAAAACACACTTCTAGTGCATTAAATAACCCATTAGAGCCCCCCAAAACGGCACTACTAGTGCTAACACTTTTGCACCCAATATAGTGCTAAAGAACACACACAAAGAGTATGCACAAAACCACACCTGTAGTGCTGAAAACTCACCCTTCTATAGTCTGTTAAACAGCCTTAACGTTATTTTCAGCCTACTTTAAGCACCCAATATAAAACATACCCCTCAAGACGCCACATGTCACACTCATAGTAACGAATGGGTAGTCACATATATGAGTTGAAAAGACTCACTTCTTTGCACACACCGCATTCCAAACTTCCCGGGCCCGGCCGGCGCGGTCGATCGCGCCCCATGCCCGCATGATCAACAATTTTCATGTCAACGACAACGCGTACCGTAGACGGTTGGTCACACCACACATGCTGAAACATGACATTTCCAATTCATTGCTTTTCATCATGCTTCATATCCAACACCACAAAAATTAATGTAAATATCATATTATTTGATACCTTTAGTCGCATAAAATTACAGAAGTTCTAAATTTAATGTCTTAACTTTTTACTTACCACGCCATGCTTGTGCAGCAGATGATGGCTCTTGCACTACAAGTGCGTAATTAGCACAGAATTGTGCAGGTGCTAAAATCACGGGACGTTGGTCAGCGCTTGAAGTGTAAAACGAGCGTCCTTGATAAAGGAAGAGGCTTCCGAAAAGTTGTGGATATTGTAAATAAAATGTTAATGGAACTAAGCAAGATATTTGTTGGGATTTGTTCTTTATATATGTATATACACTCTAAAAATTCAAGTGCTATTTTTAGCACCTCAAGATTTGGAGGCAGCACCTGTAAGGGCACGCATAGGGACTGCACAAATTGTGCTAAACTAGTAGCACTTGTACAAGTGCTATAATTCAACACCAGTCCAAGTGCTACTTTAAACACTTTAAGTGTAAGCCTTTTTACACTTCTGGTGCTATTAGACGCATGCAGCTCGCAAAAACAACACTTCTAGTGCATTAAATAACCCATTTTAGAGCCCCCAAAACGGCACGGCATCTTCTGGAATTTATATCACATGACACATGGGGAGCTGCTCGCATGTGACGTCACAAAATCAAAACTTTAAAAATCCATAACTCCATAATTCTTTAACGGATTTTCGCCAAACCTTCACAGATATGTTTCTTTTGTTTCTCTGCATTTATTAAAACCAACTTATTGTCAGGGTGAACTATCCCTTTAACAGCTGGAAAAAATTCTCCCTAAATAAATGTTTCAAAATATGTTTAGGAATTTTCATACCTGTGGATAGCTTAGGGTCTATTCTATTAAATGACACCAAAATATCCCCGAATATTTTACGCCTGAGTGAGCAAAAGGCAATTTTGTGAAAGGGTGCAAAATCCAATCTTGACAAGAATTGATATTGGCTCTGGCTCGTATCAGCCGAGCTGAGAGTCATGTAAATGCTTAACAATTTCCATATTCGGATCAATAAAAGACAATTTATGAAATAACAGGCTAAGTTCTCCGCATATCCTTACACATCCCATTAACATTTTATGCTTGAGTGAGCAATTTACTGCTTTGCAGAGTGTTTAAAATGTTATTTTGACGAGTCTTTTAGTTTCACACGCAACATCCAATACGAATAATCTGTATATAAATCGATATAGTGATAATCAATGTAAAGTTTGATAAAATTAAAATCATTACCTGTTAGGTTGTTTGCGGTTCTGCTTGCTTGTGCGATGGATCACGTGATCCATCTTTCAGTTAGTTTGGTAATAAAACTGAGGTGTGATATGGGCCGGTAGCTTGCTAAATCGTTTGGTGACAGACCACTCTTTTTCAGTCGTGGAACTACGATGGAGTGCTTCATCGTGGAAGGAACTGTCGCAGACTGGAGACTCGTGTTGACTATTTTGGTCAGGAAAGGAAGAAGAACAGTGGTTGATTTCTTCAGAAGAGAGGTCGGAATCGGATATAGATGACAGTAGGATTTTGAGGTAGATCTCATAATGCTATATACTTCATCTTCCTGCACTAAGTCAAATCGAGCCATTGAGACATCGCACCACACCTGTCGGAGATGTCAACAGACAGGTCCTGGTAGACGGGTTTGATGGAGTTCGTCTCTCAACCGTCGGATCTTTTGGTAGAAGAAGTTAGCAAACGATTCAACTAGCTGACGGGGACAACTATGTGTCGGTAGAATCAGGAGAGGATATCGTCTTTACCACACGGAACAGTGACTGCCGGTTACAGTGGAAACCTTATCCAGTAGTCTGCCTTAGCACTGTCCAAGAGCTTGTAGTAGGCGCGGCATTGCTTTCCGTATTCCATTCTGTGAACTGCAAGTCCAGATTGGAGCATCCTTCTCTCACATCTCCTGCGTTCCCTTTTATCATTTCGTAGAGCATTTTGTGTACCACTTACACCTTGGGTCTAAGAATGATCTCCTTGTCTTACAAAGGAGCATGCTGATCTAATAACCTACGTAGCTCATGATCATAAAGCACTCTAAGTGCCTCCAAGTTTTCCGAGTTGCTAAGTGCATTGACGAGCTAAGACGAATCTGAAATGTTCTGTTGAAATGTTTCCACATCGATGTCTTTCAGCTTTCTAAATGGCTTCCGGCAACGAATACGTGGTGGTCGTGCAACATGGATACGACATTCTATGGTTGAGTGATCTGAGGATGAAGCTGCTGACACAAGATGGTCATCTGCTCTTGATATCATCGGATCTACAGTATGTCCACTGTTATGTGTAGAACAGCTCACAAAGTTCTTAAGATCAAAGACCTCAAGAGTATCAAGAAACCTTGAAGAATCTCTGTCAGTCTGAATGTCTACAGGAAGATTGAAATCTCCTACAAGTAGAAGCCTTTGCCAAGTTACCAAGAGTGTCTCCATGAGAAGCGAAACCTCCTTGATGAAATCTCCAGGAGGATGTCTATTCTTCCTGCTCGTATAGGGCTGAATTCACAGTTAAATCGATGTATTCAAAGGATTCCACTTGGATACTATGATTTTTGGTGACATCAACATTTCTCCGGAGTAGCTCACCGACCCTGCCTCCTTTTGTATCAGGGCGTGGAACTCATAGCTCGGAAGCATTGCCTTTATCTGTGTCACAGTATGGTCATCTCTTTGCATATTAGTTAGCCACGTTTCCGTGACAGCAAGAATGTCAAGCTGGTTCGATATTACATAATCACATAAGGCGGTACATCTTCCTCTCGCATTCATCGATCGTGCGTTCCAAAGTGCAAATTTAACAAGTGACTTAGCGTTTAGGGTATTAAGAGTTTGAACTGCAATGCGACTGCAAGAAGTGGCACTGGCATATTTGGAAGCTTTACTTTTTGCATGTTTAGGGTTTTTAGTCATTTCATCAACAAGATAAATCAAATTACTGACAGTACAATGTATTGTTTGTTGAGAGCCTGATGGCATTAATTTAGATGTTTTTACATAGAAGTATCACCCTCTAGCTCACAACAGACAATAATAATACAAACTTTTACAGAAAACGATTATTCTCTGCAGGCACTGTTGATTCTGGATATTGAATAAATATATTACGCTTTTTCCTTTGCAACACACTCTACGGTAATTAAACAACAACAAAAAAAAAAAGAAAAAAATTTTCAACCCACTGAGCCCAACATCTTTTACATAATCATTTAGTAATGCATTGCATGTCACATGGATATACTGGAAGTATTATGTTTCCATGGTCTAAAAAAGAAATGAAAAAAGAAACATCAAAAGATATACAATATATAATCCTTTCCAGGGTGAATAACAGAGCTCACCTACCCTCGGGGAGAGTGTTACAAAACCCAAAATTGTTCGTGTCTTTGATCACATAAAGTTGAATCTCAAGAAAGATATTATTAGTTTATTTGCATGTGATCACCGGGATATTGACAGTGTAATTTGCACTTCAAAAGCAAGGGTCATAAAAATGCATTGCAAATACAAATAAGACACAATAACATGAGCATACAATATAGAACGTTACTAGAGTATTCTTTGTAACAATGTAAGAACAAGGTACACGTTGTTGCATGGATGTCTGATTTTGAAAGGCCTCCAGCGAAAAAAAAATACACGGGAGCAGTGAACGATTTAGCTCTGAAAAGCTCCAAAAGAGCTCTGGTAGAGTGAAAAAGAGTTCTGGTAAAGAAAAACAACAAACAGACAAAAATTGCGGTGAGAATATCGCACTTTTACAACAATAAAGCCAAAAAAAGCTCTCATGAACAAAAAAACTAATGTTTACACTGGATGTCACTTAGTCCAGGATGAATGCTTATCAAGGTTATGAGTGCAGCACTACCAAAATTTTAAAATGAGGCCCAAAAAAGATTTTCTGAACATTCCATTTCCCAGCAGATCAAACACCATCTCTGCCATATTGTAGGTCAGTTTGTTGTACATCTGGTAGATTCTTTCATCATGTGGAAGATGTTAGCCTGTCAGTCTGACACAGTCTTGCAACGCTGCTTCATCTGCATAGCAACATTTTTAAGAGAAGAAATAAAACACAATGTTACGTGGTTTCCAGGTAAACGTCATCTGCTTAGAGCAAGAAGGGTGCATGTTAATTCTCTGTAAAGAAATATTAGGGAACCCTATGGCTCTAAACAGACAATATGAAGAAAAGCGTGAGTCTGGATATGAAAATACGTGACCACAGAAATTGTCCTCTAAAGATAACCTCTTTGTATGGAAAATTGTACCGTCTAGCGAATGTATACTTTGTCACGAAAAGGAAACTATTGATCATATTTTGTTTCATTGTAAGAAGGTTTTCTGGAAAATCATTTCAAGAATTATATACTTCATTTTTAAAATATTAATTAAAGTGGAAATGAAAATGTTATTGATTTGATATAAAATAGATAGCAGAATATTTGTTTTACTTAATTTCATAATAAATTATGCACAAGTTGTAATTACGTCGGTCGCCGCCCTGATTTGTGACCATAGCTTTAAAATAAAGTAGAGTTCTGGTCATGCAATTACATTGTGAAAGAAACTCTCTCAAAGGAGTTGGGAAAGGTTGACCATGTCTACATAAGAATTGTTTTATACTGTGTTGTTTTGGAATCATCAAAATAGATAAGAAATTGACCCAATCTCACTGAAAAGCACATGTACTGCCACACAGAAATGGATATATGGGACTGCACACACAAGTGGAATGAATGTTTTCTAGTCCTATTTCAAATATAAGAGCATTTGAAGATCAATCCTTTTCAGGGGATGTTTCTACTATGACGTTCTTCCAAACTGACATAAAAGGAATGAGAAAGTTCACTTTTCCCAGAACTCAAGATTCCCTTAAAGATAAGGCACGTTTATTTATGATTGGTAAGATGCATGCTTAAACCATAGACGTATGGTTCAAACATACATTAATGCTTAAAATGCATATGATATGTGTGAATAATGCAGTACGAAAAGGAATGGTTTAAGAATAACAACATTTCGTTATTTAAGATAGAAATATGCCTTCTTGCAATCGAACGCACCTTGATATTAGTAATTAGAGGTAGATAGTTTGGGTGCCAGAATTTACACTGAAAGAACAGATTTACCATCGAAAATAAATTATTAAAAACTATCAAAAACAAGGACAAACGGTTTACAGACCGATATTTGTCTTGTGTACAAATTAAAATTGTATACAGTCATATACAAGTGAAGATCACATAGTAAAACAACAGCAAGTGTGTTGGTTTACCGGAAATCAGCATTTATTTTCAATCGCCCGATAAAAAACACGGTTAAAAAAACATTTTCTCATAGTTTAACAAGTTACCCTGTTAAATTACCAAATATGTGGGAAAACACTAATATGAATATTCATGATTTTTTTGTAAGCGTATGGTTTGGGGTTGCCCGATTTAGTGACTGTCACAAAAGGAATAAAAAAACTATAAGGTGCATATAAAAGATTGCATTAAATTGAATTAAGTAGATGGGGACTTTGACACGAGATCTGACAAGAGACGGACGTGTTATTTTTAGTCTGGACAAGGCGACCTAACTAGTAACTTTGACTTGACGGTGTGGTTTGGTGAGGTCAATTTTAATTACTTTGGTTCCTAGTTTTATATTAAGAGCTTGCTCAAAGTAATCACGGTAAATACCGGTATTTTTTCTAATTTGCGTTGGATTCTTGTCGATTGTTTGTGAGAATTGTGGTCGGCCGGAGGCGAAGCCGCTGCCATTTTGTTGAACTTTGACATGGCTGACCATGGTGATGGTTCTGCCAGTTATGTATCGGAATCTGAAGAAGAAGATATGTCTTGGGAATATCTTTCTCAACAGCATTTGATTAAAAAGAATAGTACACCTAAGTCTAGATCCACATTGGAGAAGCTATTGTCTCAAGTGCAGGAACCAGAAATATCCCCAGATACTGATCAACGTACTGTAGGCGTATCTCGTAAAAGAGTAAATGTAGAGTCAAACTCGAGCAGTAATGAACTTGATAATGATGCTACTACTGATGCTAGTGAATGGAAAATCTGCAGACCTAAATCCAAAAATAAAAGTAAGGCTAAACTACAGAAAATAGACACATCTATTCCACTTAACAACATGCCAAATCTTGCCAATGACAAACCTAATCCTAAAATTGTTGTCATTAATTCTCCGGATGTTAGTCTTGCGAAAATGAGCCCACTGAAGCGAGCAGCAGCCCTAAACAAAGTCATTAATGCAGGAAACATAAAGAGGGTGGGAAAAACAAGCCAAGGAGGAATCAGTGTGCATTGTTATTCTTCTTCTGAAGCTAGTAAACTTAAAGGAATCTCACAGTTAGGAGAGTGGATAGTTACGGCAGAGTACGCAAAATCAGAAACCCAATGTAAGGGGGTTATCTCTGGAGTTCCACTTGATGTCTCTGAAAAAGATGTTATTTCAGAGTGTAAAGTTTTTGGCGTCACTGATGCAAAAAGAATCTCACATAAACGAGATGGTGAATTGAAGGAAACTTTATCGGTCATCCTCACTTTCAATGCTACCAAGATGCCTCCAACAGTTACTTTGGGATACGAGGTTTTTAGAACTAAGCAGTATATTCCACCGGTTCGAAGATGTTTTAAGTGTCAACGTCTGGGTCATGTTGCTTCTGCTTGTCGTGGCAGTGTCCGATGTGTGAGATGCAGTGGTCCTCATTCGTTTGATGAGTGTAACCAGAAAGAGCAGGTTCGCTGTTGTCGTTGTGGTGGTGAGCACTCTGCTGCTTATGCAGGCTGCAATACAATTAAAGAAGAAAAGAAAATTCAGCAGGTTAGAGTCACCTTAAATATCTCCTATGCCGAGGCCGCTAAAAACATTCGGCTTAATGTAGAAGGAATCGAACAGTCACAAACAGAACAGATACATAATACAATTCCGAAAAGTAAGAGTAAAACACAAACAGTACAGAAAGATAGCATTTCAGTATCACAGGTACAAGAACAGAGCAAAGAAAAAAACCCACAAGTTACAAATATTCAAACTCCAAAAATCAAAACAAAAGAAATGGCAACTCAGACTGAAACTGTCAAGGAAGCAGGAAGTCAGACATCTGACTTCATGCAGATAGATCAGTCATTAGTAACACTCCTCATAGGAACATTGAAGATTTGGGACTCAAAATCAGGCAAGGAGAGGGAGCAGGAAGGAAAGGGTTTTGTTGAACGTCTTTTTCCTGCATTGAAGCGGAAGAAAAGTAGAGAGAAAAAACTAACGCAAAGTACCTTGTCTTAATGGTTATTCTTTTACAGTGGAATGCCCAATCTTTAATTGCACATGGCTGTGAATTAAAATATGCTTTAAATAATTTTGATATTAAACCAGATATAATTTGTATACAAGAGACTTGGTTAAAAGAAGATAAAGAATTTAACCTTTCTGGGTATTTTTTATTTAGAGCCGACAGGAATTTGAGGTTGGATAAATGTGCAGGAGGAGGTTGTGCTATCTTTGTTAAGAAGGGTATTCCTGTTAATCTAATACGAGACAAAGATACTAAAGTACAATATCAAATTATTGAAGTTTTTTGTAAGAATAAGGAAAGGATTAATATTGTTAATGTATATAATCCATGTTTGAGTTTAAACGATACACATATATTTGACGATATAGAACCATATATGAAAGGAAAAACGATACTTTGCGGAGATTTTAATAGTCATAACTCTTTGTGGGGTAGCAAAAACACAGATTTAAATGGACAGGTAGTGGAATGTTTCATTGACAAACACAATTTAGTCTGTCTTAATAATGGAGAGGGAACTAGGATTAATGTCCATCAATGCTCAACATCTTGTATTGATATTACTTTGGTTCCTTGCTCTATGGGGACGAACAGTACATGGTCTATTATTGATGACACATGGGGAAGTGATCATCATCCCATTTTAATTGAAATTAATGAGAAATGTCATTATACCCCATATAAATTGTCAAGAAGATGGTCTACAAAAAAGGGAAGTTGGAGTAAATTTCAAGAGGTGTGCGATATAGTCTTTACTGAACCAGATAATAATCTAAACCCTGAAGAAAAGTATAATAACTTTATGAGTCAATTAAATAAAGCGATTAATCAATCTTTTCCAATAATTAAAACAAACAAAACATATAAATGTCCATCTTCATGGTGGACTGATGAATGTAAACAAGCTGTGGACAATAGGAAAAAATGCCTTAAAGTTCTAAAAAAATCAAGTCATCCTGCTGATTTAATTTCATATAAAAGAGCATGCGCCATAGCTCGGAGAGTTATCAAGCAGGCGAAAAGAGAGGATTGGAGACTTTTTTGCAACACTATTAATAACCAAACGTCCTCTAAGCATATTTGGGAGAAAATTAAACGTATTAAAAAGACAAAAAAATCAATCAGCATTCCTATTTTGAAACACGATAATCTTGATTTGATAACAGATCTAGAGAAGGCTAACCACATGGTAAATCACTTTGTTAAAGTCAGCAGTAATGCAAATAACAGCGAGGAATTTTTGAAGAATAAAAAAGAAAGAGAGGTCAAGTTTCAGTTTGTCGAGAATGAAGATTTAATATATAATGATGTTCTTACTTTGGGTGAATTGAATAATGCTATTGCATCCTCTAACTGTACAACTCCCGGAAAAGATGAAATAAGTAATATGTTTATTAAACATCTTCCTGATAAGGCAAGAAAGTATCTACTTTTGATTTTAAATAGCATATGGATGACTTCTATGATTCCAGTTTCTTGGAAGGAAGCCATTCTTATCCCGGTGCTTAAATCAGGAAAGAATCCTTCTGACCCAAAATCATATAGGCCAATCGCCCTCACATGCACTATGTGTAAAGTGATGGAACGCATGATTAACAATAGACTTATGTGGTACCTTGAAAAGCATCAATTAATTAATACACAACAAAGTGGTTTTCGAAAAGGAAGAAACACTAAGGATCACATAATTCAATTACAATCTAGTATTGATAAAGGTTTTGCCAATAAGGAAAGCACCTTGGCAGTTTTTCTAGATTTGGCAAAAGCATACGATATGGTATGGCCTACTGGTATTTTAATTAAACTACAACGAGTAGGAATATACGGGCGAATGTTGAAATGGATTAAAAACTTCCTCTCGGATCGGAAAATACAAGTCAAATTAAATGGTACTTTCTCTGAATTAAAAGGGGTTGAAAATGGTATTCCGCAAGGGAGTGTTATCAGCCCCACCCTTTTTAATATAGCAGTGAACGATTTACATACTGTAATAAAAAATGTAAACATATCACAGTACGCAGATGATATTGCAATCTGGAAAACAAATAGGAACGTGAAATTCATTACAAATCAGATTCAACAAAACCTAGATAACATTGATACATGGTGTCATAAATGGGGTTTTAAATTGGCAGCTAATAAAACAATTGCTGTACTTTTCACAAATAAAAGAAAGCAAGAAACAAAACTTGTCATTCATGAAACTCCTATATCTTTTTCAAATTGCACTAAATTCCTGGGCATCATCTTTGATAGGAAATTAACATGGCAAGAGCATATCAAATATATTATAGAAAGGTGTAAAAAGAAACTGAACCTTCTAAAATGCATTAGTGGTATGAAATGGGGTGCAGATAGTTGCACTCTGCTACATTTATACAAGATGCTCATAAAACCTATTATAGAGTATGGTTGTGAGGCTTTCAATTCCGCTTCTAAGACACATAAACAACAGCTTGAAAGGATACAATATCAAGCTCTTAGAGTTGTTTCTGGGGCTACACATGGTACTCCCCTTAACATTTTGCAAGTTGAATGTGGTGATCCTCCACTACAGTTAAGACGGGATTTATTATGTCAAATGTATAATGATAAACTTAGTATTCACTTCTCTCACCCTAATCATCAGTTGCAAAAGATCTGCTGGCAAAAACATTATTTTGCACACAAGTGGGAAGAAAGTGATCACCATACCCCTTTTGAAGGGAAATGGAACGATAAAAGAACGAAAATATATCCATTGCACAACCCTTTTCCGTATTGGCTCTTTGATGAACCGTTTATTTCCACTGAGATATATGATTCAGTAAAATATGCTGTAGATATAAATGAAAAGGGGTTTTTGGCGAGAGAAATTATTCAAAGCAAATGGAGCCATTCACTCCATATATATACAGATGGATCATATGATCCGAAAAATAATACTACAGGGTGTAGTATCTATATTCCATTCTTTAAATACTCCAAACATGTACGTCTAAATGATAATACCTCAATTTATACAGCAGAACTTTTTGCTGCGTCCATGGCACTTGAGTGGGTTGAAGAATATCAGCCAGTACACGTTTGTATATTTATGGACTGTCTAAGTGCTATTCAGGCTATCTCGCAGTTTAACCCGGGAAATAAATTAGTCTGTGACATAAGATTAATGTTAGTTAATATTCATAATCAGAACTGCAGGGTAGTTTTTGAATGGATTCCTGGACACTCTGGAATCCGTGGAAATGAAGAAGCAGACCTTTTGGCAAAACGAGCCAGTAAAAAACAGAATATTGACATTACATTACCATTAACAATTACAGAAATCAAACACACACTTAAAGAAAGATTAATAAATAAATGGCAAGTACAATGGAATGAGTCTAAAATTATGAAGTATAAACAAATTGAAAGAGAAGTAAACTTAAAACATAAACTTGTATCAATGAAGAGATGGCAAGAAGTAATTATTAACAGACTACGATTTAATAACTTCTGGAGTCTCAATAGTTATAAATTGAAAGTGGGTAAGCATCCAAACGGTTTATGTGATGTGTGCTCAATAATTGATGATGTTGAACATATATTAATAAACTGTCAAAAGTATGAAGAAGAAAGGACTTTATTACTTAAAAGGATGAATTACACAAGAAATCAATTAACACTTGTAAAGTTATTCAAAGAAAAGTCAAAACTGACACATATAATTCAATTCTTTATTGAATGTGGAATAAATGTATAATCAGGTACAATACTGAATTGTAGTACCTCAGATATTATGTAAACTATGGGAGAGACCTCACAGCCAAACCACAACCACGACTTGACTCGACCTAATTTTTAGGTACAGCGATCTAAGAATTAAGTAAAGTGACTTGGCGCAAAGGACACTAGTTTGTCAAAGGTGCCATTAACTCACAACAACAACAACAACAACAACAATTAAGTAGATAGGATATGTTTAGGATAGGATAGATTAAGGTAGAGAATATGATAACATAAAGCATGGCTATACACTAATAACTGTGAAACTACAGACTTTCTGGCTTTCCTTGAGACTGACTACAAATTATTTTAAATTTACAGTCTCTTCCCTGTAAAAAAACGGAAATATTTTTTACAGACTGTAGCTTTACATGAGGCTGTAAAATAACGTGCACTCCTGGCGTTTCGACTGCCAGGAAATTTCCTGTAAAAATATCCACATATTTTTTAACAGTGTACATTAAGAGAAAGAATGAATGCAAATACAAGTATAAAGCACTCACTATTAGAGGCATCATTGGAACTAATCACATAATGAAATCTGATGTTAAAGATGTGGCATCTTACATGTACGCATAGGATGTTAATGTCACCACCTGCCTGTGCCATCATAAAGAATTTTTAGTAGGCATAACTGTCACTATTCGTCAACTGATGAAGATTGAGCAAAGAATCCCTTATATTGCAAAAATGTAACATACAGTGCGTGTAACTCGCAAAGGAGTATAGAGTTATAAGGAAGGATAGAAACAGAGCAAGAGAGGAAAGTAGAAGGAGAGGGAGAGAGGGGAAATAACAATACAATTTGTACAACCTGGAAGTTCATAAATAATTACTGTCATCTATCTGCAAGGTTGAGATTCCGAATATTATTAGATACTCAACAGTATTGTAGATAATCAACATATTTACCAGAACATATTGCAGTGGATAAAAAAGAGAAAAAAATGTATACACTATAGTACATTATAATACATGTACTCCATTAATGTCATAGTATACATTACATTAAGCTACCCCAAAAGATCAAACGATTATGAGAAGGGGAGAAATAGCAGAACAAGAAGGAAATAGGGAGAGGAAGAGGAGGGGGAGAGAAAGAGATAGGGGAAGGGGTAGTAGCTAAGTATAGCATATTCAGAAAGCAATTAAATATATTGCAAAGATATAACATACCCGGTACAGTGTATGAATTCCCATTAAGAGTAAAGCACTAGGACAGAAGATAGAAACAGAGTAAGAAAGAGAGAGGAAAGGAGAAGGAGATGGCGAGATGGGAAGTAACAGTACAAACTGTACAATCTGGAAGTTCATAAATAATTGCTGTAATCTATCTGCAAGGGTGGGAATATTCAAATACTCAACAGTACTGTAGATAATCAACATATTTACCATAACATATTGCAGTGGATTAAAAAAAGCAAATATAACGATAACCTGCTAATATTTACTAAAATATGTTGGGGGAGATATAATCATGACTTTCATGCATAAATCACACATATACCTTACAAATCTGCCAGTAATGGTCAGCATAATGACACCTCTCAGATTAGGAAATACATGCATTTTTCATGCACAATCGAGCCCCAATGGCTATTGTGTGCGAAACCCCATAGACTTTTGTGTGTTAGCAGCGGCACAATTGAGACGCTTATGCCTCAGTCACAATTGGGGCCGGCGGCCGTCCGATAACTCTGGAGGTCACCGTCCGAATTTCAAAATCGTTGGGTCACCGGCGAGTTTTGCCGATGTTTGGAAGACGTCGGTCTAGCAGTCACAAGAAATTGCTCCCCGTGCAGTCACCGGACGCATGCCGGCCGACACTTATGAGAGAAAAACTGACGGACATCAGACGGAGATCGGCAGGATATCTTCCGGGCGCCGGCAGGAGACCGCAGGGAAGCAGGACGGTCACCTTGCGGCCATCTGCCGATAGTAGGTCATCGTGCGATCATCTGGAGGTGGCCCTGCGGTGTCCTGGCGAGAGGCCTGCGGTCTCCGGGGGGTAACCGTTAGTGTTCCCGACGAGTGACCGATGATTATCACCCGTGGTATTTATACTCCCCGGGCGGACGACCTTAGATCCCCGCCCGTTCATCGGACAGGCGCCGGCAGGTCGCCTTCACCTAGTCGGCAGTGTGCCGCCAGGGCGCCGCCAGACATCGTTCAAACATCAGGCGTAGACCGGCCGGCGCCTGTCCGATTTTAAACAATCGGAGGGCCGATCTTGTCCTACACGGCGCCGCACAGTGGGCCAGAATGGCTCCAAAGTGCGCCAAAATTCATATTCACTGAGTTTTACTTAAAATTTAAACTTAGATGATGGGTCTATGGGTATTCAGACCCGTAGAATCCAATGAAAATATTTTTGAATACCTATGACGTCATTAAAATACCGATTTCTGATTGGCTGCCAAAATCCAGTGGAAAATAACATATTTCTCGTATTACAATGATTATCCTACTTCAGAAAATTGATAATGCGATCTCTACGCTTGTATATCAACAAGTGAAAACGGTGTTAACTTAAAGCTCAGGCATATGGTACGTAAGAGTGACTAAAAGGGGGGGGGCGCCCTACTGGAAAATATTTATAATAATGAGAAATTTGCAATGTATTGCAATGTATGATGTCATTACTTGAAAGTAAACTTTGATAAGGCATATAATAATATAGTAATAATATTCAGCTAACTGAAAAATGAGTTATTAAATGAAGTTTCTAAAAAAATGAAAGAGCGCCCTCTGTAGCCTTCAGAACTTTGCGAAAGACAACTGGGCGTTGTGGCGTGCGCCTGTAATCCAGCTACCAGTGGAAGTTATAAACTGATTCTTTCGGATGGTGACGTTAAAGGTCGGTCCCAGACGTAAATAATCATATCTGATTGATACACTTCTGTAAAAACCCAATTACACACACACACACACAAGCGTACCTGTATCACTAAAATGTAATTCTGTAGGTACTATCGAGTTATCAAAGTCATAATAATGATAAAGACTGATAAAGTCCATGCATATTTTAAGTCCTTTTGCTTTCAAAATTATATTAATTATAAACAACCGGTATGAATTTTAAACTACATGACAGTCATTAATCGCGCCCTCTCAACAATGGGTCTATATGTCCTAACTATACAGTTCTAAAGCCTTGAAAAAAATCGAATAGCAGAGGGAAAATGTACATATAGGTCTATACACTAATTAAAAATAAATTAAAAACTAATTACAAATAAGAAACATGCTTACATAAAAAATATCTTTTATAAAGATATACAGGTAGATAGATAGATAGATAGAGGGATGCGTGTATAAAAAGATAGATGGATATATAGATAGATAGATAGATAGATAGATGGGATACGTGTAGATAGATGAAAATAAACAATGCACTCAAAGGGCGAGCTAAATCTTGCCTTTTGGACTTCATTAATGAAGGAAAGAAACAAATTCTCTACAGCCCAGCGCATTTTTCAAAGAAGAGAAACTTCACATTGTTTGACAAGGGTGAGTCGTTTTAAAGAATTCTGGCTTGGAAGCAAGCAATTCTTTATTTTATACAAGATAGGAGCATTAGAGACATTGGAAATCAGATCTCCATCTTACCCTACATCATAACAGAAACTTATTCTATTTATATAGAAAATTAGCAATATCACAAACATGAACTATATTTTCACTTAAAGGTTATATAATAACAGGACAAGTCTTACCTTAAACGAAGAATAGAACAAAATAGAACATTGTAAAAAGTTGAGCATGCCTTAGAATACTGAAAACCACTGAACATCTTTGACATCAAAATAAAACTGCGATGTTTGAAAAAAGAAACAAGATCAATTTAGGCACCCGCTTGATTTAAACATTTAAATCCTATCCACAGATTGTGATGAACATGCCGCCCCAGTCGCCCCTTCTCTTTTAATTCTCTCTCTTTCTCCCTCTTTCTTTCTTTCTTTGATCTTTTTTCTCTCTCTCTGTCCTTCTCCATCTATCTCTATATTTTCTTTTTCTATCTCAGTTTTCGTTTTCTGTTATGTTTCCCTCCACTTTTTTGTTTCGGAACTTCACTGAGGAAACTTGGGAATCTTCTCTTAACCGACGAGTGTTCTACCACTGAAGACTGGACTAAAGATTGAAATGCAATCCATATGTTTGGATATAAGTTGTTTTCTGACATGTCCCATCATCTAAAAAGGGCCAGAAGACTATTAAAGCTTCTTTCGGTACTCATGTCAAAAAGCATATTTAACGTTTATTCTTTGCTGTGTGTGCATTGCCTGCGCATTTTTATGTACACATGGCGCGCTTCTATCGCATATATTAGGCGAAAAAAGAGGCGAACATGCGGGTGGAAATGGGTTCTTACTCAAAAAGTTGCAAAAAGTAGCAGGCAAATTTGGTATCAGTGTAAAGCATGAACTATGAGAAAGACGATCATGATATTTTCAGCGCGGAAATCGACGGAAATGTTGACCATCTATGGGCATGAAAAAAAATTCTATTTTCCCCCCAATATTTTGTGTTTCATCCAAACTAACTTTCGAGAGGAATAAGAGTTCGCCTGTAAACTCTATCATTATTTAAAATAACTATTCTGTAATAAGCATGTTCAATTTGAAGTGCATTAAACAACCCGTTTGGCCAAAAATCTTTAATAAAACGCAATATTGCATTTTACACAATGCATAACAAATAATCAAAGTTTCGGGTCTTTTGAATAAAAATGACCCACTTAAAATTAATTTCAAGAAGAAATACTGCTCAGAGGTGTTCTACACGTTGTAATCTTTGCATAGAACGTGAAAAAAATTAATTCTGTTTCATTGACCAAATCCCTATTTTGGCGCACTTTTGCTCACACCTGGCCCACTGTGCGCCGTTTGATTATCGGACGATGGCCTGACGGGAAAAGTTTGTTTTTGGAGGAGCCTGGGAAGATTTTATCGTGGGAACAATCTGACGGGAACCGGGCGAGATGCCAGACGCCCTGGCGGCACCTGTCAGGACCCCCCCCCCCCCCCCGAAGATCTGACGGTCACCGGGCGGCCACCTGCTGGCTATGTCCATCGCTAGCTTTTAACTCCGCGCTTAAAGTTGACGATGCCTCCAACGATGCAAAAAAAAACACAACGATGACCCCGATTAGTGTCCGGTTGTCTGCCGGTCACCGCACGAATGCTCCGATGACCGCCCCATTTTAGACCAAAAACTCATCGGACGGGGCCCGTACATGGCATCGGAGCCTATTGTGACTGAGGCATTTCCATGATACCTGATGCCTACTTTACATTTGCCCCGGGCGCCGTACGATAGATTGGTCTACAATTTTACGTGCGATTTTGGGGGCATCGTAGGTGGCTACGGGCTACGGTGTTTGTGTTTACATTAAAGGGGCTTTCACAACTGGGCTTACGTGCTCAACTTATAGGTTACAGACAACACGCTGAGCCCGTAGACCGAAAATGTGCATGCACATTTTTCTTGGCGTCCTCGCTGCGAAAGGAAGCACGCAATGAACACTTATCTAGGCCGCAAGAGGGGAGTGCGCAGTGCGTGCGTGGCACGCAAGCTTCATTTCTTTGTCTGCGACCCCAAAATCCCGCGAAAAACTCACACTGCAAGCACGCGTTGCGCACGCACTAAATGCGTGCTCCTTCCAGCGTCCAATGGTTGCGGAGAGCGTGCGTGTGGAGTGCGTGGTGAGTGCGTGGTGAGTGCGTGCGACACACGTGGCACGCACGTCGCACGCATGGTCGCACGCACTGAGCAGGCGCAGAGGACGTGCGTGGCACTTCCCACCCCAGCGTGGTCCTCGCGTGTCATTTATAAGGACTCACAGTTCTTGAGGACTTATATTGTGTCTGAGACTTTCAGAAACTATGAGCAATAAGATTAATTTATACCAATGTCTTTGTTTTTCGTATGTCATACACAATAATTCGTCGCCAGTCTTACGAACCGGAGAATAGCCCACCCTCGCGTAGAAACACAATTCAGAGAAAAACGCGTTCAAAGTTTTCGACTTTTTTGAGCGGTGAATACATATCCTTTTGAACGTTGTTTTCCAGCAATTATGCAAGACGAAATAGTATATATCCTGCTCTTTCATATCATGTATGTATCAAACAACATATATGAAGAAAAATCAACTTTCAAACCTATTCGCCGGTTCGTAAAAACGAAAAAGTAGTACCCTCGGTCAAGTATACGCTATTCGCCACTTATTCGACGGTTCGTAAGAACGAAGAGCTAGTACGCGCGGTCAGCGCATACGTATTCGCCGCCTATTCGCCGGTTCGTAAGAACGAAGGCTGTGTGTGTATAACACGCGCGTCTATGTGGGTCAACAAACTTTTCATAATTTGACGTCACAATGGAGGGTGCGTGTGAATTAATTTTGTATGTGAGACTGAAAGTAATATGTTAGGTCATATTTAATTCGCAAAAGTACAATAAAAATAAAAGAACAAAACTTTTTTGTTCCATTATGTATAGTACGTGTTAGTGCATGCATTATTGGGTATTCATTCGCTATATTTAACGTAAATTTCCTCTAATTTACAGCTTGACAGTCGATTGAAATCTGTCAACCAAATAATGATATATTTTGATTTTTTACTTGAAAATTTTCTCCAATGCTACGACTGTACTCAGTAATATTTTCTATTTAATAACTCACACTTCATTAACATCTTCTCATCATTCATAACTATTCTCCAGGCGTAGTATGGTCAAATCGCCTGTTTTAAGATAATTATGATAATCACTTTCAAAAAGATGAGATGAACTAGAAAGTATACAGAGAAAGTCTGTTTATTTCAAAATTGCAATCAAATTAAGTTAATTTCAAGACAGCATTCATATCCTTTTCAATCCATCAATTTCTATTTATTTCATAAGGAGTCATTTTAAAATTAATTTAAAAACATCATCCAATGAGCGTACTTCAAGCTCATAATTTAATCAATTAAATTCATTACCATATATTCAAGAAGTTTGGATATATATAATTTTGAAGTACATAACTTTGTTCCTACTGTTAATTTGTAATATAATTTTATTTAATTCAATAATAAAATGATAATCTATTTGACTTTTTACTTATAGTTTCAAATTATCATTGTACAAATGACAGCGGAAAGAAGCTGTATAGATTTTTCATGAAACATCAACATATTTCATTTAGAGTTTCAAAAATCATTATATAAATGACAGCAGAAAGAAGCTGTAGCTTTCTCATGAAACATCAACCATTTTGATTTAATCAACAATGTATTTACATTACCACAAAGATAGAGCTTTGCTAATCGGTTATTAATACTGCTCTTATTTGGCACCAGTGTAAGAATATAAGAGCCACTTCATATGTAAAATGAAAAACTGCAATCTCCTAAATTTCTAGAATCATTCTGTTTTCCGTTTGGATTCAATATTTACAAATAGCAAATATGAGTATGTATACTTCTGAGTTCATTAGAAACGACACTGGAATGAAGTTACAGAATATCTATTATACATCAAATTAAAAAAAAAAATCATTGTTCTTTTTATATAATTATATTCAGATTTATTCGTCATAAACAAGGAAACAATATATTTGGCATAAAATCCTTTTCCAACTTTTTCAGCAAATATACAAAATATCACAAAGTCAGAAATATAGTCAGGCAGCCCAGTGACTTTTGATCAAACGAACGAGGTACCAATATCTGAGTATTGGAACATCCCGGGGGAACCTAGTATATGCAAATATGGACGTCTGCCGTGGTCCCTCTGCTGCGTGTGGCCCCAGGGGCCCGTTAAAATGGGCCCAAAAATGCATTTGATCAAAGATTATAGGTACCACATGAAACTCATGGTAAATATATTGGTTCATCACACACTTTACAGAATGGGCCTTGCCAGACAAATTTTCTGCTGCTTAGGGCCAGCCAGACGCCCCCAAAGGGCCCCAAAAATCAGCCTCGATCAAGTGGAGGAGATACCACTTGAAACTAATTTCAAATGAATACATGAAAACCACAAAGCACAGAATGGCCCATGCCAGACAAACTTTCTGCTGCAAAGTTCCCGCCAGACGCCCTCAAAATACGTCCCAAAGGTCCAATATGGTAGCTTTGACCCAGTTTAAATATTCAAGGTACCACCAAAAACTAATTCGGATGCTGAGGTTAATCTTACAGACTATGGAAATCATACTGACAGACAAATTTTTCTGCTGCCCACACTATGAACACAATGACAAAGAGAGCGGACAAAATATACAGCTCATTGTACCCTCCACAATTGCTCTGGTAGACAAAAGAACATCCCTTCATTGCTATTTTGTAAAATAAGCAGAACAGGTTAATATGCATGTGACACCTGTTCTACATATTTTTACATAATAGCAATGAAGGGATGTTCTTTTGTCTACCAGAGCAATTGTGGAAGGTACCATAAGGAGCTGTATATTTTGTCCGCTTCTTTGCTCGCCATGTTCATAGTGCCAAGGGCCCCCAAAATTGGGGGCCCCGATCAAACGTAGAAGATACCACTTGAAACTAATTTCAAATGAATACATGAATACCACACCACAAAGCACAGAATGGCCCATGCCAGACAATCCTGATGCCTGAGTTGGGAGAGCAGTAGGTTGCATCTGCAATCCTGATGCCTGAGGTACTGGACCTGTTGAATAATCACATGTATTATGAAAATATATTAGCCAACTAAATCATGGACATACAAAAATATCATCACAAATATTTTCCACCTCTGAGTCACTGATTGAAAAACGCAGTTTTAAGATAACATTATGGCATGCAGCAAATTTCTCACCATTGTGATTCTGGCTTTGGCAAGAAGCTTGATCTGAAGGGATGGGAGTACATGTAAGTTGCATCTGCAATCCTGATGCCTGAGTTGGGAGATCATAGGTTGCATCTGCAATCCTGATGCCTGAGTTGGGAGATCAGTAGGTTGCATCTGCAATCCTGATGCCTGAGTTGGGAGAGCAGTAGGTTGCATCTGCAATCCTGATGCCTGAGTTGGGAGATCAGTAGGTTGCATCTGCAATCCTGATGCCTGAGTTGGGAGAGCAGTAGGTTGCATCTGCAATCCTGATGCCTGAGTTGGGAGATCAGTAGGTTGCATCTGCAATCCTGATGCCTGAGTTGGGAGAGCAGTAGGTTGCATCTGCAATCCTGATGCCTGAGTTGGGAGAGCAGTAGGTTGCACCTGCAATCCTGATGCCTGAGTTACTGGACCTGTTGAATAATTGTAATGAAATATATTAGTCACCTAAATCATGGACATACAAAAATAACATCACAAATATTGTCCACTTCCCTGTCACTGATGGAGAAATAAAGAGTTTTAAGATAACATTATGGCATGCAGCAGGTTTCTCACCGTAGTGATTCTGGCTTTGGCAAGAAGTTTCATTTGAAGGGATGGCAGAAGGTTGTACCTGCAATCCTGATGCCCGAGTTGGAACAGCAATAGGTTGCATCTGTAATCCTGATGCCTGAGTTGAGACAGCAGTGGGTTGCTTCGGACCTGCTGAATAGTTATAATGAAAGTTATTAGTCAACTAAATCATGGACATACAAAAGTCATCACAAATATTGTCCAACTTCTGGGTCACTAATTGAAAAATACAGTTTAAAGATGACATTATGGCATGCAGCACGTTTCTCACCATTGTGATTTTGGCTTTGGCAAGAAGCTTGATCTGAAGGGATCGGAGTACATGTATGTTACATCTGTAATCCTACGGTTTGAGTTGTGACGTGATATGTTATTCTAGGAAAGTCACTCAAACATTGGTTGTCAATTAATGCAAATGGTATGTTATCTTTAATCACTTGAAATATGCAGAAAAGAATAAAATCCTGTCATACTTACATATCTTTGTCTGCTCCTCAGAAAGACTGCAAATCTTGGGGATTGAATTGATTTTCCCAACTGTAACACAAGAATTAATCAAAGAAACACAAGAGCAATACCATACTGATTAGAACTTTAATTTTATCCTTAACATATTCATACATTTTTTTTACAGTGGATTTATTTCAACCAAAACTTTCCCAAAATAATTTTTCTTCATTCTGCATGATGATAACATCGTAAGTCACATAATCTTATTCTTAGTACATTGTATTTAGAGTTTACTAAACAACAAAAATCTACAATCACATGGTAGTCGAAATCGAAAAAAAAATTGCTTTATGCATCCATCATAACTACACATTGTGCAGTTTTGAAGAGGTCAGGTAATACAATTTTCAATTATATTCTTTTTAATAAGTAAATAAATATCAAGTTCACTTTTTGATTAATTTACATAAGTAAGCCAACTGAAGATTTTCATCCTCGTCACTGTCATCTGCATCTCCAGCATTGTCAGTGTCATCATCTTCTATATTCTGAGAAGGCTCCATTGGTTGACAGTTCATCAAATAATTTCATTAAAAATTTTAATTGTTTATAAATCTTTGAGTGGTCAAGCTCCCAGTTATATTACCGAATTACTTAAACCCAAAGTCCAGTCACACAGTCATAGCCTGCGCAGTTCCAGAGATGCATTCATGCTCCAGATACCCCATATTAAAACCAAAATCACCCTTGGTGACCGAGCATTTGCCATTGCTGCTCCAAAACTTTGGAACAGCCTACCTATTGAAATAAGAAGTTCTCAATTTGTAAATGTCTTCAAATCAAAATTAAAATCATATTTGTTTTGTTGAAGTAAAACATTTTATAATTATGCACATGTTAGGAGCTCTCAAACAGCGCAACTGAATATATTTCGTATAGTAGTTGCGCTATATAAGTCTAATACTTATTATTATTATTATTATTAAGTCAAGCTCCTCATCCATGGGCTCCTCCTCTGTATTTTCCTCAACCATCAGAATTGTGCCCCGCCACCAACCATCTGGCCACTTCATTTTGACTAGATAGTCCCTTTACGTGGGGTACTGCCTTTCCGAAGCTTTTAGCTCTGCCATACTAACAACATTGGAACTACCATCCTTGTCCCAACGGACAAGATAGTCCCTGCTTGATTCCATTGTAGGCCTCTTTAAGATTCAGGAGAGAACAATTTAAAATACATATTCCATAAGTCATTAGGGTAACTTTGCATTAATCCCACCTATTAATTCCCAAAAGTGTTTCACATTGGGGCAATCTGCGGGTGCACATAATAGATCTATATTCCATGAACTCTCTTAATAGCAAACATTATGTGGATGTAATATACCTTTATGTTTAGTATCGTAAGATTATTCCAAATAAGCAATTCCTCAAAACCCCTTAATAATGCTATCAAAATGTATACTATTCGGGTACAGATCTAGGTAGATATAAACTTTTTGTGAGAAGAATGTAAGTGTAAACTGTGTAGTCTGTTCTTCCCCAATACAGAAGTCATTCTACCTTTCTAGATTCAACTATTATTATTAAGTTAAATCTAATGTTAACTGTTAGTGTTAGTTGTTACTGTTACTGAGATCTAGATCTAGGCCCAGTCTAGACTCTAGATCTATATTTATAACAGTGAGAAATTTATGAGTAATAATGTCAATCTGAACAGTAGCAGTAAAAGAAATCTAGGTAATATATGAACTTAATATCGACTAGACTCTGACTGAGTCTAACGTTAGTCAGACTCAGTCATATTCTATTTAAATTTCTAACTTGTTAATTTAATCATTTCTAACTGTAGAAGTTCGACTAATTTGGCCCTGGCCTAGGCTAGTAATGGAATTTATGAACGACATTGGATTTCGCAGAGTTTAAATTCTGTGAGAAAATTCGAATATTTAAGTGGTGAATTCAGATTCGTACTTGATCTCAGTTAGATTTACATACAACGTTAGATCGACTATACGGGGACTACGGCTGAGCTTTAGGGAATAACTGCATAAATACAGGCGCAAATATTCTTTCTGAATGAGAAGCGCCTTAAAGCGTAAATAAACAAACAAACAAACAAGCATATGGGGCTGTAGAAACAGATTTTATGGCATAAGTGACAAAAACAGCTTGCAATATATTTTTAAAGCAAAAACAGTAATAAAAATGAAAATCCATGAAACACATACATAAAATATAATCTGTTAGGAAAGATTTGGATAAATTAATACATTTATACTCACCTTTTGGATAAACTTTGCTTATAGCATGACGTATTCGCCGGTTCGTAAGACCGCGCTACAGCAAACTTCGGTCAGAACAGGCGTCGAATAGCTATTCGCCGATTCGTAAGAACGCGCAGTGCTATTCGTCGTTCTAACCAAAATATAAAAAATGATATTACTCTAAAAATAAAGCGATTTGAGTAATGAAATTTTGTTACTCGATAGATTCGGACATATACTATCCAAATATGCAAAAAAGTCAAAATCGATTTTTGGACCTAAATTTAAGCTATTCGCCGGTTCGTAAGACCGACGACGAATTGACACTCCTGATAAAAAGTTTTTTCCCCCACAAAGAAAAAGCCCCAAAATATTATAAGTATTTAAAGGTGCCCTGCCCCCCGTAGAAAAAAAAAGATATGGTTATATAAAAGAAATTTAGATTTTGGCCCCCCAAAAAAGAAAAAAAAACAGGAAAAATGTTACAATATACAGGGTTGGAAAAAAGTTTGGAATATTTTTATTCCAAGAATTATTTCTTGTCTTAAACATATCCCTCGTCATTTTAAGTTCTTCTTTGAGGTTCAAATATAAGATATTTTTAACTTTAAAAGCACAACATTAAAAATCAGGCTTATCACACAGTGCAGAGGTCCACTTGGAATTCGGAAGCGTATATTTGCTGTTTTTGCAAATGTTTAACGAAAAAGTTAAATAAACAGATACAGTTTAATTGCTATACCGAAGTCCTCAAAATGACTGCAAACTGCACGTAGCTTTTTCAAAATTCCACGTGAAGTACAGAAATGTATAACAAGATGTTCAAACACAAATAGAGCAAATCTGACAACATGTGGTTCATTGGTCAGCCATTGTAACATGTTTAACAATATTACGTAATCTTTGGTACAAGATGGAACAGTAGACTTCATTCAACACAGTTAATCCGATTTGGATGAATTATTCATCACAATATAGTAGAAACTAGCATTTAAAATCAGACATACTCATCGCCAAAAAAATATTCCAAACTTTTTTCCAACCCTGTATATATACATGTATATAATGTAACATTTGTCCTGGTTTTTTATGACCTTGTTGTAAGAGCCTGTTACAAAATAACCATTTTCCAATAAAATACTATATGGTGTAACACCGTATAATTTGACCTTAGAGGTCAGACTGATATTGTATTCCAACACAAATCTTATTATTGGCTAGCACATAATGTGCTTGTTTTTATGAACTAATGGTAAAAAACTGAGTTAACCATACATCAAAAATACCCAAACCAAATTTACTTTTGAAAATTAGTAATAATGAGTTGAACATGTTGCCAGTGTATTCCATTTTAGGGGAAATTATATTGGAATAATGGTGTAGCCAGCAAGTGCAAGTTATTACTAATTTTGGAGAGTATTTTGTTTGGGTATTTTCTTTTCTCCATATAAAGTAGGGGTAAAAATATGCAAATGTGTTAGTTTCAAAATGGGGTGGAAAGTGTTTCCAATTTAATGGACATGTTTTTTTTTACACTTTTATAAGGGATAACTTTATTGCCATCTTGCGAGATATTGTGAGATGATGTGGATGACAAGAAGAGACGAAGAGATATAATGAGGTGTGCCACAGGGTGGTGGCTTTTATATTATCGTCAAAATGGACGACTTGCCAAACGTGGCCCGTCCTGCTTGCAACCTATTTCTGATGTGAGTGCAGCGCACGTCATTCGCACGCTTGTCGTACGTCGGCCGTACGTCGGATTAGGACGTACGTGGTAAGTACGTTTGACGCACGCTAGACTTGCGCCGTTCGCACAGAGCACCTACGTGTTCTACGTTCCATTCACGACTGAATTTTGCACGGACCACTTGCGTGACGCTCATGAACCGCACGAGACACGTGCTCTGCAAGTAGGAAGCACGTGCAACCTCTCTCCTACCGCTACTCCCCATGCCAGGCCCTGCGTCCTTCCAAAACCCCCAAAAATCGCAGCAGCCGGGCGGTACGGGCAGTTGTGACTTAAGCCTTAGTCACAACTGCCCGTACGTTTTTTCGGGGTTGGAAAAAACGTAGAGGTCCGTGGCAGTTCGCACAGGGAGTATAAGTAGTAACGTGGTTGCGCGGGCTTCATACGCAAGGAGCACGTATGTCTTGCAGTTAACGTGCGGCACGCAAGGCGTCAGTACGCCTCAGTCGGAAATTTAATCGTGAGTGTAACGTGCAAATGCCGTGCGATTTGTATGTGCTCCGTGCAGATGACGCAAGGTTTACGTCCGTTAATCGCACGTACACCGTACGTGTTGCAAGAACGTACGGGCCTGTTGCGCCACATTCACGCCGGTAGTAGGGTGAAAGCAAGATGAACGTACTAAAACCGTACGGCGACAGTACGGTCGGCGGTGGATTTCCACCCTCTTAGCCCCACGTGTTCTCTTCTGACCCCTGCCTCTTGCTCCAGGCATTGTGATTCAAGAGTCAGTCCTGATTTAGAAAATGTCTTGAAGAAACGTCGGACCTCCTGAAGACACTGAAAATTCAGAGCGAAAGTGTGAGAACTCTGTTGCCCGCACGGTTTTTATACCGGCCCCAAATTGGCCGTACGTTGCACGCACGTGTTTGCATGCGCCGTGGGTGGGACACACGAAGCACGCAAGTCACATGCACGTTTTCAGCTATGATTGGATACCCGCGTAACACGCACGTGGCCCGCAAGGAGCGCATGCGCACTTGCGTGACCATCACATGCGTGCCTCGTGAGTGCTGCCTCCGGTATTCGCGCGGTTTTTACCCCCCAGCAAACGTGCGACCCACCCACGCTATTCGCACTACCCTCTTACGTCCTGTCCACGGGCTGCCTGTCGTAGCGAGAACGCAGAAAATAATGTGCATACACATTTTCGGCCTACGGCTTTAGCATAATGTCTGCGAACTCGAAATTCCGTACGAACAACCTGCGTCCCCAAAAATTTCCCAAATTTCTGCCCGTAAACCACCCGTAAACCACCCGTACAAGCCCGTACGGGCAGTTGTGACTAAGGCTTAAGCCTTTATCTACGAGCATCGTGCCATTTTTGTATTGGTCCTCGAGGGCAGTCCGACGCAAATCCGCTGCTCAGAGATTGTACGGAAATTATGCGGAAATCGTGCAATTTCAGTGCAGTTGCCGTGCAGTCTCCGGAGCCTCCGCACAGAAATCGTACGGAGCCCATCTGAAAAATGTTGGGCCCGTCTCAAGGTGGCTGCACGGCCATGGTGCGGGAGTTGTGTGGTTGCCGCTGGATGACTGTTCAATATCACGGCTACAGCAATAGCTGTGCGATGGCCGTGCGAATGTCCCATAAGTGTACACTCTCTGTACGATTTTTGGGGGGCCTCATGTTTACCAAAAAATTGTGCGTTTGCTGCACGATCAGCGCGATGATTATCGCAAAATTAACTAAGATGTCAGGTTAGAGATAATGACAAAGGGATAGAAGATGCAGAGACGGGGAGAGGTAGGGAGAAACGAGAGGAGAGGTTTAAAGAGAGAGAGAGAGTCAGATACATATAGAGAGAGAGAGGTGGAGTAGACAGACGGAGAGGGAATGCAGAGGCACGGGAGACAGGGAGAAAAGAGAGATAAAGGACGTGAGAGGAAGAGGATGACTGAGCTTGCTGAGAGATTAAGGGCGGGGAGAGAAATTAGAGGAGGAGGAGAGAGAAGAAGATAGGACAAGGCAAGGCAAGACAGGGAAGAAAGGAGAGACGGGGGATGATTGAGAACAAAAGACAGACAGACAGACTGACAGAATCAGAGAGAGAAACAAACAGACAAGCAGAGAGACGGGTAGAGAAGAGGAAGATAGTATAAGGGAGTGCGAGGGGAGAGAGGGAGAGAGAGAGCGCGCGCGCTTAGGGGGAGGATCAAATTAGTGATGAACAGAGAAGGGATGAAGAGGGAGAGGGGGGCAGGAGGTGAAAAGGGGGCGAATGAGGGCAAATTAAGAGGGACATCGAAGGTACAGACGGACATGGTTAAGAGAGAAGTACAGAAAGAGAAACAGAGAGGGATAGATGGACAAGGAGAAACATGTAGGGTGAAATAGGGGATGGAGTTTAAGCAGAAACAGAGATGAGAGAGAGAGATGGTGCATGGACAGAACAGCGGTGGACATAAAGACAGAGCAAAATACGGAGGAAGAAGGTGGACATGGAGAGATTTGGAAGATAAATAGAAAAGGGGAGGATAGCTAGGAACATAAAAGAAGAGCGCGGGAAAAGAGAGGGGATATGGAGAAAGGGAGATAGAGAGGGGAGGAAGAGGGAAGAAGAGGAAGAACAGAGGCAGGGGTGAGAAATAGAGCAAGGCAGAATTGAGAAAGGAAAGGGAAGGGAGTGTGCAAGAAACAAGAACAGAGAGGGGGGGGGGGTAGAGAGGTGGCACGGCAGAGGAGAGATGAAGATACTGCTCAAAAAGGGTTGATGTTCAACAAACTTACGCGTAATACTCTTAGTACGAGTAATCACAGCATGCAAGTACTATGATCCACCGTCTTCACAATAAATGGTAATCATAACTATCAAAGAAAATGATGGGGAAAGAAATGTAGGCAGATCATCATTACTTGCATGTTCTAAGCAAACATATAGTAAACAATTTAGATAAATTAGAAAATGATAATTATTATGAATATCTTCATAGGCCTATAAGGCGGGGAGGATGGGGGCGGGGGTAATGGACTGCATCACCCTACGAAATTACCTATAATGGCGCCGACACCCTATATTCGGGCAACTGTAACCTCATGTTCTGGCAGGGAGGGGATTTTACTTGTAGCGAAAATCATAGGCTTAACTTTGCGTAACTTTATTTATCCATCTGAAAATGTACTTAATCTTGCCATTGGGTATATTTTGTTACTGAGTATCTTTACAAAGTGATACAACTACGTTTATGAACCATTAATTATCCTTTCAACGAATTCCAAAATGAAATTAAGGGGGGGGGGCACAAAAACCCCCACGAACCTAACTAGAGGTCTAAATTTAGACCTTGAATGTGATTTGCATAAATTATTATATAGTAAAGAGGGGGAGGCATTATTTATTGTTTTTAATTGTGGAATCTGGACTAAAGAACGAGATCTAGATTTAAGACAAAGTTTGATTTAGATCTAAGTCTTGGATGCGAGTGACTTTACATTAAACTGAGTGTCTTTGATGCCCTCCAAAAAGAGAAAGAGATATGCTTTTCACACTTACTTTTTTACCCCCGGACTATCGTTGTTTTCTTTTCACACTTGTTCTTTTAGTCCCATATTAAAGGAGAATTACGCTCAAAAATAAAGATGATAGTGTTCAAAGGTGTTATTTATTCCTACTTGTTAGACTATATGTCTTCGCGTCAAAATATACGAGATCGATACGAATCAAATTTTTCTGAGCAAAATTTACCATCTGCTAGCAATATCTATCGTCTGCTAGCAGCACATGGGGGCTGCCATTTTGTTTATGTGTACAAGAAGATTTTCTTAATCCAAATGCTCAATTGCCATTTTCAAAATTAAAAACCCATTTGAGATTAAAAATATAGAATAGATATGTCAATTTATTTTTAAGCTGAAGATTTCCTTATATATTTCTGTTGAAAATCGATATTCGCTTAATAGAAATCTATTTTCTCGATACTGGACGTATGGGACGGAGCAAATTAATTCAAATTTTATGGATGCTTCTTCCCTGAGCATCTATAGTGGCAAACTATGCATTCACCTGCTTTCGGATAATGGACTTGAAAAGTCAGAATGCATGCTGCATATATTATGTTCTGCTCTGTCTGGTAAACCCAAGAAAATAGATTTTTGTTAAGCAAAACCAGACAATTTAAAAGTATCATTATAAAGATTTAATTTGTATAATACATGTAAACACCCACTTTATATTTTCCTTCACATATGGGATTTTAGGTAATGAAGAAAATCAATTTAGGATTTGGATTCAAAATATCTTCCTGACTGGAACATTTCTCAATGGTTCATGTACAACTCCAAATCAGCAAGAAAATGGCAGCCCCCATGTAAATGAGTAGGAGACGATACCGGGTGTTGGAATATCTTTATTTATACCCTTTTCTGATATCATATTAGAAAATGATTTAGGCCAATAAGTAGGAATATATTACACCTTGCAATATAAGTAAATTTGTAATCAGGGCTTAATTCTCCTTTAAGTGCTTAGCCGGGGTTGAGAAATTTTCCGCTTTTCACACTTGCGCTTGCTTAACCCCGGACTATCCGATAGCTCATGAATATTGATATCTTCACTAACGCGCATGCGCCTGCAGACTATCGCGATCGAACTCCGCGCGCGAAATTCAGACAGGGAAATTCCACGACCGCGATTGACTCTGCTATGATCTGCATTTTTTTTTTTTTGAAACAAATTTTATTTTGATATATTCACAAACAAAACGTACATGTTTCATAAAACATTACATAATGAAATAAAATATTACAAATAATTTTCAACAGTGTTTTTATATACTTGCATTTAATGAAGTTTAATCTTGCCATTGGGTATATTTTGTTACTGAGTATCTTTACAAAGTGATACAACTACGTTTATGAACCATTAAGTATCCTTTCAACGCATTCCAAAATGAAATTAAGGGGGGCACAAAAAACCCCACGAACCTAACTAGAGGTCTAAACTTAGACCTCGAATGTGATTTGCATAAATTATTATATAGTAAAGAGGGGGAGGCTTTAAAAAACACCCCCAAAAATCCGATTTTAGGACCATGTTATTGCAGAATTATTTGCACTTCTTACTTGAAAAATGTAAATCCTTGTATCAGCCGAAATCCCCTCCTGGCCGAAAACACCATCCTTTGGATCTAACATTTACGTTAGACCTAAGTTTTTAATTGTGGAATCTGGACTAAAGAACGAGATCTAGATCTAAGACTAAGTTTGATGTAGATCTATGTCTTGGATGCGAGTGACTTTACATTAAACTGAGTGTCGTTGATGCCCTCCAAAAAACAGAAAGAGCCTTATATGCTTTTCACACTTACTATACCCAATACGTACAGTTGTCGTGTCATAATTCGATATTATAGCCTGTTCCATTGATATATGATTTTATTATATTCGCGTGTCCATATTCAGTATTATATAAACGTTAATCTAATGCATACTGTACATTAATGTGCCTTTTAGGCGTTTAAAATAATCATATCCTGTAACTTCCATTACAAAACACATTCGGTTTTGTTACAGTACAACGAATATTGTTTAGTAAGCTTAGATAAATATAATGTTGTAATTTTAATACATAATACAATTTTGCATGACGCTGGTATATTGCTATGTATTACAGCCACAAGCTTCGTCATTTATACGGTATGAAATATAACACCACCCACAACCTATTTGCCTCTCTTTATTATATACTTTATTTGTTGCACATGCATTGCAATGCTGTCGTATACCCTATATATTTCATTGTTATCGCTAATTCGTGATGATATTTAGGTTGTTTTGCCTTTTGAAGATCCTAATGTATGGATGTTACATCTCCTATGTTTAAGTGTATGTGTATATGTATATATGTTTCTCAAGTCTGTATTTTCTATGTATACCTGCCACTGTCCAAATGGATAGTGGACCTGGTAATGTATGTTGAACATTTTCTTGAATAAAGAAATTATTTTCTCTCACATAAGATTACTTATTGTATAATACATGTACATGCTTTAAAAAAAAACAGCACACACAAAAAAAACCCCCAAAAAAACAACGTAATATTGAACTATGCGCACCCAATCTGGAATCACTCTAATACTACCTGTTGCCATTTCTGGAGATGTATTGCCAATGTATTCCTATCTTGTGCAATCTTATATTCTTCTTCCCTATATTTAAAAAAAAATATTGCTCATAGTTTCGACAGATGGCAGATCAGATTGTGCCTTGCAGAATAAATTTCCTTTTTAACAATTAAAATTACTGTATTTAAACATTTTATCCTATTTGAACTTCCATCAATCCATAATAAAGTGTCTTCCAAGGAGAGATTCTCCAATTCTTTCAACCTTAATTTGTGTCCGATAACTTTCCACAGTGCTTGAACTTTCAAGCAGCCTTTAAATAAATGATCAAAAGTTTCAACTTCTTGATCACAAAACGAGCATTTATTAGAAGGGATACAACCTATTGTATGGAGTTTTTCCTTTGTGTAAATAACCTCATGGAACTGTTTAAATTGAAATTCTCGAAGTTTACAATTCGCGGTTGAAAAGCGAGGTCTCAAAAAGATGTGCTGAATTTGTTTTCTGTTAAACTACGATTTATTTTATGCATGTCATCTATCTTTTTTGAACAGTTAATGAAATATTTATATAATTGCTTTGAACATATTTTATCTAAGGTTTCTTTTCTACCAAATATTTCCAGAGAAATAGGGTCGTCTTGGGAAATTTTACTTTGTAATGGATTAAGCTTAAATGCTCGTTTCCACCCAGTTGGCAGAGCGTCATAAAATTATACCATATATTTTCAAAATATCGTTGAAATATGATACTGGCCTTAAGTGGCCGTTTCCATCAATCAAATGAAGAAGTTTAAATATATTATGAGAGTACAATTTTACACCAAACACCATTTTGTTATCAATACGTACATGTTTGTTATTGAATATTATTATGTTTGAAACACAATCATTCCCTTTTGTCCTGCATTCTTCCATTTCTTGCCATATTTTCAACATTTCAACATAGAATGTTGGTACCTTCACATTGATCTTGGAGATATCATAATTACATTGAAAAATGAAAACACCACCAATTGATTTGCATAAACTATTGAAAAGCTTCTTCCATTTCATTTGATTTTCACAATATATTAATCTCTTCATCCACATAACACGTTGTGCTTTAATAAAAAGTTCGAAATTTGTTACCCGTAAACCTCCATTTTCATATTTTTGATACATTGTGCTTCTTTTTATTTTATCTTGTCCTTTCCAAATAAAGTCAAATGTAATTCATTCTATTTCCACATAAACCCACTTCGGTGCCACGATTAAAGATGAGACATATATCAATTTTGAAAGTATTACGTTTTCAGAAGATGAATTTTTCCTAATATGGTCAAACCCCTTTGCTTCCACCAACTCAACAACATTTTTATTTTACTTAATATTTCTTTGTAGTTCATTTCTTCTTTAACCTTAACATCCATGGAAAAAAAATATTCCTAGTATCTTCACAACCTTCACCATATTCCACCCTTTTGGGACAGTCCTGGTTTGTACTGATTCCTAATCTTATTAAATTTGTTTTGTCCCTGTTCAAAATGAGACCACTTAATTAACCAAAAACTTCAAAAAGTACTTCTAATCTTTTTAAGGACTGTGCATCTTGTACGAAAATTGTTACATCATCAGCTATCTTTGCTGTCTTCTGATAGATTAACAATACCTTGGAGGTAAGGAAATTTTTCTTTTTTTTTCTAGTATATCTTCAACATCACAGCAAACTCCCTTACGTGAATATAAAGAGCTGTAGAATGATTTGATAATTTGAAGAATGTCACCTTTGTCGCTGTGTATCGTACGATTTCAGACTAGATCAATTTCCACTCGTTTTCGGTGTCGATCATGGCTTCAAATCATTTGTTAAGCGCTGTATTGCTGATTTTAAACATGTTTTACATGAAAAGGAGATTAAGGGAGAACAACAGAAGGGTTTCGTATGCAAGGAGAATTGCCAGGAGTTGGAGCCGGTACATGTACATGTACATGTACTAGGTGTTACAAAACACATTTCCCGCTTTTGATCCTTAATAGTTCGAAAACTATATATCAGATAACACTGTCATTGATATGAGTAATAGCTGAATAGTGTACAATTTAGTTGGAGGTGATTTGAATATGAAAGCATAAATAAGTTTCATTAAATCCATGATTAATTTTAAAGTTAGGTTCCAGATTTTGGCCAAATCTAACCCTCTGTACAAAACATGAACTTTACACAGGAACCAATGATGTGTATGTGAGTGTGTGCTTACAATGACACTGAACAATGGACATGGAGTACCACCTTTTCAGAGCTCTGTTGACCAGGCTTCTGGTCTCTTGCTCCAAGGCACATGAATGCTTTATTAATAATTCATGATGGATTGCCCTGGGCACTGCTAGTCTGAATTCATGGTAAAGGGTAAAATGCATGCACATGAAAAAAGTAAGCACATGTTTCCATGTGCTTGCAACATCATCATCATCACTATCATCATCATCATCACCATCAATATCATCATCATCATTGTCGTTATCATCATCATCATCACTGTCACTATCATGATCATATTAGCAGCAGCAGGATTATCATCACCATCATAATTATCATCATCGTCATCATTGTTATCATTATCATCATCATCACTATCATTTTCATCATTATCATCACTATCATTGTCATCATTATCATCACTATCATTGTCATCATCATTATCATCATCACTATCATCTTGGTCATCATCATCATCATGGACAACATTAGTATTCCTATCCTTTGAATGACTTAATTCACTTCGCATTACTTTCACTATGAACATGATGTGTTTCACTATGAACCGATGTGTTGGCTCAGTCAGTAGAGCGTCCGCCTCACAATCGGGAGGTCGTGGGTTCAAACCTCGGCCGCGTCATACCAAAAGACGTTAAAAGATGGGAGTAGCTGCTACCTTGTTTGGCGTTCAACAATTGAAAGGATAGAGCAAAGAGAGCGGACAAAATATACAGCTCCTCGTTGTACCCTCCAGAATTGCTCTGGCAGACAAAAGAACATCCATTCACTGCTATTATGTAAAATAAGTAGAACAGGTGAATATGCATGTGACACCTGTTCTGCATATTTTTACATAATAGAATGAAGGGATGTTCTTTCGTACACAATGGGGAGCTGTATATTTTGTCCACTTCTTTGTTCGCCATGTTCATAGTGTTTGATTGCTTCAAAATCCATTAAAATGACATCTCAGTGAAATGACTTTACACAGTTAATGCCAGAGGATGAATAAAGACTAGCTGTGATAGTGGTATTCCCAACCCAGTCTCACACTTAAAGGCCAAGTCCACCCTAATATCAAGTTGATTTGAATAAATAGAGTAAAATTAAACAAGCGTAACAGTGAAAATTTCACTGAAATCGGATGTAAAATAAGAAAGTTACAGCATTTTGAAGTTTTGCATTATTTCATGAAACAGTGATATGCATAGCATGGGCGGTATGCAAATGAGTGAACCGATGATGTCACACACTCACTTTTCCTTATGTATTTTATTATATGAAATTTCAAATATTTCAATTTTTATAGATGTGATAATAAAGAATCCCTTCCTTGTATGAAAATAAGTTACAATAATGATGATTTTACAAGTTCCATATGGAGTCAAACCATGTTTTACATTATTGAAGCAAAAAAATGAAATAGATGATATTTCATATAATAAAATACATAAGGAAAAGTGAGTGCATGACATCATCGGTTCACTGATTTGCATACCGTCCATGCTATGCATATCACTGTTTCATGAAATAATGCAAAACTTCAAAATGCCGTAACTTTCTTATTTTACATCCGATTTCAGTGAAATTTTCACTGTTACGCTTGTTTAATTTTACTCTATTTATTCAAATCAACTTGATATTAGGGTGGACTTGGCCTTTAAATAGACGAATAGAGTCATAGTACCAATCACCGTTAATATGACACTCTTGGTCAATTTAAGGGACATTTATAATGGCGCCATCTACATTTGCAATCGTGGCCGAGTTACCCAAGAAAGCTGAATCGATCATAAATATTTGTTTCAACTTTTTGCATTAAAAGTATGTCTTGTTTTTCAAGGTTATTTAAAGGAAATGTCTAAAACGTGAAATAAATAGCCCCTCATTCACTCCTCAGAGTTTCGGTTTATTCCGTACAACGCTTTAGTGACTTCATTCCACCTCAACTCTGCCGAAACCAATATCACGATTGCAAACGTAGATGGCGCCAATATAAATGTCCCTTAAATTGTGTGTTTATCGTTTTCTAGAAATTAGAAAAGGGTACTTGATTCGCGAGTACAGTCGCGGATACGATCGCGCCCATGAATGCGGTTTCTCAGGATGCCGTGTTTATCGTCGCGACTCAAAACTGGGATATTCCGCTTTGAATCGCACAGGATCCAGCTAAATGACCTAGGAAGTAAAGGTCAATTCCGGCGCGCGCTTTTTCAATTTCTCCGAACCGCGCCCACTATTTGCTGTTTAGTTAGCTAGTAGGCTAGTACGTAGGCGCGCGCTTTCGTCCTAACCGGAAACGGGAGTGTGAAGTTGCGAAATTTATTCGCGAATCAAATCGCGTTGTGTTTATCGCCGGTAACTAGAGTCGTGTATCTGACTCAAACGGTAATCAAATCCCACTTTTTTTTTTTTTTTTTGACATGGGGGGAATTCAGTCAACCCCGAAATTGATGTCCAAGAAACTGCCGGGTAGGTCAAAATATAGCGTCTACAGAGCTATGGCACTACTCTGCAAAGTGTTAAAAGAGGGTATAGGGAACGAATCAGAGCGTGTATTACTGGGCATTGCGTTCCGGGGGTCTTCGGAACGGCAGTTAAAAGAAATCGGGTATCTTGAGAACGGCATCGGCCGTTGAAAAAGAGGGTCGTTAAAAGGCGGCACATACCCGTCTGTCCAATATATTGAGGCGGCGGTGATTGCCATTGCATAATTCTCTGGCACTGGTACGTATTGTAGAAGACGTGTCAGTGCATGCCGCGCGGGCCCGGCTCCGCGGGGCCTAGGAGGCGCTAGGACGTTAGACTGGGTAACTCGATAATTCACAAATAAAGAAACACTGCAGCATTTGATGTGAGAAATTCATCAATTAAATATCAATAATTTTTAGTTTTCACTGCCATAAATGCCCAGTTCTCGAAATACGCACAAAGCTGCGAAGGCAAGAATAGTAACGGTTAGATCCAACATTAGATTTTACACCCTATTGATGTTATACACGTATCGTAGTTAACAGACTCTATAGAAATATAGCATGTAAATTCGGAAGCTAACAATGGCCAATCAAAATGGTGAGTTTATTATTTTATGGAATATTGTGAACATTTTAAAATGTTAGGATATCAAGATATTATAACTTTCTCAATAGAATAGTATGCACCTTATTAGTTTGGCTTACCTTCAAACTCTGTAATTAATCCCTCGAACCCCCACTCCGACAGCCTCTTCCCCAACAAATGATGAAAGTCGCGCGACCATAGTGCGAGATTGATTTTCCCTGATTCCTGGTTTCTGATTGGTTCATTGCACGTCACGTGATCGAAACTTTTAACAAACCGTTTGTTAAAGTACTAGGGCAGCATTTTTAACCAACCACACTGACGATAGTCTTAACCAACTATAATTTTAACAAACCTTTTCCATTTAATAAAATGTTGGTTATTTTTTTAGCCAACCATTTTTTTAATACATGATTTCTTTACCAGTGCTTTGCGAGTGTACAGCTAACAAGCCCCATTTTAAAGATAGGTTCATACTTTAATCTCCACCTCCATCTTTGATTTTCATTACAGACACATAGTCTGATTTACATCTATCAACTACCTCTAGATACAATACTACTCGTTGGTGTCCAGATATTACCCATTTCAACTACCTCTTTACTTTTTTTCTTTTACTTTTCACACAGTCTCTTGATGTCAACATGCCGGTATCTCTCGGGGAATGGCGTTTCAGGATCGGAACTTTTTTTCGACGGAAGAGGAAAGAATACGACTACAATTATTTTTTGAAAAAACTTTTAAACTTAATCAAAAGTAACAAAAATGACAATTCACCCGCCCAAGACAATATACCTGATCGTGACACTTCATCTCGCACTGGGTCTTCAAATGATGCTAATAGTTCAGGAGGCAACACGGCTTGCCACAATGGAAATGTGTCTCCATGCAATGTCAAACGTTTCCCAAATGACCTTCATACCTCTCATATAGGGCCTTCATGTCACGTCAATAATACCACAGGCGAATCTTCATTTAAGCCTCGGTCTTCATGTGACGTCCATAGCGCAGGATGTAACACTGTCACTAAGAGTGGATCTCCATGTCATGTGAAAAGCCCCGGTCATAACGATACTCCTGAGCATGGGTCTTCGTGTGCAAATAACAGTGGTCCTACAACCGCAAACGAAAACAGCCCTGTCCTGGATACTGACGTGCAAAATCTTGTTACCCGATACAAAACAATGTCTAGTTACTCTTCAGTCGTCGAGAAAAAGAATAACAAAACGGCTGGTCAAATACTTGATGACGAACTAGACTGCAGAGAGATAACACTCATGCCCCTGGCGCACATCACACAGCTAGTAAATAACAATATCCCACCAGTGGGTCTTCCTCAGTCCTCTAGATCGTGTGGTGCTTCTACAGATGATTCTACCTCTATGGCAGAATCGGCCTCGAGATTAACAGCGGGTGAGGACGTCGATCAAATACCTGATCCTGATGGACTGGATGGAAGGATTAACCACCAAGAAACAGCATTACCAAATGTAAGATCATTTTATAGCACAGTAACATCACTTTCAACATCTGTAAAATCTAACCATAGGCGTACGATGCGGGGGTGGGGGCGTATTTGATTGATAACCGTTATTACAACGAAATATTATTTTTAAAAAAAGAAACTGTAGGCATAACCTGCAAGGATATGGACATATCTACAGTGGGAGGTCATATTGGGAATTGATACTACGGAAATAATTTCTTATAGAATCAAAGAAAATAGCCAAACTGTTTTGGTCGATAATGATTATGAGCAAAGATATATCCGAAAACCTATAGCGTGTAGGCCCGTACCCTAAAGTGAGTCTTACGTTGTTTCATGGCACTTGCGTTTTTCTGCGAATGCGATTTCCAGCGAGTTTCCGTTAATGTTTATACATTGCTGGTCTCAATTAAACCTTTATAAATACTTGAGTTAAAATAAATTCAAGGCAAAAGCTCTCGAAGTGCAATACCATTTTCAGAACCTAATATCAAATTAATACCTCATCCTCATGATATTTGCAATGTTGCAGATTTGATCTACCGTGTGGCTCAAGAAAACGTTACACTTTTGAAATGGTTGCCAAATTAAGCATATATATTTTTATGGGAAAATGTTGATATGTATGGCAAGCTAAAGGACCCACCTTTCATATGATATGAAAAAATTGAAAAATATTTCGTGCATCGATGAGCAGTGCTCACTTAAGTTAGAGGTATGAAAATTGGCCTGCGCAGGATTTTTCCTTACAATTTTGGACAGGTAAGTTATTTGTAGCTTACAAAATAAGGGTGATATGAGATATTCATGATCAATTATGACAACTTTTTGTTTCTTAATATCTGTTTTTTATTATTGAATAAGAAATTTATGCATGAACGAACATTAAGGTAAATACCGGTACACGGTAAGACGCGAAGGGCAGCGTACATCAGGGTAGACTTGTCTGAACCTCCGACAGACTGCAGTAACATTGTTAGTGCGATGATATTCAGTTACCATGAAGGCACGCTGCTGATTTGTGAATTGGGGTCGCTCCATACTGACAATGGGATAAGATGTACCATTTGAAGGCTGTGTAACAACTTAATGCAATTATTTTACTCTTAAACCTGTAATGTGTAATGCCATGTTTTTCACCTCTTTACCGGTATTTGTTTGGGGATTGGTAAATGATGGAGAGAAAGGAATGGTATTCAAAATATCTTTTTGACTCTTAATCCATCCATTCATGGAAAATGGTATGCAATCTCGCACCTGTAACGTGTACCACCGATGTTTCAATAACAGAGGGAGCTGAAGGAGGTGGGCGGGCAGCAGAGATATTGGCAGAGAGAAGAGCAGGGGGAGGAATGGGGGAATTGATTCATTATGACAATGATCATAAACAGATACTCACGCCAGGGATGGAGTGGATGATTGGGGTGGAGGTAGAAGTGTGGTGGTGCATCATGGATATTTACCCTGAAATTTGAATCAATACCAACAATCTCACAATCCTTGAATTTTTCACATTTAATGCTACAATAATCAATACAATTAATGTTCGTTCATGCATAAATTTCTTATTCAATAATCAAAAAAAGATATTAAGAAACAAAAAGTTGTCATAATTGATCATGAATATCTCATATCACCCTTATTTTGTAATCTACAAATAACTTACCTGTCCAAAACTGTAAGGAAAAATCCTGCGCAGGTCAATTTTCATACCTATAACTTAACTGAGCACTGCTCATCGATGCATGAAATTGTTTTAATTTTCTCATATCATATGAAAGGTGGGTCCTTTAGCTTTCCATACATATCAACATTTTCCCATAAAAATATATATGCTTAATTTGGCAACCATTTCAAAAGTGTAACGTGGTATATTTTAGGAAATACCATTGCACCCTTATATAAGCTTAATACTTTAGTTACAGCATGAAGCTACATGTAGCTTCATGCGTACAGCACTAAACCGACTCCAACTGACTTCAAACGGACAGTCTTCAGGT
Organism: Heliocidaris erythrogramma; assembly: GCA_025617745.1. NCBI lineage: Eukaryota > Metazoa > Echinodermata > Echinoidea > Camarodonta > Echinometridae > Heliocidaris > Heliocidaris erythrogramma. Next base: position 20,073,092 of record CM046858.1, read on the forward strand.
CATTCTCGTGTCGGCCTCTTACTTGGTTATCAAGGATCATATTTCCTAGAATTTTCACAAAAGATAATTAAATGCAGTTTCTATTGCACAATATACATGCCTTTCTCCCATCATCTAATTTCTATAGAGTGACCTTGAATTTCGACCACTGACTTCTTCGATCGCAGAGTCAGGAATGACCCTTCATGAGGTTGAAGCAAAGGAAGGCACTGACTGCCCAAACACGAACAACATCCTTCTTTTGAGAGCCGGCGACATTGAACGAAATCCCGGTCCCAATGAGACGTAAGTGCTAGGAAAACCGATCACTTTAAACATATAAAATATGGCTATTTCCTGATTCCAGTATTATAATTAACTGAAAGTTACTATTTTTTGTCAGGTTATGATACACTGGCATCATGGATTAGAAAATAAGTTTTTGGGAAAATTCAATACTTCAATTATTTCCTTATACTTATGGGAAGAAAAGGGTACTTCACTGATTGCACCGTTCCTTAAAATAGTCACTGTTCAACAGACTGTACACAACCCGTGTAAAATACTTCCAGCCAAAGAGCATTTTCACTATTAAAACGCAAAGTTCACATTAAAATAAAAAGACATTTGTAAAGACAGTGTATATTTTGCTATCAATCTGTTCCTTTCACACATTCCAGCCCTGGGAACCTAACTGAGTTGGAGCTCTATCTTCTTGCTGATGGTATGGATCCGTCAGATTTCAGGAAGGTGGGACTAGCTTTGGATTTCACCGAGGCTCAACTAAGTCGGTTTGAGAAAGATCAGGGCAACACCATGCAAGCTACCTATCAGATGCTGTATGAATGGCGGAAGAAAGTGTGTGATGGCGAGGCGAGGGAGATATTGGTCAACAAATTGCAACACATTCGGCTGATGCAGCTCGCTGATAGTTTACGCAGAGGTAAAGTTGCATATTCGCAAATACGTGACAGAATAGAAAAGTCAGAGTAAAGATGAGATAGGGAGATGTTAATCGAAATACATAATAAATACACGGACAATACCCCTATATACACACCATGAGCCTGGTATTTTATGGAAAATCCATTTTTATCAGTCAGGACCAATATCGCCTCTGCAATATCACCAAATACTGGAGGCACATCCATACACGTGTCAACATTATGTTCTTGCAATAGGAAATTACATATAATGATCAGTGAATAATCTCCATAGATTATTTCTGACGTTTTGCAGATTAGAGAATGAATAAGTCAGCATGGTGAGACGTATTTGATGATATGTAGTTTTCCCTATTGCGTGGTGACACATGCTTTTTTTTTGGGGGGGGGGGGGTGATGGCCGAAAGGCGATATTGGTCCTGTCTGCTTAGTTTCTCATTAAAATTAGACAAAACCATGTTACCCTTTTGCAATGCCAGGGGAGGGCGCTCTCAAAGGCTTCGAAAATGTATGTTATGTTTTTAAACAAACAAAATGACACATTGGGCTACCTGCAGATTCAGGACTCTTTACACGGTGGTACAAACTTCCCCAAAACCATGAAAATGCAGGGGGAAAACGAGTTTTGTACAAACACCCTATTTAATTATGTATTTACTTACTTTTAAACAGTAGTGTGCATTTCGAACATGCTACAGACATTGTTTATTACAATCCCATTACAGGTCAGGTTGGTGAACACATACCGTCATTGACTGATGAGGAAATCCAACTGGTAGCTGAAGATGTCAAACGCTATTTCACGATTGAACTGTGTCAAATTCAAGCCGATCCACTGAATAGTGAATTACTTCTTCAATTTGAGCGTATCTTCACAAATCTAACCCTGATGGAAGAAGACAAGGGCACAAAGAATAAGATACCATTGGCTTACAGTGACCTCCTGAGGACGAAAGTCAATGGAATATATCCTAAACGCTTGTTGGTGGAAGGGGAAGGCGGTGTCGGGAAGACCACTCTCTGCGCCAAGATCGCATGGGACTGGATACATGGAGTTGGATACAAGGAATTCAAACTTGTTCTTGTTATCCTCCTCCGCAAGGCAAAGTACAGGACTGTCGGAGAAATTGTGAAGTCATATCTTTCTGACAGCAATCCTGTCACAGCCAAGCAGCTCAACAAGTATATCCTCACAAATCCCGATGACGTATTCCTTGTCCTGGACGGGCTAGATGAGTTTCCTGTTGATCTTACTAGCATTCAGCAAATCATCCAAATCACTCTCAATCGGCTTTTCAAGTCAGGCACAGTCCTCATCACATCACGGCAATGGAGATCAGATGAGATTAGGAAGATCCCCGATCTAAGAAGGGCGTTTGCTTTCATTGCTGTGGAAGGTTTCTCATCTGAAAACCAAGCTTCCTATATCACGAAGTTCTTTCAGCCAGACACAGCTGCTTCTGAAGAACTTAACCGATTCATATCAGATAACGATGTCATCAGGGAGAACATGGCCCCCTTCCCCATATACACAGCCATGTTGTGTATCATGTGGAAAGAATCTGATGGAGAGCGCCGAGAGGCAATGTGCAAACTGCAAACATTTTCCCAACTTTTTGACGAGATGATTAAATTTTTAGTTGATCACTACCTATCGAAGGAAGATTCATCCTCTGTCCATGCCTCATTGAGTCGACGCCGTCAGGCTGTTCTTAATCATCTTTCTCCCATTGGTTCGATGGCCTTCCGGGGACTGATAGAGAGACGGTTGGTGTTCTCAGAAGAAGAATTTGAGGAGAATCGAGAATCCCTAGATATGGGATGTAGAGTTGGAGTACTCACTAGAGAGAATCGCATTCCTTCGATGCGGGACAGAAGAAAGAACCCTGATTTGCCAATCTCAACGGTGCAATTTCCACACAAACTATTCCAAGAGTACCTATCTGGGATGTACATTGCATTCATTTACAAGTCTGACTTTAGCGAATACAATAAGTTAGCAGGTAGAATACTGAGGAATGAACAAGAATATCGTAACTTGCTGTACTTCGCCACGGCCCAGCGGAAGGAAATTGGCTTGGATATCGTATATCGTCTCATGGCAAAGACACGCAGGCACCATCCCGTGTATAATAACTTTATCGTAGATGTAGCATACGAGAGCCAGGACCAAGAAGTGGCCAAAGCAGTATCGAATCATCTCACGACTACAATAGGAAGGACACTGAGGATCACGAAGGAGATGCAGGCACACACTGTCGCAGCACACATTTTCGTCGTGCACCATCGCAAAGTGGTAAGGAAAATAACGAAGTTTTCATTTCATGATCCAATTGAAGCAAAATTTTAGATTTTATTTCTATATGATTTAGTTGACGTTTTGAACAAAGATTATGGATCCCGACATGCCTAAACAAGGCATTCTCTTGCTTTTCTACTACGATGTGTTGAAAGGCGTATCCGGACACCTACCCCCTGGACAACCACCCCCCGGATAACCACCCCTAGGATAACCACCCTCTAGGACAACTACCCCCTAGGACAACTACCCCCTAGGGCAACCACCCTCTAGGACGACTACCCCCCTAGGACAAGTACCCCCCGGATAACTACCCCCTAGACAACTACCCCCCAGACAACTACCCCCTAGGACAACCACCCTCTAGGACAACTACCCCCCGGATAACTACCCCCGGACAACTACCCCCCGGACAACCACCCCCTAGGACAACTACGGGGGTAGTTGTCCCTGGGGGTAGTTGTCCGGGGGGGTAGTTGTCCGGGGGGTAGTTGTCCAGGGGGTAGTTGTCCGGGGGGTAGTTGTCCAGGGGGTAGTTGTCCGGGAGGTAGGTGTCCTAGAGGGTGGTTGTCCTAGGGGGTAGTTGTCTGGGGGGTAGTTATCCGGGGGTACTTGTCCTAGGGGGGTAGTCGTCCTAGAGGGTGGTTGCCCTAGGGGGTACTTGTCCTAGGGGGTACTTGTCCTAGAGGGTGGTTATCCTAGGGGTGGTTATCCGGGGGGTGGTTGTCCAGGGGGTAGGAGTCCTAGAACCGTTGAAAGGATACTTAGTAGGATGCAACCGTCACTGTGGTTTGATTTAGAATGTTCATGTCGTTAGAGGCCTCTTATTTCCATGTGCAGTACTTAGTGTGAACTGCGTGTTTGGTTTCCACTCACGCTGGAATATAATCAGAGAGGTTACAATCATAGCTCTTATCCCTTATTTTTATTAAACAAAACCAAAAAAGCACCCCTAAAACAAAAGCGCAAAATTCTTTGTATTTTTTTTTATTCTTATACTCCAATCATTATTACTCTTGTGAAGCGTGAGGCGCATTCAAAGTTAAGACTATTTGACATTTTGGAAGTCTGTCGGAATCGACAATGACGTCAGTGACGCCGAAGGTGGGAGCGGAGCCCAAAGGCGGACGCGCAGACGCGGCCGCATATTGGGCACGCAACAGCAGAAGTAGGGTCGGGGATCCACTCTTTGCGGGCTTGTCGCTTCTGGTCCAGGCTCTCGAGGCGCTTTTCCTAAGCCTAACACCCTTGTGGACAGCTGGGCGCCAGGCACTGCGGTCAGAGGCAAGTGATTCCCATCCAAGGGCCGAAATGCCGCAGGCCTCGAGGGAGGCTTTCAGGCAATCCTTGTATCGCTTCAGTGGCCTCCCAAGGTTTCTTGCTCCAGATGCCAGCTCAGAGAAGAAGACCATCTTTGGTAGACGCGTGTCGGCCATTCGCACTACATTTTGACTCTGCGAAGCACTTCAGTGTTGGCGACTCTGTCCTCCCAGGAAATTCCCATGATACGTCGCAAGCAGCGGAGGTGGAACTGGTCAAGTGTGCGGACTTGCTTCTTGTACAGCGTCCACGTCTCACATCCGTAGAGCAGAGAGGTGATGACAACTGCCTTGTAGACTGCCAGCTTGGTGGAAAGTCTAATGCCTCGTTCACCCCACACACGTGTCCATAGCCTGCCGAAGGAAGCTCCTGCTTTTGCAAGCCTGTTGGAAACTTCTTTGTCCATGCTGCAGTTTGAAGTCAGGCAGCTTCCAAGGTATGTAAAGCTCTCCACGTTGTTCAGTGTTGTGCCCTCAATCTCAATCTGAGGCTCAGGAGGCATCAAGCCAGGTGCAGGCTGAAGCATCACTTCTGTTTTTCGCAGGCTGATGGTCAGACCAAAGGTCTTTGTTGCTTCTGCGAGACAGGTGGCAAGTTCTTGCAGGTCTGGTTCATTTAATGCTGCAAGTGCACAATCGTCTGCGAACAGGAAGTCTCTCACTAGGGCCTCTAGGATTTTGGTTTTTGCCTTTAGACGCCTGAGGTCGAAGAATCGACCGTCACACCTGTAGCGAATAGTGACACCAGCATCTGACTTAGACAGGGCGTGGTAGCAAACATGAGGTTGAAGAGTGTGGGAGCCATCACACAGCCCTGCTTCACGCCACTGGACACTGGGAATGGATCAGAGACATCATCATTGTCCACAATGCGAGCCATCATGCCATCATGGAATGACTGGATAATCCTGACGAACTTTGATGGGCAGCCGAGCTTGGACAGGATAGCCCACAGGCCCTCTCGGCTGACAGTATCAAAAGCCTTCTTCAGGTCCACGAAGAGGATGTATAGGTTCTGGTTTTGTTCTCGGCACTTCTCTTGTAGCTGCCGTACTGCAAAGACCATGTCTATTGTCCCCCTGTTGCTCCTAAACCCACACTGGCTCTCAGAGACCACATCATCCAACAAGTGGTGTGTGATGCGGTTCAGAACGACACGGGCCATGATCTTACCTGCGATGCTCAGCAATGAGATGCCTCTGTGATTGTCACATAAAGCTCTGTCCTCCTTGTTCTTGTACAGATGCACGATGTTGGCATCCTTGAAGTCCTGCGGCACTGACTCTTCCTCCCAGAACTGCTGCATCAGTCCGGTCAGCTTGATGGCGATAGCTTCACCTCCCTCCTTGAAAATCTCTGGGGGTATTCTATCAGGACCTGGTGCTTTCCCCACCTGTAGTTGTTTGATGGCATTCTGGATCTCTGCCAGTGTTGGGGGGTCATCAAGCGACGCCAGGACTGGGCGCTGTGGCATGTCTTGGATGACCTGCTGATCAATCTGGGGAGGTCTGTTCAGCAGCTGACTGAAGTGTTCACGCCAGCGCTGTATGATGTCGCTTTTCTCAGTAAGCAGGGTTCCGTCTGCAGAGCGCACAGGTGCCATTGCATTCGATGTAGGGCCATACACATCTTTCAAGCCGGCAAAGAATTTCTTGGAGTTGTGCTCGTCTGCGTACTGCTGCAGTTCTGCAGCCTTGATTTCCCACCACTTGTCTTTCATCTGTCGCAGCTCAGTCTGAACCTTTCCCCTGATGTTCTTGAGGCGGTCGTGCTTGGCTTGGGAGTCTTTGTCGCTGAGCCAGGCTGTTAAGGCTTTTTTCTTCTCCTGGAGGAGAGTGGAGATCTCCTCGTTGTTGTCAAACCAGTCTTGGTGTTTCCGTTTTATGTGGCCAAGGGTAAGTTTGGCAGAGTCATACACTGCATCCCGGAAGTTGGCCCAGGCCTTCTCAAAGTTTCCCTCTGCTGGTAGATGTTCAAGCTGGTTTGCTAGACTGGTAATGAGGGTCTCCTTTGTTTCTGGTTCCTTGAGTTTCTGGACGTCCAGTTTCTTCTTAACATATAGTCGATCAGGTGCCAGTGCCTGGATCTTGGGTGCATCCAGGTAGCCTTGTGGATGTCAGGCAGTTGGTACAGGGTTTTGGTGATGGTAAGTCCCTGTTCAGCACAGAAGGTGAGTAGCAGTTGGCCGTTGGTGTTCTCATGGCCGATGCCGTGTGGCCCGATGACATCTGGCCAAGACTGGGCATCTCTGCCCACACGAGCATTGAAGTCCCCAAGTAGCAGCAGCTTGTCATCTTTAGGAACTGAGCGCAGCACGTTGGTGAGGTTCTGATAGAACAACTCCTTCTGCTCCAGAGTGTAGGACATGGTGGGGGCGTAAGCACTGATGAGTGTCAAGTGCGTCTTGCCTTGTAGCAGAATTCTCAAAACCATCAGGCGGTCGCTGATTCCTTTTGGGAGGGACTCCAGATTTTTGACGAGGGTGGTGCCAATGGCAAAGCCAACTCCTGCTTCCCTGCGTTCGTCCGGTGCCTTCCCTGACCAAAAGAAAGTGTATCCAGCTCCAACCTCGGTGATCTCCCCTGTGTCTGCAAGGCGTGTCTCACTGAGGGCAGCAACATCAATGCTGTATCTCTGCAGTTCTCGGCCCACGAGTGCTGTTCGACGTTCTGGTCTGTCACAGTTCTTGTTATCCATGAGTGTCCTGATGTTCCAGGCTCCAACACATAGAGTGCTTTTCCGGCGGGAGGATCTTGAATCCTTCTTTGATGTTTCCTTTGTGTTTCGACCGCGAGGTAGATGTCCAGTCAGCTGCGGTATGCTGACAGGATGAGATGAGGCAAGCTTTCTTTAGGTCACCTTTTCTAGACCCTTCTCCCTGAGGGGGGAGCAGTGCTATCCCTGAAGAGGGCTGCTCCGTCGTCAGAGTGGCTACCGAACTATGCCCTTGCCCCGGTAGGCTGTAGAACGACCATCCTGCCCTGACCGCCTGAGTGCAGGTCCATGGCTAGCAGCTCCCAGCACCATCTTGCACCTGCCACCGTCACCACTCGCCCATCGCCTCAGGACTTGGAAGAAGAAGAAGTGGAAAATGGGATCACTGAATCCTAGGCGAAAGAACTATGGAGGCCTTGGGTTGCCCGAGCCCAAGACCCCCCTCTCGGTCCAGCCGATCTAGCCAGGAGGGACGCGAAACGACACGTCCTAGCCACGACTGGACTGCAGGCGCTGCCGGAAAGATGATGAACTTCATTACCTAACCGCCTTAGGGGCATCGCTCCGGATTTGGATAAGGTTTACTCCCTAGCTTTAGGTTAACCCAATCCTGCCCGCAAGGCAACGGGAGACTCGTGGAGGGCGGGGATGTCTCTCTACCCGTACAGATCCAACACGGACCTGCCCACTGCCCAAATGAAACTTTAAATTGCCGAGCCCTTTTAAATACACACATTTCGTTTTTTCCCACTTGGATTTCCACAACTAATGGGAACTTATAAATTAAACATTAGTATTGATATAATAACATTTGTCGCGGTGATATCGTTAAAAAGCGTAAGATAAAAAGAGAGATAAGCTGGAACTTGGTTAAAAAATACATGCTAAAAATTACCGATGTCCAGTGTGGTAGTGTATTGCAACCACGGGATGCATGGAGAGAAGTGTCTCATCAAATGGCGTAAAACGAAAGAAAGGAGAGAACGATAATAAAATGGAGAAGGGAAAAGGAACATGAGAAGAGGACGTTTATACAACCACATCCCACGCTCTCCTAAAAAATAATTGACTTGCTATTTTGCCTTCCATCCATCGAGTAAGACCGTCGACCAATCATGGAAATGTCCTCACAATGTCTGAACCCATGCTACGCCACTGACGATGTTAGTAAAGCTACATAATTTGGTATATATTTCTGCCTTTACACTGTACTATGATATATATACATAAAAATTATGATTTTGTCCATGTACATTAATTGCAGGACGACCTGATTATTGGGAAGTCATGTGCACGAACCGCTTCAGAGGACCTTGCTGAATTCATGTGCACATCCCGATTACTGACATCATTGTCTGTGAGAGTCTCTGGAACAATGCATGATGGCTTTTACTCGGTTCTTGCTAATAAAGCGGTGCATTCCAAGGTCAGCATACTGTATATTATCCGATTCATTCTACATTTATACAAAATTTGTCATCGTGTTCGTAATTTTCCCACTCTCCCATATTTAAAAAGTTAAATCGGGAAAAGGAAAAAAAAACTCAGATGAGCGAAAATAGGATTGCGAACGTGATTAACCAATGATATCCCGCCCAAAAAAATAAAAATAAAAATAAAAAAAAAGGATATATATATCCAATGATATTGGATCCGCCACAGAATAGTGTCGTGGTGAAGAAAAATACCATGTTTTCTGTATGTCGTTAAATTTTAGATAATTTATTTGAATTTTTGCCCAAACATGTCATAAAGCAAGTTATTGTTTTAGGGTCTGTTGGCCGACGGTTTTTTTTTCTAATAAAGTGCTTTTTTGTTTTCCATACCTTTCAATCATGATCCAACTGCTTCATTCATCCATATCAATTACTTTTAAAGTCAACAGCTTAATAGCAATCATATAGAAACACTTAAAGAAGTCTTAATTGTGTATCATATACTTTTAAATAAACTTCAGAAACTTCAATAAGTCGACATGCCACATCATATTTTTCCACATATTATCTGCCGTCCTCTGTTGTCAATCATGTTAATTACTAGTAATTTTTTTAACGCGTTCATGTACTTCTTTTAATAATTAGGTAAGGGTAATGTTATCATCTTAAAATAAAGGACGGTTGAGTTTTTGTCCATTTTTGAGGTTACAGAGAGGACATTTTTTGGTACTGGAATGGTACCTGCAATCGTTATGGACGACGATGTTTGTATTTTCCAGAACTGCAAGTTCTTCAAAGAACATAGCGGACAGGAAGCTGATATTTTAATTAAACTTTAAGTACGGTGCACATTCCATTGTCATCAAATGGAGAAGCATGGTATCATCTGTAAAGGGCACGCAAATCAGAAAAATATCAAGATTATGGCCATTTTCCACCTCCGGAAAGGCACCTTTTCTATAACAAGAGGGGCACTTTTCCACATGCATGACATATTTATTGATTTGGGTTGATTTTAGGAAATCTAGGAGTACGCCCCTGCCACCCCCCCCCCCCCGGCAATTTGCATCGGTCCATGTTTTATGTAAATTATGATGGAATGCATATCATCACACAGTGGGATCTTGTTTTTCATGTCTTAATTAAAAGCTTACATTCCCCTTTTATGCCAGGAGCCTGTCCTGAAATAATTTTATGGTCACCTGATTATACCCATAAAATGTGACCCTTCAAAGATACATAGAAAATCTAAGTCATTGCCGAAAAGGTTATGAGCCTGACCGTAACCGTCGGGTTTAGTCCCAGAGCCCTCGAAACAGACCCCAAAGTTGGGTCGATTTCACCCTATGTCTACCTCTGTACCAAGCTGTGTCAGTAGGAACAGGGCCGGATCCAGGATTTTGTAAAAGAAGGTGCACAGAGCCGGAAAAGTACACAATTAAGGGCGCAATTTTTTTCATTGTGCACTTAAGATATGCCAGTTGAGTTTCAAAGGGGGGGGGGGGAACGGGCCGGATTCCCCCCTATGTAGATCCACCACTGAGTAGGAAGTAATATTACAACAAACAAAACAGAAAAACAAAATAACCAAAATTTCCAATATTCCTTTTCATTTCCGTTGTCTCGGAGGCAGTTTTCGGCATAGCGGAGGAGTTTTCGACCGCATGTACAATTCAATGGGGAGCGCGTAACGTGCGATTGGACACTTTTGAGCTTGCGACACACAAAAAATCACGACCTAAAACTGATTTTTATTTTAAAAACAGCTCAGTTTTTGAAACCATTTTTCTTACGGACACACCTAAGAAGTGCGACTAGCCGACTGCCGATTATATCGCTAAAAAGATGTGATGTTTATGAAAAAGAAAATCATTGCTACTGCGGTTCACCTGTGACATTTGGTATATATGATGTGCTACGTGTGTGACAATATGCCTTTTTAAGTGATTTTACGATGCATACGACCGACCTGCCTAAAACTACCCGCGGCCGAAATACCCGCTTTAACTACTTGTTATTTTATGCATGTATTTTGTTCTATGTATTTTCTTTCATTATATGTATTATAAATTATTATGTTTGGCATCTGTAGAAATAAAATTGAACTGAATTGAATTGAACCGTCTGCAGAAATATATCTAGCAAGAACAAAATATGAACTTTAACTGTTAAGACATGGACATAAATTGCATGGAGCCTTCTTCTAACGTTAAATCTATTAAACGTTATATCTAAGAGGAATTGTGGATACAAAGCATAGCATTGGACACAAAGGCTTGCAACGATTAGTCACGTAATCACGTCACGGCGCAATACCACGTTTTGAGTACATTCGAAGTAACACGTCCTCTAATCTACGAAGTGTTAGGTTACGTGACCCAACATTTCGTTGAAATAAAATAAACAAACCACGAATGGTCACGTTGCTTGATGCACACGTTAACAAAATTGATGTAAATGGTCATTGAGAAGAGACTAACACCAAAAAGATGATTTTAGGCACAGAATGGCAAATGAGAATCTTATATCTGTGATCACACGCAAAATTCAGCAGGCGGGTGAAGATTTTTTATTTGATTTGATTTTATTTGATTTCATTTGATTTTATTTATTTATTTATTTATTCTTTATTTTTTATTTTATTTATTTATTTATTTCTATTTGTTCATGTTTTATTTATTTATTTATTCATTTATTTATTTTATTTATTTTATTTATTTTATTTATTTTATTTATTTTATTTATTTTATTTATTTTATTTATTCATTATTATTTAATTTTTTTATTTTTATTTTATTTATTTATTTATTTATTTGATTTGATTTTTTTTTTTTTTTTTTTGGGGGGGGGGTCTCCAACGGTTTATTAGTACATAATATTACATTTTTTCTGAAAATCTTTAATGTTAGCTAGGAAAATACATACTTCTTTGGCACCTATAGACAATAGGTATAAATAAAATAAAATTGCAGTTTTTAAAATTACTGAGACAGATTCAAAATCATGTTACAAGCGCAGCCAGAATTAACGTACATATGCAAGACTTATTATTACTGTAACATCTGAAATGTGAAATAATTTGCAATGAGATTCAAAATCATGTTCCAAGCCAGAATTAACAAATACAAGACTCATTATTACTGGAACATCAGAAATCTCCAATAATTTGCGAAATATTTTGGCATGCAAAAATCATGTTCCAAGCTAGAATTAACATACAAATACTTACAAATACAAGACTCATTATTACTGTAACATCTGAAATGTGAAAATAAGGAAGCTCATGGTAAAGACAGAAGCTACAGTAAAATTTGCAAAAGGAGTAAATTTTCAATGAGCTGAACTTCATGTGTTTAACATCATTAAATTTCATGGTTGATCCTCTATTTTGTTATGCTTCAACTGATTATTTAATTGAAAGAGTTAATAAAAGCAAAATAACCTCATCTCAGGTTGAAAATAAGGGGAACGCCTAGCGTTGTCTCGCCTGCTTCTTGCAATTTACACCATACACTTTATAGTAGAAATTCAAAGAAAATCACAACATAGGGTGAATTATATATGAATGGAAAGCGGGAAGTATGAAGAAGATAATGGTGTTCATGAATGCTCCTATAGATTTCAATAAATCAATCTAAGAACACATTTCCAAAACGCCCCTCCAATTCTACGAACCCGGAAGTGCCAGAGAGCGAAATGGGTCCCTAAATATGACGTGTGCAAATGGACGATACGCTTCTCGGATAGCCCACCATTCGTACTCGTACTGTCGTAGTACATGTAGATTTGCACGTAAATACATATTTTGACAATAAATTATATCATCATATTTTGGTGGATTTAAGATACTGTGATAAAGAGAAAAGGCAAAACTGCAGTAGCATAACATTTATATTGCCTCTTTGATGGGTCAATCCTCTTTTATTTGATTTTTATATTTTTATATTTTTTGGTCCCCGGGGAAATCAATTTATTCTGGACTACCTTTGCAATACAGTGGAACCTCGTTATATCAAACTACTTGGGACCAAGAATATTTCCTCTTTATATCGAAACCTTCTTATATCGGGGGGGGGGGGGGGCTTCAGTAATATGAGTATAATGAGTCAATAAACAAAAACCCCACACACAACACCTAGCACTTCCTTACAAAAATCAGTCATCATCGTGATCATCCAGTAATTCAAGGTTGCATAAGCCTGTGTTTGCACCAGTCCACCATCACACTTCAAAACAGATACCTTAATTATTGTGCCTACATCATCATCACCACATAAATCAGAAAAATTATGGGGCAAAACACAACAACAATATTTTTCAGTGTGAAATGATGCAATATGCAATATATGCAATATATGCAATATAGAGATTATAACATTTGGTTCATTGACAACAAATCATGGGGCGGGGGGGGGGGGGGCAATACAAATTTCTAGTTTTTATAATTTTGCAAGCAAACAATTTTAAATTTTTCTAGTGACATCCGATATAGATGGATTGTAACGAATATTGTGTAGTATTTCAAATTATTATCAGAAGAATATTAAAAAAAAACCATACAAATACAAAGAGACCACCTTACTGCCAAAAATTATATGAGGTGATGTTTGTCCAAATATTGGTAGTTTTGAAACTCCCGAGCCGCTGATTCGTCTGCCTAGAAATATTCCCCAGATTGATTGCACAATGATTGCACAGAATGATAAAAAGGGACGAATTACAGATTCTAGAACCATGGTTGTGTTTAAAGAAAAACATTCATAGGCTAGCTATCTCAGGAAAGCTTCAAGGAGCTGATGAGAGGGATTATCATTCAAAGGTTAACATCAAATAAAATAGCATGATTAAATCTAAATGCACTAATTATGCTTACAATTTTTGCATTAAGGCTGATTAACTGAAATTATTTTCATCATAATATAGTGATGCCACATCTTTTTCATTTTTCCCTAAATGGTATTAAAAGGAAAATTATTTGATTTTACAAATCTATTGCATATAGCCTGAGGTGACATGACAATTGACTGTGCCTATAATATTTGAAGTGTAAAAAGAATTATGATAGAAAAATAATCACTTTCTCATAATCATGTTTCATTCATCAGTTCATAACAACTAGGCTAAACAAAAAATGGACATGAAAATCTTCAAAAGGGAGATCAGTGGTCGTCAAAGTCATTGCTTTTACATTCAAATTGCAAATTTGGGAGTGTATCTATAAAGGGTCTGAGAGTGAAATGTCAAGTGATTGCAATAAGGGCCATTCAATAACCTTGATACGACCCCCCCCCCCCAAAAAAAATGTCAGATTTATTGGTCTACTGTTTGTTTCCCCTTTACATAGAATGTTAGCTCTTTCCAACTGACAGTTATTTTGACATTCAATGTCCAGCTCAGAACTATTTGCATCCCTGAAAATAAATCTCTCTTTAAAAATTATTTCAAACTTGAAATAATTATAAAGATAAACAATACTTAGATCCTTAAAGTAGAAATTCAAAGAAAATCACAATATAGGGTGGATTATATATGAATGGGAAGCGGGAAGTATGAAGAAGAAATTCGTGTTCATTAAATCTCGTATAGATTTCAATAAATCCATCCAAGAACACATTTCCAAAACGCCCCTCCAAGTTTACGAACCCGGAAGTGCCAGAGAGCGAAATGGGTCCCTAAATATGACGTAAGCAGATGGACGATACGCTCCGCGGATAGCCCACCACTCGCACTCGTCCTGTCGTAGTACATGTAGATTAATTTTGCACGTAAATACATACTTTGACAATAAATTATATCATCATATTTAGGTGGATTTAAAATACTGTGATAAATAGAAAAGGCAAAACTGCAGTTGCAAAACATTTATATTGCCTCTTTGATGGGTCAATCCTCTTTTATTTTTGGTCAAAGTTTAATTTAGGTAGGAAATAGAAATGATTAACGTTAGATCTAACGTGAGTATAAACATGACTCAAAGTCAGACTATGAACCGAAAACGACCTTGCAACAAATTCTCAGGGACAGAATAAGAGACGTGCTTAACATGGTAGTGTATGAAAGTTAACAAGATAATTTTTTTTGTCTAAGGAAAGCTGATGCTTTTTGTAGAACACTGTTCGTTGGCAAAATCATAGATGGCAAAATCTCGGATACGTACGCATTTAACGTCGCGCGCGCCACATATAGCTAGCACGTAAAACTATGTTCGTTGAATACACGACCAGTAGGCGCTTCGTGGGCGCCGACATTTTGACAGAATGTGCGGGCGCTGGCGCGAGAGGCCGCTGATTATTTGCCGATTCTGCTTAATAAGGTCACATGAGGGCGCAAACAACATGTTTTGTATTTTTACTTTCCAATGCTTCAAAAAATGGTTTAAAATTCCAAATTAAGTAGTTGAAATGGGTTAGGCATGTTATAGTTCAGGATGCGTGTGTTTCTGTGCCCAAACCTTCAATATAATAAATTTAAATCATCCATATCGCACCTTGATTAAGCTCATTTCATTCGTGAGGGAAGGTCATTAACATCTCCATTGTCATAATACTAAACATTAATACTCCATATTTCATGAAAGCAATTTTTTTCACAAAGGGGCAAGATATTTGATTTCTAGGGATATTCACCATTCTGGGGGAGAAATTGTGCTAGAAGTATAGGATTCCTTTGGTCAGAATAGACATTTTTCATTCGGCGCACGTCTTTTCAATTAAACCTTTTTTATGTATCATGAGTGCACGTAATTGTAATGCCAAATGCATCGCCAATTAAAGATGAAGATGAGCCATCCCTCGTCAGAGAAGATGAGCCACCCCCAGCCTTCAGAGTGGAAAATGAGCCAACCCTCATCAGAGATGAACCACCGCTCATCACAGATGAAGATGAGCCATCCCTCATCAGAGAAATGAGCCACCCCCTTCAGCGTTGAAAATGAGCCACCTCTCCAAATAGAGGAAGATGAGCCATCCCCCATCCGAGGTGAAGATGTGTCAACCCTCATCAGAGATGGAGGTGAGCCAACCCTCATCAGAGATGAAGATGGGCCAACCCTCATCAGAGATGGAGATAAACCACCCCTCATCACAGATGAAGATGAGCCAACCCTCATCAGAGATGGAGATAAGCCACCCCCCCCCCCCCCCTTGACGGCATTCCCCTTGCCCAAATCATGTGGCATATATTTTTTTCTTGACTTGATTTATCAACTCAATTACTCTTACTAACTTAGCATGGACCTAGTACTAGTAGGTCCATGCTCTAGTAATGCAATAAAAGTTTTTTCTTCTCCTTATCAGCAAACTTTTGGACTTCAGATCTGGGGGTTCCATGAGGGTCTATCTAGTGTCTGAGTAGTGGATAATACTAGTAGGCATAATGCCTTTTTGGTCACAAGATCTAAATATTGTACATAGCTGGAGTTAGAATAGATTGGAAGCAATCATATAATACTGATTTAAGTAATACTAAGTTGTAGGGAATCTATCTCGTCCATCAAATCGACTGTACAATTAAATATGTCTGTGGTGGGTGATCTGGCAAGTCTTGTTGTAGTTGTACGATCTATTTTCTCTCTCTCACTGTAATGATATATCTCTACCGTACATGTAGTTATATGTACGCTCTATGCCGCAGGTATGGAACGGTACGCAGTACCGTACCTGGCTGGATTGGTTTTGCCTTTAAAAAAAATGAAAGAGTCGATATCGAAATAAAAACATATATATTTTTAATAAACAACATTTGTATCCCATTGTTGCTCATTTTACAGCATGTAAAATACGGTATAGATATATGTAACGAACGGATACATGGTCAGCACACTTGAACTTTTCTGAAAAATTAACTTGTTTTCCCGTGCTGGCTACGTCGATGTCGTACTTGCCCCTCGGCTAAAAATGGTGAAAATATCTAGATTACATATCCATCGATCACAGAAATAGGTCAGTTTAGTTTTTTTTTAATTGCAAAAATAAAAATATTAGCCGATGAAAATGGGCACACAATTAATTCATGATTATTCATAAAGTTTTAAAACATTTATACATTCCAAAATTAAATTTATTTTTGATATATTTATGTGATATAAGTTAGCTTCAATGAAAGAGCTTGATTCATACATTTTTGTAAATATTCATACATCTATGACATTTGTCGGGGGATTAATTGGCTGAATCATATTTCGACGGGTGTATTGACTCATTATCGCATGGAAGGTGGTAATTATAGATGTAAGTCTGTCCGGCGGTGCTCACTGAACCGGTTCAGTGATTCCCTCATTAAAGGAGAATTAACCCCTGAGTACAAATTTACTTATATTGAAAGGTGTAGTATATTCCTACTTATTGGCCTAAATCATTTTCCAATAAGATATCAGAAAAGGGTATAATAAAGATATTCCAACACCCGGTATCGTCTACTACTCATTTACATGGGGGCTGCCATTTTCTTGCTGATTTGGATTTGTACATGAACCATTGAGAAATGTTCCGGTCAGGAAGATATTTTGAATCCAAGACCTAAATTGATTTTCTTCATTACCTAAAATCCCATATGTGACGAAAAATATAAAGTGGGTGTTTACATGATTTATAAAAATTAAATCTTTATAATGATACTTTTAAATTGTCTGGTTTTGCTTAACAAAAATCTATTTTCTTGGGTTTGCCAAACAGAGCAGAGCATAATATATGCAGCATGCATTCTGACTTTTCAAGTCCCATTATCCGAAAGCAGGTGAATGCATAGTTTGCCGCTATAGATGCTCAGGGAAGAAGCATCCATAAAATTTGAATTAATTTGCTCCGTCCATTGCGTCACAGTATCTAGAAAATAGATTTATATTAAGCGAATATCGATTTTCAACAGAAATATATAAGGAAATCTTCAGTTTAAAAATAAATTGACATATCTATTCTATATTTTAAATCTCAAATGGGTTTTTAATTTTGAAAAAGGCAATTGGGCATTTGGATTAAGAAAATCTTCTTGTACACATAAAAAAAATGGCAGCCCCCATGTATTGCTAGCAGACGATACATATTGCTAGCAGATGATAAATTTTGCTCAGAAAATCTTGATTCGTATCGATCTCGTATATTTTGACGCGAAGCCATATAGTCTAACAAGTAGGAATAAATAACACCTTTGAACACTATCGTCTTTATTGTTTGAGGTTAATTCTCCTTTAACATTTCAAAATGGCCCATCCCACGAAGTGAGCGGTGCAAACATACGTGCTAGCTAGCCAGCTAGCGTAGCCGTCCTTTTCAAGTCTTTGCCGAGGGACTTTTTTGAGTGATCTGATTAACTGTGATTTCGATGAAGCACTTCATTAAAAAAATATTTTTAATGTATTTGATTTTTGAGAGAAAGTTAGAATAAATTCTAATAATGAAAATGTAAAAATCAATTGAGATATTCGAAAATGTAACTGAGTTGAATGCTGTTTACACGTGTATGCTGCTATACTGTACTGCTAATATAAATTTTACCAAGGAGTTATAACTCCTTGATTTTACACACATGTGGCTTCTTAATACAAGCACACAGGCAGTAGCAAATTGTCTTGAGTCAAGGAAAGAGAGTGAGATAGAGAAACAAATAGGAAAAGCTATAGGTAAAGAGGAATATGGAGAGGGAGGTAGAAGATAGTAAGGAGAGAAAGATAGGGAATGAAAATTATTGATAAAGAAACTGGGAAGAAGAGAAGAAGTAGAAAAGGATTGAAATGAGGAGAGGGATAGTAAGAGAGGAAAAAGATAAGTGTGAAAAATCGAAACAAAATTGGAGAGGAAGAAAGGAGAAGGAAAAGCAGCCAGGTTCAGCCCCATGGTATTTACATATTTTCAATTTTCTAACTATTCTGCTTGTCTTTTCGATCTTATGTTGCTTTCTCTCATAGCTTTCTTTCATAGCTTGTTTTACTTTCTTTTCTTTGTTTCACTCTTCTCACACTTTTCCTATCTGCTCTGTTTCTCAGCTTCTCCTTTCCTTTCTTTTTGTCCCCCTCCCTTATTTCACTTCCTTCACTCTTTTTATAATATAACCCCATCACTTATCTTGTCTTTTTTCTTTGTTCTTCATTCTTCTGTACAACCTCCTCTCTTTTCCTTTCCCCCAATTGTCCTACCCACTCCCACCCCCCCTCTTTCCCTCTCTCTCTACTCACTTGCTATGTGAAATTTAGCAATTTAGCCATCATAACTAATACACAATTACAATAGTGCTCAATTCTAATTAACTAGAATTCAGTCAACTCAACAAGCGGTTAACTGCTTTAATATATCATAATAATCTACCAAATCTGTGTGATAGATATAATACATGTACAGAGATTATACAACTTCAGACAATAACTTATCTGAAACTTTACTGGTGAAAATAACTAACATCAGCTGAAAATAGAACCCTTTGAAATCAGCATTAGACAAGTTTCAATTAATATACTTTTCTGTAGTCGCGCAAATTCTGTTAGTCCCTAACTGCGTTGCCTGTAAGTGAATGTTGTTAATGATCTAATGGATGAAAAACATATTGCTTGATCTAGCTAGCATACTCAAGGGTATGAATAATGCAGTTGGTTAATTTGATATGAAACAACATGTTGATTATCGTCAGGGGCGTTGCTAGAGGAGGTGTGGGGTGTAATACCCCCAACTCAAAATTACTGTCGGCAATTGCGCCATCTCTGTCGGCAAAAAAACGGGAGGGGGAAATGCAGAGGGAAGAGGAAAGGGAAAAGGAGAAAAGAGAAAGGAAAAAAAGAAAGAAAAGGGAAAAGAAAGGAAAACAAAACAGAAAGAAAAGAAGGAAAGGACAAAGGAGGAAAACCTGGCCATATTTGATTTCTCGCTCACAAAAGCACTAGAAAGTAAATATTCGAGCAAAAGGCGTCCCCATCGGTAAGGCCCCCCCCCCCCCCCCCCCCCACCAGGATTTTCAAAGTTCCGATATTCGGACAAAACCGCTTCATATTTAGAAATTGAATAGTAGATATTAGGGCAAAATGCTTCCCCCTATTCGGGCAACCACCACTTCATATTCGGGCAGCGGGCACCGAGATAATTATGTAACTTCTTTACATTTTCACCCTGAATAGTTAAACAAAAAATGCAAAAGGCGTTAGACCCCTCCAAAAATGGGCCTGTATGTTCAAGATCTCTACATATATGATTTTCTTTTATCATTACTTTTTTTGGGGGGGTTAGGGTGCAGCGTTTTTGTTGGCATATTTTGGTGTCACACCCCCTCCTCATTCTAGCGAGTCCCCTGGTTATCGTAACAGGTCTTTATTCAACGCGACAATAAATAGGGCTATGTACTTATGATGTTACTTTAATTAACTTGTGCATTCATCACAAAACTAGATAATAAATCCAAACATAAAAGGGTATGAAGAATGCAGTTGGTTAATTTTATATGAAACAACATGTAGATCATCGATAGATAGTTATCGTATAAGTTCTTCATTCAACGCGACAATAAATAGGGCTATGGGCTGATGATGACAATTTACTTGTGCATTAAACACGATAAAAACTACTTTCGAAAAATAAACTCAAGACATTTTCAATAGCCTTGTCTATCATTTGAAATGTGCGAACATTACAATGGTGTATTACATAATCCGAACCTGATTTCTAGGGGCAGTACAATAGGCCTTTGAAAGTGCCCTTGGGTTTATTTTTCGAAAGTAGTTCTTATCGTGTTATTAATTACAAAACTACTAATTATAAATTTAAACATAAAAGGGTGATTATCCTATTCATTTGTTTCTAATTCTTCTAAATCCAGATTCTCGCAAACAGCAGAGTGATCTATATTTAGTTGTTCATTAACTTGTATAATACCATATATTTCAAAAATATGCAATGTAATGTTATTACTATATGACAGATTGAGATTCTTAACATCCGGTATATGGATCTTAGGGAACGCCGCTCAGCATCACGTGATCTTGCTCAGTTCATCTGTAAGATGCATTATTTGAAGAACCTGATATTCGGCAGTCAATCCGAGGTAACGCTTCACGATGACTTTTATTCAACAACATCAACGATGGCATCATCAGCAGAGGTACTGATTAGGTCATAGGGCCTATATTTCTAGTTCTCAGTCGTAATCAATTGTATTTTTAGAAGAAGAATTTACTCACAATTAAAGTTGAATTATATGTTTTTGACTGTACGAATTATAACAAGGTGAAGCAGTTGGGGCCGGTAAGAGCAAACTTACTTTTGTACAAGTTTATTTTTCATTTCCAATCTCTGTTCTTTTGACTCCGGATTCTTGCAAACAGCAAAATGTTCCATATTTAGTTGTCTATACACTTGTATGTTATCATGTATTTAAAAATGTGCAACATAATGATATTGCCATGACAGATTGAAACTCTTGACATTCGGTATATGGGTCTTGGTGAACGACCTCCAGCATCACGTGACCTTGCTCAGTTCATCTGTAAGATGCCTCATTTGAAGAACCTGACACTCGGCAGTCAATACGAGATATTGTTTCACGATGACTTCTACTCAACAACATCAACGATGGCATCATCAGCAAAGGTACTGATGTAGTCATATGGCCTATATTTCAAGTTCTCAGTCGTAATCAATTGTATTTTCCTTAACGAAGAAGAATTTACTCACAATCTAAATGAAATTATGCATTGCGTATCAAAAAAAGTATACCCAACTTTGGTAGCTTCCAATTAAAAAGTTATAGCATCTGTGAGCTTGAAATTTATTTCATAGCAAAGAGCAACTTATATTTAGTTGTCCATGCATACACTGTCTTGTATGTTATATATTTCAAAATATGCAACGTAACGTTATGATTATACCACAGATTGAGATTCTTGACATCCGGTATATGGATCTTAGTGAGCGACCCTCAGCATCACGTAATCTTGCTCAGTTCATCTGTAAGATGCCTGATTTGAAGAACATGACACTGGGCGGTCAATACGAGGTATTGCTTCACGATGACTTCTACTCAACAACATCAAAGATGGCATCGTCAGCAAAGGTACTGATTTAGTCATAGGGCCTATATTTCTAGTTTTCAGTCGTAATCAATTGTATTTTCCTTAACGAAGAAGAATTTACTCACAATTTAAATGAAATTATGCATTGCGTATCAAAAAAAAGTATACCCAACTTTGGTAGCTTCCAATTAAAAGTTATAACATCTGTGAGCTTGAAATTTCTTTCATAGTAAAGAGCAACTTATATTCAGTGTAATGATACCTTATTCATAACTTTGCTATCACGGATGACTGAGCAGCAGGCTTTTCAAAAAGTATTGATAAAATCCTCTTGTACCAAGTTTGGGCTGAAGCAGCGAGTGTGGGTCAGACCAATATGCATTAGTTAATTCAGTTGAAAAACAATTGCCGAGTTATTTTCAATTGATTTTGTGCATTTGAATAGAAAAGGTGTTAAAGTCAACTCAAACTCAAAAAAGGGCTTATTACAAGGTAAATTTATGATATTTTATTTGCCATGATAACACAATATTGGTTTAATCCGCATCCCTTTTTAAAGGTAAGCCGCTTTACTGCAGAGTCATTCATAATGGACAGCATTTATTTGGGAATCTAGTTCATGTGCTATTCGCGAAAAACGCTGTGTGCACCTTATGCAGGTGAAATGGTACAATGAAGTTTTTAGTTACCACGAGACAAGAAGTTAGAAGGCTGTTAAAATAAATCGAAGATTATCATTTTTTTAAATAATTTATTTACCACTTTTGGGATGGAAACACCCTCATCAGCGAGAATGCCGGTTTTCGTAGGGGTCCATCATATGGATTGAAACAAGGTCATTTGAAAGTTTAGATAACTGGATCACTTTAAACAATGAAGCATTGAAGCACAAAGGAAAATTAAAGTTCTAAAATGATTTAAGACTAAAGTAACACATTCATATGGCTTGACCCACAATCGTTGCATCAGCCCAAAGCTGGAACAAGGTGATTTTTACAACACTTTTTAAAAAACCCGGTGCTCAGTCATCCATGGCGGAAATGTCATGAATGAGGTACCACTGGACAGGCAATAATTTACCCTTCACCATGAAATACATTTCAAAGTCACATCGGTTATAAAATGTTAATTAGAAGCTATCAAAGTTGGATATACTTTTTGATACGCACTGTATGTTTTTGACTGTCCGAATTATAACAAGGTGAAGCAGTGGGGGCTGGTAAAAAGAGCAAACTTATTTTTGTTCTAGTTTATTTTTCATGTCCAATCCCTCCGTCTCTGTTGTTTCGACTCCGGCTTCTTGCAAGCAGCAAAATGTTCCATATTTAGTTGTCCATACACTTGTATGTTATCATATATTTCAAACTGTGCAACACAATGATATTGTCATGACAGATTGAAACTCTTGACATCCGGTATATGGATCTTAGTGAACGTCCCTCTGCATCGCATGATCTCGCTCAGTTCATCTGTAAGATGCCTCATTTGAAGAACCTAATACTCGGCACTGAAAATGTATTGCTACATGATGACTTCTACTCAACTTTATCATCGATGTCATCATCTGCAAAGGTACTGATGTTGTCATACATTTCTAGTACTCAAACCCAATAATTCATATTTAACAAAGAAGAATGTTCTGACTTGCCTTTGTCATTAAACACGAACAAACAAAAGAAAACAAAACAAAACAAAACAAACTAAATCAAGAATGATACAATGAACAGATGATAAAATGTTTGGTAAACATAATGCAACTTCACTGAATGCAACTATCAGTAATTATCGGGATCCTTGCAAATAGCAAAATCTTCCTTATCTAAATGTTCATACACTTGTGTGTATTCTTGTATGTTTTCATATACCGCGAAATAGATATACATGTATTTCAAAATTATGCACATCATGTTATTTCTATGGCAGATTGAGAGTCTTTACATCGACGGTGAGGAACTTAGTAAACGTCCCTCTGCATCCCTTGATCTCGCTCAGTTCATCTGTAAGATGCCCCATTTGAAGAACCTGACACTCTACGGTCTGTATCACGACGAGTTCTACTCAACATCATCGTCAATGGCGTCGTCTGCAAAAGTACTGGTTTGGTCATGCATCTTTTCATTAGTACTGCAACCCTGCAATTTTATTAGTATTTTGTTTACTTAACAGAAGTGTAATTCTTAAACCAATCTAAAGCCTAGGTCACATCCCGCCGTGCGTGTTTTTTGTCCGTACGTGTTCTGCGGATGCCACGTCCGCCACGTTTTTCTGAAAACGTGGGGAGGGAGTAGCAAGAGCAGGGAAGGAGTACGTCAACGCACTACAACGCAAGGTGTAAGTACGTGGACCGCACGCCACGCCTGGACGTGAGTGGTTGCGTGCCTCGTACGTTGCGCACCTGGTAAGTGAGTTGTACGTGCTTACAACATGCTTACAACGTACGATCGCCGTGCGGTTGCCGCGTTATCGTACGGAGGCCGTACTTTCATGTACGGTGTCCTTACTGACTTGCAGGGAGTAAGTGCGTGCAAGTGCGATAAACGTGAGTTTTCCCGCCCTATGTCGCTCCTCATCCGTTCGTCGCCTGCCTTTACATCATCTACGGCCCGTTTCTGTTGGGCCTCTCTGGCCCTATTAGGTGTCTTTTCAGCTGACCCCTTTTTGTTAAGCTTCTTGGGCATCTTGGAGACGAAATGATGATACTCGTCAGTCTACTCGGCTTTTATCCTGCAGAAATCAGCGCGCACAACGTGCGTTGTAAGTTGTAAGCACGTACTTCCTCGGTGCGGTTTACGTGAGTTCTGTGTGCTCACTGGACCATTGAACTGGAGAAGCGCCGAATAGGCACGGACCCCGCACTTATCACGTGCGGAGCACGCACGTGCTAGGTGCGTTGTCCGTAGAGCAAGTAACTGTGGGAAAGTTTTTCAAAAACTCACGGAGTCCGTGCGTTGTGCGCTCGTTAGCAGCAGAGGGCACGCACGTCAACGCACGTCACCCGTACTGGGGGTGAATCCGTAGACCGCCCGCAGCCCGAACGCAGCGAAAGTTCCTACTGCACTAAAAATTCTACGTCTTGTCTGCGTGCCCCAAATCCGTACGGAGGCAGTACTCACCACGTACGGATCCACAAATTTTGTCCACGTTTTTGCACGCAGACAACACGCACTTGCAAGTACGGCGGGTTGTGACCTAGGCTTAAATTAGATGTTTTGATCAAGAGTTGGTATTTGTTCTGGCTGTATCAGCAAAGGTGAGAGTCATGAAAAAGCTTAGAAATTTTCATATTTTTTATCAATATTAGACAGTTTATGAAAAAACATGTTTTGTTCTCTCTATTTACTTTCGTATCTCATCAGCATTTTTATGCTTCAGTGAGCACTTAACTACTTTATCGCGTCTTCTGAAATATTAATTTTTACGAGATTCAAGCTGGCTTTCTTGGTCAACCATAATGTTTTAATTGGATATGTCAGGACATATATGTCTCGGCCCAGGTGAACAAAACTGGTACCTGCTTTGCTGAAAATTGAAGAACATTTTATAACCGTCCTCATCTCTTAAAACAGCTTTCTCTTCACTAAAAAAAGTACTCAGTACTCTCTCTAAGCACTGAAAAAGGCTTCCGTCTACTTTGAGAGAATTTTCCGCTAGTAAACGATATCATCGTGAAAAATACCTTGGACTTGCTCGGTAGTAAGAAAAATATAATAACAAGAACCTAAATACCATGGGGTGGGGGGCTCTTTTTACAAAAATGGATACATATCATTTCTCTGTCTCACGAGCGATCTGGACTCTACCACTCCGACATACATTCTCTCCTGTTCTTGCACACTAAGAAATTAGGGTTCACTTTAGGGTGCAAATTTTGGCGGAGCACCCGTATATCTACTCGGGTGGAATTTTGCACCCCTACGGGTGCGCTTGCGGAAACCGGGGTACAAAATTGTGTAAGGTTGAATTCTGCACCCTTCGAGCAGAAGTATTAGTCTTACATGAATACCCACACTAGCATTGTTGACACTTATGTCACAATATATCATGACGTATAAGATTTATTATTCAAAAGCATAGAAATGAAATTAATTAGAAAAAGAAATAATAAATCCATTTCGATCAGCTTGTGTCGTAAATTTGCTTAAATTGAACATCTCCGTAGTGACGTGTTTAAAAAGAGTAATCGCGCAAAGGCTAACAGTAAACGGCTTGCAAGTTGACAGCAACCAACGTATCGCTACTCGTAGGGATTAAGGCAGGAAAATTTGCATAATTCGCATTTTAAAATTATATGGGGATTTTATCACGGCTCATTTTGATAGTTTCTTTGTAAAAAAAAGTTATTGAAATAAGAATACGTGTTTACATTTAATAATTCACCCCCCCCCCCGGGAAAGTGTTAGTTTTACTAACAGTTACTATACTGATTTGTTATAGGAATAGATACTAGACTATACACTGCAACTTAAAAGTTGAATAAGTTATCCTAAATGTGAGACTGTAGAAGCCCCCGGGCGTGGCCTGATGGATTTCACCGAGGTCCCCTCATGGCGTGTATTATACTGTCTGTGTTCTATGTGCGTGAAATATGAAATAACGGCAACTTTAAATGGTCTGCCGCCAAGCTGTGAAGAGGCGAGAATGGTGATCGACTGTCATCGACGTTGCACCCATTAGGGTAAAAAAAAAATGCACCTTATATTGGGGTGCAATTTTGAACCCCATACAGGGGTGCTGCTATTGTACCAGTAGTCTGCTCCCAATAGGGTGCACATATGCACCCTAAAAGGTTCAAGTCTGCACCCTTACTTGGGGTGCAGAATCTGCACCCCCAAGTAAGGGTGCATATCTGCACTCTAAAGGGTGCTGCTATTGTACCAGAGGTCTGCACCCCTACGGGTGCAAAGTTGCACCCTAATTTCTTAGTGTGTGATTATAATTGTTTCCTCATGTAAACCTGCTTTGTTCGCAACGGTAAGACTACAATTATAAGGCAGAAAACATTTATTTTTTCTTCTCTGGATCTTATTAATTTTTTATACATGTATTTTGTTTCAGCACATTATAATATTAATTACAGTTGATTACAGATGATGAAGTAAGTTCATCGTGTAAGAAGTAACAATTCTGTGAATTTTCAAACTGACATAAACTTTGTCGACACCATCATTATCAGCAATGATATTTAAATGCAGCAAGAAATATCGCTGAATAATAAAATAATTAATCAATTTGATATGAAACAGCATAGATGAAGATAATCGATGAATAGTTATAGATACAGTCTATTCTAACTCTGGATCATTTCAAACAGCGGAATGTTCCATATTTAGTTGTTCATATGTTACCATATATTTCAAAATATACAACATGGTGTTATTTACGACAGATTGAGACTCTTGACATCCTGTCTGGGGATCTCAGTAAACGCCCCTATGCATCACGTGATCTCGCTCAGTTCATCTGTAAGATGGCTCATTTGAAGAACCTGACACTCAACGGTCTGTATCACGACGAGTTCTACTCAACATCATCGTCAATGGCATCGTCTGCAAAAGTACTGGTTTAGTCATGCATCTTTTCATCAGTACTGTAACCTAGCAATTTTATTAGTATTATGTTTATTTAACAGAAGTGTAATATAATTATCTGAATTAGATGTTTTGACCATTCAAATAAAGTACAACAAAGTATACAACAAAGTACAACTTTTCAGATGTAAAAATAAACGCTAATAACAAAAACGAACTAACAAGCATAGATGATCAAGAAAAGTGAACATAGCACAGCTATGGGGAATTTTGTGAGGATTTTTGGAAACATACATTTTTAAAGAAGATAATGGCATGACTTAAAATATAAACGTTTTTTCCAAATTTTAAAATGGGTTTTAAGTCACTTTTTAGGTATTTGTAGAATGCTGATTTGGTCAAATTTATGATTTTCATTTTTTCTTAATACCGTTAATTGCAATAGGTATAGGAATTCCCACCGTTTGTAAAGAAATGATATTGAAGATGACTTTCGTGAAAAAATGCAGCAAATATATAAATATATGAAATGATTATAGGCTTTTATTCATATTTTATTTCAATACGTGCTCTACGATAATTATGAAGCATTGTCTTCTGCTCTGTGACTGTTTCCGACAGTGTGCATACATCAAATCGTATATCAGTGAAAAATAATCGATCAATTATATAATATTTACTGGCCTTGAGGGGGACATCGAAAATGTTGCCCGTAACAGAATCATAATAGTCGAAGACGAGGGCAATATGGTTATTTTAAGGGCAACATTTTCGATATTCCCCGAAAGTAGAGCCTGTCAATATTATTATTATGACCTATATCATGTATATCATGTATATGCCTATCTTGTAGCAATGATGGACACGTCTGTTTGCCTTTCAGTCTCTCTGATTTCAGATAATTCACGCAGGTATGTAATCTGAGCCAAGCAATTATTGTGACGTAATTGTTACAGCGCGTATCCATTGTTTAAGCCTACAATTTAACGCGTACACAATAATACTGGGCGTATGCACTTTAATAAAAGCGCACTGACTAGAAAAGGTATGTTACTCGGGCTCTATGTTGACCTCACTTTTTGTACACATTAAAGTGAATGGTGAAACCCGGAAGAGGGAAAATATTATACAAATAATGAATGTTTAAGAGCGCAATGGACAGAATATTTCATGAGGTGAAAGGCTCCGCCTCGTTGAATGGATCATTTTCATCTTTCACCGAATGAAATATTCTGTCCATTGCACGAATAAAAAGATATTCATTATTTGTTTTATATGACACCTACAAATAGCTATCCTTCTTTTGACATTTTATGAATCAAGAAACAAGAGTGAAGGGACTTACATTTTGTTGCTGAGCGCGCGGCCGCGGAGGTCCGTCAATGTACTTGATAGTCGCATGCGCGCTGCAAAGGCAAGTCGTTTTTGCGTATGTAGACGCGCACGTTGGTGGTCGCAAGTGCAATGGACAATTTCGTATGGATCCAAAATTGCACGGTGAATGGATCAAATTTGCACGATTGATGACGTAATTGTTAAATGGGACAAATGACCAACATCAAACAACCAATCAAATGGCAAGGATCTAATTAGGTGTCATATAACAGGGAATGATGACCGCTCAGAATTAGGTCATTTGAAGACCGCGCAAAATATGAGTATTAACTACCCTGTAAAACTACCCCATATAGGTAATAATATTAGATGATATGATAAGATATAACATATTATTACCTATATGAGGCATTTTTGGGGCGCATTAAAAACGCATATTTTTGTCCGCTTGATTTGCACGTGCAATATGAGAGCATATTGCACGGAACGCTTAATTTCCCATAGACTACAATACTAAACTTGCCGTGCAATATTATGCCGTATTTTGTCTGGTTTGTTTGCGTGCGCGCAAATAATGCAACACATACACACATACGCACATGACGTCATAAAGAGGTTAAGTTAAACTTGTGCGATCACAATGAAGTATGATGAGGTGCTCTATTAACTGAATGTGGTAGGTTAAAATGATTTTTACTAAGTTCTAAATCATTTTCCTGCAGGATATAGATAATAATAATTATATTGGATGGCTTTATTTCATGGAATACCAGAAATATTCCACTCGTTAGGGCCAATATTCTCTGGTATTCCATTCAGAGCCATCCAATATAATATAAATAACATATAATACACACTAAGAAAAAAAGGTTCAAGTTTGCACCCTAAATGCAACACTGGCAGCACCTTTCGGGGTGCAATCTTGCACCCTACATGAAAAGGGTGCAAAAATGCACCTTTAAGTTCTTGTTTGCACCCTTTGATGCCCCTTTGCACCTTTAAGGATGCAAATTTGTACCTTTTCTAAAGGGTACACTCTGCACTCTTTAACGGTGCAAATTGTAGCTAACTGCACCCTTAAAGGTGCAAAAAGCTTCTTAGGGTGCAAAGTTGCACCCAAAAAGGTGCAACTTTTGTTGCATTTGAAGGTTGCAAAATTGTTCCTTTTTTCCTTAGTGTGTATATTCCTTTTATTATTTACTTTGAAAATATGTTCGCACATTGAGTGACAGACAAAAATCAAAAGTTATCTGTAAAAAGAATAACTAAAAGAGTGCTATACAACACGGTCCATACTTACACCAACAATATGTTCTTCATATTTTTTTTTCTCAGTATTTTGTTTTTAAACATCATACTCTTCCCGTCGTTTTGGCATTTACCAATATCTTAGCACCGGTGTGCGGTGTGCCCATTTTCCCATTCGTTATTTTTTTCATATTCATTTCAGTTTTCATCTCATTTTTCTCTATCATTGCATTGCATCCCGGCGTTATGCCCTTAAATGAGAACCGGTCTTCTATATCGGGTTCAGACCGACTGCCCACGAAAACGACTTACAAAAGGTTCCCTAGGCCAATAGCCAACGAGAACCATAAAACAGAGAAATATACCTACATAAAAGGGGAAATTTCTGTCTCTTATCGGCCATCTGTCTAGTGAACCTTGACAAAAATCCTGTCAGAAGGCCTGGGAGATCTGGTGGGCTGTCGGTCTCTTGGAATTTTGGTCCCTTGAGCTGTAGGCTTTTGGCATCAGCCCCTACATTCTCGGACATCATACCAAAGTTTTATTTAGAATTACTTTGTTTTGATTTTAATGCCGTATAAAAATTGTCCTTCTCTCTCTCCTTCAATTTTTCCAAAATCCAGATACATGTAATTTTTATGTTTTTCAACTCCACGCTATTCACTATGAATTAAATATTTGCCCTCTTTCATTTGCATAGTCAGAATAGGTATTACTAGTATATTAAAACAAAAAAAGTTTTTTTTCTTTTCTAATATCGTAATTACCTACCTTAAATGTTTATAAGCCCGTTTCGTTTAGGGCTTTCATTATCTCTGTATAATCAAAAATAAACAACAATTTCTCTGTCAAGACTTTTAAATGGTAATAATATCAATATAAAAATAACTCTTGATAAAATTAGATGGTAGTAGATCATGAGGATTAAGAGAGGGCATTGATGAACAAGAGCAATAGAAGAAGAAGAAGAAGAAGAAGAAGAAGAAGAAGAAGAAGAAGAAAAAAAGAAGAAGAAAAGTAAGAAGAAGAAGTAGAAGAAAAGAAGAGAGGGAGGGAGAGAGAGAGAGTTCATTTAGCAAGAGGGGAGGGGGAATTCTAATAATTGCTCTACAGTATGATATATCGATTTGCTTTACAAGAAAATAAGCACACTTGAATACAATCACTTGTGTAGGAATTGTAAATTTCACAGCTTTAAGAGATTCGACATAAAATTATCTACCTTAATTTAAATATGAGATCCAAGAATGGAGGAGATGATGTTACAATCACGATTTACCTTGATGTTTAGCTCAAAATATGACGAACTTAACCCTAATAGAGCCGGGTTATTTAGACCCATCTCACAGCCGGGGGGGGGGGGGGGCTGATTCCGCCCCCCCCCCCCCCCAAGATCTCGGCCGTCCACCGCACATTCGCAACGAAAATCGGCACACACGTCGCCGACCACGTAATCTACAAAACTGTATAGTCGATTTCTCCGAAAAATGTCACAACTAATTAATTATGCTAATTTATGCATAAAATTAATGGTTTGCTCTAATTAATTAAATAAAGCCCCAAAACTGCTAATTTTTTTGTATAGAGACTCTTTGTCAGATTCTGATTAAATACACAAAAACAAAAATTCGGTGAAATCCTTTTTTTCTTATGTATTTTATTGTTTTTTTAATTTCTTATGTATTTCTTTGTTATTCGACTTTTTGTTTTTTATTGTTTTTTTCGATGGAATTCGTCGGCGGCACTATTTTAATGATAAACAACATAAAAATTAATTGTTTTTAAACAGTAAAAGTAAAAATAATGAAACATTTATGAATTTTAGCTGGAAAAACAATTTGCATTGGATTTGTACACGAAATCACGTTTTTGAGCAATTTTGGGTCTGACATGCACTTACGAAATGTTGCGTAACTCCGGAACCGCACGCGCGGACATCACAAATTTGGTCTCAAAAGTTGCGCAAGACTTGAAAGAAAAAAGTAGTGAAGCGGCGTGGTGACTGCTTTTCGCGATGCGAACATATTACGCGAAACGTCGAGGGGGGGGGATCCGCCGAATCCCCCCCCCGGGCCTATTAGGGTTAAATATCTCCTCTCAGACCTTCTTGAATAAATGGAAGTTTATGTTTTTGTTGTAGCATGCCGAATATTGGGTCACTATACGATTTGATGTTTAATACTGTCACTGTAGGAGACAGTTATTACAGCATAAGACAATGTTTCATAATTTTCGTATAGGGCATGTAAAATAAGATATGACCAAAAGCCTATATTTGCTATAACTATTATTTCTTTGCATTTTTCTCCCCATGAAAGTCATCTCTAATATCATTTCTATGCAAACAATGGAAATTCCTATCCCTATTGCACTTTAGAGCATTTGTGACCAGGCACCACAAAACCACCCAAAAGTCGGACATGTGATTTTTAGTTACAGATCAAAGGTCTTACTCTTTAAGGGTCGTCATGGTCCAATTTTAGTTGTTGGTATTTCCTGAAAGAATACACCTTTCTCTAGGTAATTTTAAAATTTGGAAGCACCAAACTTGTATCAATTTGATCTTCCATAACTTTAAAACATAAAAAGATCTTGTATTGATGTGCGTCCAATATAATGAGCAGGATGCGCTTAATTAGTATGCCAATCTTTACGACAGTCTAATAATCCCTTTATGGAAATTTATATTGAGTTCTAATCTTCCTTTTGTCACCTTTGCACAATACCTCGCATGTCAGAGTGATTCATTTATATACAAACATTAAATCCTTATTTCTCACAAGTAACATTTTGTGTGACTGGGCATTCTACTCTTTATTCAGTGGGTTAGGAACGTCCCATGCTAGTGACTTACATGTATATACATGTGTGTATATATATATATATATCATTTTAAAGCTGAGAATCTACTTTTTTAGAATTAGACATTAACTAAAAATGTAGCGATTTTTTGGTGGTTTTGTTGTGCCTGGGGTGTTTCATAAGCTGTTCGTAAAGTTACACATGACTTTACGAATGACTTAAATATGACAAGCCAAATGGGGTGCTGAATCATTTTTAACTGCATCAACTAAAGTTGAATTGTGCAGATGTAAATTAACATTTTTATTACAACAAAAACATTAATGCAAAATATATTTGTTGCCATAATTTAATTGAGGTTAAAACATCAGGAAAAACTTTGGGCATCCTATCTGGCACTTCATATTCAAGCCGTTCATGAAGTCATGCGTAACTGTACCAACAGCATTATGAATCACCCCTGGTCATATTTTTAAAACTAAATCATTCAAACCGTTATATAAAGCATGCATATCAACTGTTAGTCGACATGCTTTAAGAAAAAGAAATCCTGTACTTGATTAAGAACAGATTTGATTTGAATTTATTGCCATCCATATTTGAATTGGACACACACTCATTTTTAAGGTTTCACATTTTCTATTAACAGATCCAGCTATACCATGAGCTACCATTAGAAACATAAATAAGAAATTATTCAGACTTTTACAGGAAGCATTTTAGTATACAAATGGAACAAAACTATCTGAAATTATAAACAAGCAAGATAAGAAAGAATTTTAAGAATAGCATGTGGAATTGATGTATATAAGTCTCTCTCGTAGAATAAAAGTTTCGCGAAAGGGTCTATTTTTCGCATACTTTGCTAAATCTTTCCCAAATGTTTAAACATATGTATACCAAAATAGTAGATCATGATTTGTATAGGCAACTTAAGATGTTCAGTGAGATTTCATCGTGTCATTGAAATTATTATCATTGCTATGGCAGATTGAGACTCTTGACATCCGATATGATGATCTCAGTAAACGTCCCTCAGCATCACGTGGTCTCGCTCAGTTGGTCTGTAAGATGCCTCATATAAAGATCCTAAAACTCAGCTCACGATTTCACAATGGACTGCTTCACGATGACTTTTACTTAACATCATCCTCATTGGCATCATCTACCAAGGTACGGATATGACCATAATATATTCTGTAGTACTCTAAGGTTACGTTTATAGCTCAATTGCGAAGCCAGAATCAGGGTTTAGAATCACGGTTATGAAACGCTGTGTCATGTTACCCTCTCTTTAGCTATTTTCTCCAAGCAAAGTAGTTCTCTGTCGCTGGATTTGGCTACCGCACCGAGTGAGTTTTGAACGTCGACCTCTACCTCATATGGGTACGCACGGCTCTATGCGAGCAGTTGATGCGGCCGGTCAACCAAAATAAGGAGCCCTACACGCTGTGTAAGCACAAAGAAAGCGCATAGAAAAATAGAAGATTATTCCACAAAAACGAGTTTTAATGTCATAAAATTGAAAGTATAGACGTGCTTTGTCATTTGGCAAGTAATATGCCTTTATTTTCTCCTTATTCTGCCTTTCGCAACAATTCTCTCCCCGTGATGGTCCTCTCTTTCTGCCTCATTAATCCTTCTCTCTTTATATGTTTCATTTATAACAACTTTTTTCCCGTTTATCTCAAGTTTAACCTTCATTGTAGCCCTGTAAATTCTTCCTTCCTTCAGTTTATCTTCCATTATAGGCTTATCAGTAGTATCTCATTGACTTTCTTTATTATATCCAAGCATCGCTTCCTTCATCTTCAACCAGTCTCTCTCATCTCAGGTTCTTTTTATAACCCCCTTCCATCCTTCTCTCTTTCATTCTTCACTCTTTTTCAAATGGCCTTCTCTTACATTATACCCCACCTTTCACTCTATCCGATATGCTATCCTTAAAATATTATCATGATTATAGTCTCCTTCAGTTTATTTCTCCTTTATTAGGCCTAATATACCTTCTTTTCTCTAACCATTCATTTTTCACCTCCTATATCCCCTCCTTGTTTTATTGAGTTATGTGTAGGAAACAAAACCAAACACAGTACGTGGAACACCGTGTACTGATTACGATCCCATTGTACTCCTATGCAAAAAAAAATACGTGAAAAAAAACTTGATTCGTATGAATAAACATTTGTTTGACCAGTCTGTGCGGTTAGTTTGTGGAAAAAGACTTTACAGTGCTGAATTAATATTCTAAAAATGCATGAATTTGTATTGAAATAGTATAGCTGCGGTGTTTTCCTGCGAGCCCCAACATGGCGACCGGTCGCATCAATCGTTGAGGGCGTTGCTTTATCCACTGGTAGAGACAGATGGTTTGAACCGTGTTTTGAAACCGTGTTTCTGCGAAATAAAAAGCTCCGGAAACAACCGTATTTTGAACTAAACGTGTAAGAAAACGCCGATTCTTGCCTGGAATAAAGGAGCTGTAAAGGCACAATAAGCACTCCAAATCAAGTTTTGTTATAACGTAGGTGAATATTTTTAAAGTATATAAGATAATTTGAATGTTCAAATTAAGATGGAGTCGGTAAAATTGGGGGTTTTTTAAGTGAAAAATAAAACAAAAAGTGACAAATATTTGTATATACCACATCTTCATAACATGCAACATTATCAGCTAGTGAAGGCTTTTAAAAAAAGGATTGAGGATAAAGGGTAGGTGTCAATTAGTTCATGGGTACCACTTCCGTTTAAACGGTTACATTGTCGTTTCTCCGAAGGTTCATAATTCCGAAGGTTCGTTACTCCGACGGTTGGTAAGTCCGAAAATGAAACAGGGTTCATAATTCCGAAAGTTCGTTATTTCGAAAATTTATGTGAACTTGAACTTGAACTTCAATTTTATTTATTCAATAACATTAAAAAACAAAATCCCTAAGGTATACACGTTTAGATACAACATAGTTAAGGATAAAAGGAACCAGAATATATCATGCATTATAATAACGTCTGGTACCTTTAAACATTGGAAAACATTGTTCGGTAATAGAATAAACAACAACAAAAAATGGAACGGTAAATTTTAAGAGGATTATAAACAACTATAATACAAATATAAATGCATGAAAGGTCATTAAACATTGTCTGGTAATAGAATAAACAACAAAAATGTAATGGTAAATTTTAAGAGGATTGTATACAAAACTATAATACAAATATAAATGGATGAACGGTCATTATCAAATATCTAACTGTTTAATCAGATACTTAAAGAAGTTTTTATCAGTCATGTATTTAAGAGGTATTTAACTAGTGTCTTCCTAAAGCAAGATATTGTGGCTTTGTTCGCACAGCAAGTGGTATATGATTCCACACCGAACTACCTACAAATGAAACTGAATATTTCCATTCGGTCGTTCTGACCTTGGGTATAGACAAGTAAGTTTTCCCCCTTTTTCCTTGTCCGATAATTATGCTGAATAAAAGAAAAATATTTAATAAATGAATGAGGTAACTTTCCATTTACAAGTTCATACATAAAGCTACATATACAAAGTTTGTGCATTTGATATAATTACATTTAAAATCTTTAACTTTTTAAATAATGGTTTTGAGTGAGTCATGACTGAACCAAATGTTTTTTTTTTACTTTAATAACAGTATACAGTTTAGATTCGTTTCATAAGTGCTACCCCATACTTCAATACCATATGTGATATGAGGTTGCACCAAATTTTTGTAAAGTGGAATCAATATTTTCTGGGGCACAAAATTTCTTAGTCTAAAAATATTACCTTGGATAATACTTGGATGTAGGCAATTAAAGTTAAAAACTCATTTGCCTCTCGTTGACATCTGGTGAAGAATCTAGACTGGTACACTTTTAGTGGGGCTGTATAGCAGTAGAAGAACATGGACAGGCAAAAGACTCTTCTGGATAGAATTTATCTTTACATGACGATCAAATCTTCAACAAGTTGGATTTGAAACTATTAAGTGACGTGCTCTCCACCACATCAGAGGAAAGGTTGTTCCATTCATTAATGCATCTCTGTGAAAAAAGCCATGACTGAGCTTTGAGTAGACTTGCTTCTTTGCAATCTTATACTCTTATACTCTTATACTCTTATACTCTTATACTCTTATACTCATATGAACGATCAACATGATGAAAGAAGTGTGACTGATCAAGTTCGTCTATAGGCCATGCATGACTTTGTAGATCTGAATCATGTCTGCTCTATGGCGTCTATAGGCAGGAGATGGCAAGATGTTTTACTCTCTCCTCATAACTCAAATGTCGTATTGGGTGTATTTGGCGAGTTGCTCTACGTTGTACCTTTTCTATTTTGGTTATGTCTTTTTTCAAAACTGGATGCCACACAGTAGAGCAGTACTCAAGACTGGGTCTTACAATTGATTTGTACAAATTCATAAAGCCTGTTCTGTCCAAGGTAGAAAAGGTGCGCTAATGATTTCAAGATTACGATTCGGGGCAGCACATACACCATTCACATGATGCGAACATTTCATTTGCTGGTCAAAATATTTTCGTCTGACATGTAGTAATTGAAGCAAGGATATTTTCTACCATGGATGGCCTTACACTTCTCTTGATTAAACGGTAGTTGCCACAAAAGGGACCATTCCAAGAGTTTTGTCAGAGCGGGTTGTAGATTTTTAACATAATGCCAATTTTCTTTCTCATACATTTGTTTACATTCTCAATATGTTTTTCCACGTTAAGTATCTGCTATTCCAGAACTCCTTTTATTTCAAATGTTTCTCGAATTCCACTGATAAAGACATAATTTGTTTTTGATAAATTGATTGTAAATTTGTTTGCATTACACCAGCTTGCTACCTTTTTGAGATGTGTATTAACTTCATGCCTATCAATAGTAGACTGTCCGACTGGAAACGTATGAAAAAGGTTTGAATCATCAGAAAAGAGTCTAAAGCTAAAATAATCTGTACAGTCTGGCAAGTTGTTAATATAGATTAAGAGGAGTATTGGCCCCAATACAGGTCCTTGCGGTATACCGCATGTTGTTGTCTTCCTTGGTGAGCGTATTCCGCCATATTTTACAAACTGAGTTCTGATGTATATAGATCATTTTTAAACCACACCAAGGGTAATCCCCTAATTTCATAGCGTTCTAGTTTTCCACACAATATAGAATGGTCTATTGTGTCAATCTGCCTTCATCAAGCGAGTCATTTATCAGATTTGTGAGGGACGACTTAGTACTATATTGCTTACGAAACCCATAATGGTGGCTGCATAAACTGTAATTGTTCCTCAAGGTAAGCAAACATTCCTTTATTTACCAGTTTTTCAAGGACCTTTGTAAAAAGAGGTAATACTGAAATTGGACGATAATTTGCAGGGTCATGTTTCCTTCCTATTCTTTAAGATTGAGTTACTTTAGCTACTTTCATACCACTTGGAAATTTTCCCGTCAGAAGGGACATATTAAAGATATAGGAAAGTGGTTCTGCAACGAATTCTGCGGCATCATTGAACAAACGTGCAGGAATCATAGCCATATGCTTTATTTACACTGAGGGATACAAGATGGTACCTACCATGGGCGTTAATCGTGACGTAACTCTATTCATCATGGGGGGGGGGGGGACGACACAATAGCCGTCCCCCCCCCCCCCATGATGAATAGAGTTACGTAACGATTAACGCCCATGGTACCTACCTTCGTAGAATGTAAAATTGGACATCAGTGAGGCTGAATGGCTACTTATTCTAGTACAACCTTGTATCAATTGCTGTAATCCCAAACAATGAAGAGAGGTGAGAAACGTGTTTGCAGTATTACAAGCATTGCGAATATCAAAATTTTAGTCCCCCATTAGGACACATGCTTTTTTGTCAACTTTAAATTGCTCTATTATAGTATAAATCAAGCTATTCTGAAATTCAGCCACATCTGTATTTGGTTTTCTAGATATAATACCAATAACTGTAGTCTGTTTATTAAGAAAAATTTTCAGCCATATAGATTCTGCATGTATAACATTGCCATGTAAAATTGGTTGAAGAATGAATGCACGCCGCAATACCATCACCCCTAACCTTGGAGTCACGGCAGCTGACTTCTAAATTATACTGATATATACCCAAAGAATCCAAGGATGAAACATTCCAGACTTCAGATATTCCAACTATATGAATTTTTTACTCAAGGCATTGCTCAAAAAGCAGTTTAAGTTGATCAAGATATTTGTTATGTGATCTAATGTTAAAGACCTCAGCCTGACCAAATTTTGAAATATACACTTTATTCATCCACGGGAAGCTATATATTTTCTGAACAAATTGAAACCAACTTCATGAGATTCCGTTTCCTGTGGAATGAGTAACAGCGTCCCGAATGTTGAGCCCCGGTGGTTTTTCTGACGAAAGCCCCGTCTCTGAGGAACGCTACTTTGCGGGGGGTGAAAATTTGATGACGACATATCGTGTAGACGCACTCGGAGCTGTATACATGACATGTCGTCACACGTCTAGCGACCCCCTGCAGTTTCATCTCTTGTTACGCAATAGGGAGGGGGCGGACAAAAAAAAAAATTATCTTTTTTATTTTTTATGGATAAACGGAGACGAAAATTTATGAATACCCAGGGTAATTATATTCTTTGTTTACTAAGCTTTACGTCAATATATGGTTGTTTTGGGTCAGGTTGAGGTCTTTAATATGCGATACAATAAATTATTTGTACACTCGTTTTTAAACGTATTGTCAAATTTAGCTGGACTTAAGTGGTAAACGATTCTGCGTGAAGTTTATTAACATCGTCATCATTTTCAATCATAATGATTATTTACAAAAAATGGTATGCAGAGTTATAAAAGATAAAAAAGGGTTATAAAACATGAAGTCTGAAGTTGTTATATTTCACATCTGTAATCCATACTTCAAATAGTTCATCTGTTCGGAATTACGAACCTTCAGAATTTTGAACCCTTTTTCATTTTCAGAATTACGAACCTTCCGGGTAATGCATCAAATGTGCGGAATTATGAACCCGCTGGTATGGGAAATTTGTGTTTCGGAATTACGAACGTTCGGAAAATGAATTAGTAATTAATTTACTGGTTAGCAATCAATTAATGTGTTTGGGTGAAAACCCATTCGCGCCAACATCAACAATGCCTTGCCTGATTTGGATTCCACTGCACAGTGGGCGAGAAAGCCCTGCGAGAAGACAGGCATACAATTCGCTCCGTCGAGCTCAGAAATGCATCGAGAGAAACGGACGCCATGTGGAGGATTGAAAGCTATGTCCAAGTACCCAAATTGACTATGAAAAAGGACTTTACAGTGAAAATCACTGAATGTTATGATTTCTGGCTTTATTTATTTGTTCATTTATTCATTGGTTCTCATGTTTATTTGTCTTGATTAAACATGATGCTGCATAAACTTTACGCTCATTGTTTGTGTGAATGTTGTCTCTGTTTCAGCAGGTAATCATACGACTTGGCGAAAAAGAGTTTGACTATCTTTCAAACAATGGCTGTTATGCACTGAACCGTAACAGCAATATTGAAACGAATGTTACACAGGAATACATACTCTATCCATACATGCTAAAAAATACTCTGTTAATCTCACATTTATAAAACAATACTCAGTTTAAAAAGTGTAACATTCTTTCTGACTCACACTGTAGAGGCACGATAGGGACGTACTTGAACCCCCCCCCCCCCCCCCCCCCGCCCGCCTCTGGGCAATTGCTTCTTTAAGAAAGTTTAAAAACAAAATGATGAATCTTGAATATCATAAAGTAGTGAGCTGTAAGAAATCGTTGAAACAAAATATTATCGTTTGTATTATTATTATTACTATCACAGATTGAGACTCTTGATATCCGGTACTGGGATCTCAGTAAACATCCCCCTGCATCAGACAATCTCGCTCAGCTTATTTGTACGATGCCTCATTTGAGGAATCTGACACTCGGTGGTCAGTATCATGATGACTTCTACTCAACATCATCGTCAATGGCATTATCTGCAAAGGTACTGGTTTGGTCGCGTATCTTTTCATTAGTACTGAAACTGAAGTCATGCTTCAAGTAGCGAGAAATTTGTGTATGATTTATTTTATGTATGAGTCAGCTTTGTTGACAAACGCATGACTTGCCCTCGCTTTGAAAACGAAGACAATGTGAATGAAACGGAGGTTGTATGAAAAGCCGTCATTTGCAATTTTCTCGTTGCTTCAAGCATGAGTACGGTTGCAAAAGTAGCAAATGAAAAATGACATTTCTTCACATAAATAGCCGTAGAATCAAAACGCCTTACCCAAAACTGTGTAGAATTTTCTATCCAATAGACCAAAACTAATGATATTGTGTCAGTGATGTCGTTGGGATGACAGATCTCAAGTGTTCCATTCTTTCTGGGCCACTTTGTATAAACCAGAGATTCTCTTACTTCTGAAACCAAATACAATATCTCTAAACTAGATAGTTTGATCATCTAAATAAGAGGGAGGCAAGAGCATCGAAGATAAGGAAGCAGAAAGGAAGAAATTCGAATTTCTTAAAGTGCAAAATAAGCTCTTTAAGCAGTTTAACAGAAAGGGGGAAAGCAAGTATAGATGATAAAGAAATAATTAATATAGAAAATCTCCCTTTCATGCAGCAGTAAGTACAGCTACATATGTGTTGTGATTGAAATGTTGATTTCTTATTGTTAGTAATAAACAAATGGATATTGCCGACAGGTCTGGAAATTAGATCTCTCTGCTTCTATTTCTGCTAACACTATATACGGGAAACAATAGGAACACAAATTTGAAAGGTTTCCTGAAAAACAATATTTATTTCTAGTATCAAAAAAGACCCTTTTCAATATTTCATTTATAATGAATTGAAGAAATGGAAAGTAGGTGTTGATAGTATTTGCCGAACAATTTCTTGCAATTTAGGGATTATAAATAAGGTTAAGTTTTTTCTGCCAACTTTCTCCCTGCTAATGCTTTAATGGACATTAGTTTTGCCCTGCTTAAATTATGGCATTATTGTTTGGGGAAAGACACATAATTCTTGTCTTCATAGAATACTACTTCTACAAAAGAAAGCTATGCGTGTTATTTGTAATACTTCCTGGACATACCATACTGATGCTTTGCTTATCGAAAATAATGTCTTGAAGATAAATGATTTATATCCCTATAACCTCGGTCAGTTTATGTACTAATTGAATAATAATGCGCTACCCACAATCTTCAATTTAATACTCAACAAAAATAAAACTATACACCAATACCCCACACGACAATCTGACCAATTCCATCTGCCATTAACTAGAACTATACTTGCTAAATCGATATTCACTTTC
The DNA here is from genome assembly GCA_025617745.1 of Heliocidaris erythrogramma. Taxonomy (NCBI): domain Eukaryota; kingdom Metazoa; phylum Echinodermata; class Echinoidea; order Camarodonta; family Echinometridae; genus Heliocidaris; species Heliocidaris erythrogramma. The sequence goes on from CM046858.1 coordinate 20,115,046, forward strand.
ACAGGCCCGAAGCTTTGAACCATTTTTCATGAAAGCATCAAAAATGGTCCTAGTTTGAACTCTTTCAAATCTAAATTTTAAAAATCTCTCTTACACTCTTAGAAATATTGGGCAAAATTTTACCCAAATTTTACCCAACATGAGGGTCCTTATGAGTCCGACCAACTTTTGGGTAAACTTTACCAATTTCATTCTTATTTTTGACCAATGTTGGGTAAATGCATGTAAAAGTTGAGCAAGATTTAACCAACCTATGCCCAATCTTCATTTACCCAGTGGCACTTACCCAACATTTCTAAGAGTGTAGGTAATTCTCAAGCGTCGGCTCTTTAACTCATCATCCCTCAACCTTCTTCACGTTATTTCACTCCATGATGTACTCGATCATGTACCCATTCATTTTATACTGCCATCCGTATTCCGGTCGGTCCGTGTTTTGTTGTGTGTGTTATAGGTAAGAGTCCTACCCTCTCATCTTTCCTTGTCTCCATTCTTTCCCGGTCCCGTTTGCTCCTTTTATGTTCTGTCTATCCGGTTTATGTATTCGTACGTTCCTTTTTTACAGATTACACTATTTTTGCAACTATAAGTTAGAGGGGGATGCAATCTATATGCTCAGCTTTTTACAGTCCCCTCCACGACCAACCTAATTTATAATGTTGTTATGCCTATATTTAAAATAAATTACATGGTTAGGTTTCATTGTTTTGCTATGTACATGACAAACCCATGTATTTTATTTTGTTGAAAGTGGAAATAAATAAAATGAAATGAAATGATATGAAAAGGGTCAGCATCACCTTTGGAGATCTAAAAAAAAACACTGTCAAAACACCTTTCCAATTTTTGTTCCTATTCCAGACGGTTGTTCATATTCACCCCATTTTACGATTACCGTACCTGAAAATAGCAAAACAATAGCAATAAAAACTATTTATATTATATTTGTTGCATATCAAATGCAATACTGGATTAAACTCTAGCTTGTATCACACCTTTCCAGGAAAAATCCTAATGGGTACCATGTATGTCGATAAAGAAAACAGAACAGACAATAACTTTTGTGAAGACATAGAAGGCATGAGAAACAATTGAATGGATCACTATGTCAATATCTCGCTACCCTTGCAAGCCTTCATATTTGTTATGATGTGTTTACATAATGTTCCCGGCGGCCACGTTTCAGCCCACCGTGAACAAAATGGAATGGACGTAAGACAAGCGGGGGGGGGGGGGGGGGGGGGGGGAGGGATGTGCAAAAGTGGCAGGCCGTGATTACCGTGGATGAAGGGCCTGATTTTTGAACTGTCAAAGAAGCTGCCATGGCAGTCACGGTGCGGATGAGAAACCTAATAGGCCGTAGTAAAATGGGGTGAACGCAACAAAACGTGACAATACGTACAAGGCCGTAACAAAACTTTTGTGGGACGGGAAGCATGTGAATTCCCTGGCATCTCTCAGATCTTGATCAGAACGTGAGAAACATGAGGGACCCCATCAGAACGTGACGGGAGGGGCAGGGAACGTACTGGCATCCGTGGTATACCGCTGGCCGAACCGTATTGCGCCTTTGAGCCTCCGGGACTCAGCATCAGCAGCCCCCCCCCCCCCCCCCCCCCCCACACACACAACGCGTAATGGATACCGTGATAGACCGTGAGAAAACTTAGCAAAACCTAATAAAACGTGAATACGGAGAAAAACATGGCCAAAATCCAACGGCGCACTTCTTTTCTGGCAAACGGAGCTGCCGTGACCGCCGGGAACATAATGTAGACGTAGCATATTACAGAATAAATATTTATGAGTTAAAGTGTGTATTTCATTTTCTAATCTTGGAATAACATTTTTGCCCTTCATGAATCTAGAGGATAAAAAATTGTACAGGCATAAGCTCTAACAATATGTTGATAGCCATAATACACATAGCCTGGCATTTTTAATGAAATTATTAACATGAGCTAACATCCTCAAATAGCAAGAGTAGAACATGTATAAGGAGAGCATTATTCATAGGTTGACGAACAACAGTATACGAATGGGAAATATATATATTTAAAAATTCAGAAATAAAAGCACACTATAAGAATGATATTTTTTATAGTGAAAGTGATCTATTAGTCTCTAAGGAGAGAAAAATAAGTTGGGTAATGGCGTATATTTTTAGAATTTTGTTGAATAAGCTAATTCTTTTCTAAATGTGAATATGGTGAAGTACGTGTATATAACCAATTCATGAAAAAACAACATTGAAACACTAATCACATACAAGTTCATTATGTGTTCAGGTGAAAATTTATCAAAATCAATATCATTAAAACATCAGATTGAGACTATATACATCGATTTTGAGAATCTCAGTGAGCGCCGCTGTGCATCACGTGATCTCGCTCAGTTCATCGGTAAGATGCCCCATTTGAAGAACCTGACACTCGACGTACAAGACAATGAGTTGAACCTACATGATGAATTTTACTCAACATTATCGTCGATGTCATCATCTCTAAAGGTACTGAGTAATATGATAAATTCATATTATATCTAGTGATCTATGATATGAAATTCAAACCTATACAGTTTCCCAATACTATATAGACGTGTAGTTAATCAAAAAATCATATAACTCAACTTGCTGTAGTAGATTATTTGATCGTCCAAATTAGTACACCTGTACGATGAGGTAGGATAAAAATTATAAAATTGAATCAAAAGATCCCTTGAAATTGCAGAAAACAAACAAAACAACTTTGATCATCAATAAATTGTGATTGTACAAGATTTACATTTCATGAGGAAGTATAAGAACATGTATATGAAAGCAATCGTGGAGTCGCGAACTGTGCATGTGCGTTATAGACGAAAGACTCGGTTACTACTTAAAATTATGAAATATAAAGCCCAAATCTCCAACTTTCTATTCATTCTATGCCTGTATCCTTGAACTATGAAATATAGAATATTAATTCCCTGTCTAACTCTCCATACCCTTACATTTTGTCATATACAAAATTGATAAGAACACGTGTATTTTACAGTCAAAATTAGCAATAACACTTTGATTTCCTTTGACCCCTGAGTATATAATCTTATACAGAACTAGATTTTGCTTTTGCAGAATTGCAGGCCGTTAAGTGTGTGATTTTCAATGGTTGTTCAGATAAATTGATATCGATCATTACATGACAGATACATACACTTGACATCGAGAATGTGGATCTTAGTGAACGTCGCTCTGCATCACGTGATCTCGCTCAATTCATCTGCAAGATGCCTTATTTGAAGAACCTGTCACTAGGCAAACAAGAGTTTGTCCTCCTTCACGATAGCTTCTATTCAACATCATCGTCGATGGCATCATCTGTAAAGGTGCTGATAAATATATATATTCCTAGTACCTAAGTTGTTTTGTTATAATTGACGTGTAATAAACATTTTGTTACTTCTAAAATCTACCAATTAAGGTTTATGATTTTACCATCCAAATTTGTACACCAGCAGGACGAGGCAGGTAAAGAACTGTTATGAAATTAATGGTTTTCGGTGGTTATGCAAATGCAGTATCATCGACCATTTGTAATGACTGATACCATTCACCAAATGTCCTTTTTTAATGTCATAAATAAATGAGATGGTAAGGGTTTGCGCAATTACACGGTAAAACAGTTTGAAAAATAAATATTTGTCCCTATGTCCCTATTCCCTCCATCTTACGGTACGTATATAAAGAAGTGATTACATATTAAAAGTAACATTTTTGTATTGAACAACGCGATATTGCTAATCTATTTTTTTTATTTACCAATAAATATGAATGCAGGAACGAGATAAATATATTACTGATGTATGTCTCTAATAGAAAAACAGAAAGAAACAGAAAGAGTATAAAAATTTATGTTAGCATACGCTGGAATGTGCGAATTCGTCCCTACATGTAAAAAATATTTGTACCAAAGTAGTAGAGCATAATTTGTGACCTTGCACCACATAAACCACTAGAAGGTAGCCAGATATGATAAATGCAGCAACGTACTTTTTGAAGTTGTAGCCAGGGTCATAAAGAAACCTAACAAACTCAAGACAAGACATACACTGATCTACAAAAATCGCCCCAAATACCCCTTTTACATTGTTTGGTGCTCCAAAACTTTGGAATTACATAGAAAGAAAACAGTATTTTCTTCCAGTATATGACCAAGTTGACCATGTATGCCTTTTTATAGCTAAACCTACAGAGAAACTAAATATTTCAACCTCCGATTTTTTTATTTTTTTTTTTTTGGGGGGGGGGTTTCTTTTGTTTTTCGTTTGTTTGTTTTTGGGGGGGTTTTTTGGTGCGTGGTCGCATGTGTGTACACTGTATAAGCAAATAATGAATATCGGTGAGTATTCAAAGAGAGTATTGTCATTATTATGACAGATTGAGACTCTTCATATCGGGTGTAAGGATCTCGGTGAACGTCGCTCTGCATCACGTGATCTCGCACAGTTTATCTGTAAGATGCCTCATTTGAAGAATCTGACACTCGACGGAGAAGACGACGAGGTCTTCGTTCACGATGAATTCTACTCGAAATCATCGTCGATGGCATCATCTGTACAGGTATTGATTTCTCATATTTCCGGTTCCATACGCACCTACACTGAATCAGATTGACGTAAAATGATTTAGTAAGTGTTCGGCTTATTTCACTAGGTTTTAAGTTACATATCTGATTTGTTGGAAAATGGTGTAAATGAAACAGAATTGTTTTATTTATAAAAACAAAATAATTTCCGAAATATTACCTAAAATATATTTCCTTTTTATGTTATTTTTACCTCCATGTATACTATGCACACACTAAAAAAAACTTGTTTCACATTTATTCGCCATATACTCTCTAAATTTGAAAGTCTTATATTTAAATCTTAAAGACTTACTTTTAAATCTAACAGAGACTGATATTAGTGACGAAACCTTTGGGATTTAAAATAAGTCTTTATTAAGACTTAAAATTTTAAAACCACAAAAGACTTAAAACATAAGTCTTTTAGATTTAAAATTTAAATCTTTTCAGTTTTACCTTTAAATCTTTTTAAGGTTTATTAACAGATAAATCTTTTGGAGATTTAAATTTTCAGAGGAAGTGGGACTGGAGAAAAACAACAACATAGACTCAAAATGTGCAATTTATTCCGGCAAACATTAATTTATTTGAGTGCAGCTCCATAACAAACACATTAAATGACATTCAAACATAATATCATAATTGCAAGTGTCAAATGCAGAAATAGAGACCGGCCTTATTAAGGTGTAATGGTGTATGGTTGATCCCAACGAAAAGTGTATACACGGCAATGTCGATCCGACTTATCTGAAAAACAGTAATCACACTATGAACATGGCGAACAAAGAAGCGGACAAAATATACAGCTCCTCATTGTACCTTCCACAATTGCCCTGGTAGACAAAAGAACATCCCTTCATTGCTATTATGTAAAAACATGTAGAACAGGTGTCACATGCATATTCACCTGTTCTGCTTATTTTACATAATAGTAATGAAGGGATGTTCTTTTGTCTACCAGAGCAATTGTGGAGGGTACAATGAGGAGCTGTATATTTTGTCCGCTCTCTTTGTCATCGTGTTCATAGTGTCATCTGGCTCTCACTTGCAGTTAATATGTGCAAGATTCACACAACCGCAAAAAGAAAGATGTCGTCGATCGCACGCTTGGCTTGAATGTTCGATCACGTGTTGCATCATCGTAAATCTGATTGGCTTAAAGCTTAAATATTCTTAAAAGATTTAAACAGGATATTTTGTTCGCGGTCTCGAGAGAAAAATTTAATCAAAGAACGTGGAAAATAAGTCTTAAAGACTTAGATTGTTGTAAGTCTCAATTAAGATTTAAATTTTAAGTCTTTCAAATTTAGAGAGTACATGTAGATAAGTATTCATATTTCTTCAATAATTTCTTCAATTTCTTCAATTAATTTTGTATTAATGTTGATATTTATACTCTGTATTGTCGAATAATTGTAAATTGTTATGAAATGCGGAAATAAAACCAAATAAACCAAACCAAATACCGCTGATGTTAATATATTTTATTTCTCTCATGCGAAATGAAAGGCAATAAATAACTTGACATAACGCCCCTCCTACTACAAGTGAATTCCGTTCTCTATGTACAGGATGACCACCAGAGTGGTGACACGAGCCCCATCCTGACTGAGCTGACAATTGAAGATCGGACACTGAAGAAATGGCAGGATTGTTGTTCCATGTTTGACAGTGTGCAGAGGGTCACTCTATACGTCCGGGAAAGGATCAACTCTGACGTCATCCAGAGGATTCATCTACCAGGAGCAAAAGAACTAACCATTCAAACACATGAGTATGCAGCTGAGCCAGTTGGTCTCCACGAAAAGCCCACCACCCTACCCAATGCCCTCCAAAATGCCTCCCCTCATCTCGTGAAGGTGACATTCAGCGATCTCGACATTGGCAACAGTAATATCGAATTCATCTTACAAGTTTTCAGATCAGCTTGTGACCTAAAACATCTCAAGATTATCAGGTATGATATTTTTTGTCGATTATTCAAAGAGCGCTTTAACATCTGTTTTTTTTTTTCCTTCTATTTTTATCCTATACTCTCTCTCTCTCTTCCCCTTAAATTTTTTCCCGCTCGGTTTTTCGACTCTGTCGTCTCTGTCATCTTTTTTTCTGTCTCTATATATCTTTGTTAAGTCTCTGTCTCTTTCTCTCTCAGTATCGGTGTTTTACTGAAAATGTAAAATGCCATTGACCGTAATAGCTACCCAAGAGAATTATCGAGGGGAATTTGATATTGTCCCCTTTGACCTCACAAGTTCTTGCATTTCCCACGATCTACGTAAAGTTGTTAACTAATGCATGCATGTTGAAAATTAATGTATTAAACAGAGCTTTATGGAAACATAAATTACAAAAAATGAGTAAATATAGATGTATCTTTCCTAAAAATAATGAAAAATCATTATTTTATCAATGGAAAATATGCAATTTTAGCAATATTCCTTCGTTTCCAATGAAAAAAACAAAATTGGCTCTAGCGCTATTAAAACTTTCCCTACGATTCCTCATTTTGGTTAGATACGCAAGAAAGTCATAGTGATGAATCAGTGAATTGTACATTTATCTAACAACAGATGGTATTTGCTTGAGCTGAATTTGCTAGGTAGAGTTGTGTCAGAAAAAAAGATCTCGTTGCCAAATCGCCGAGGCTGACGTAACAGAAAAAATATTATAAAATTGTCCCACGCGTTGAAATATGTGTACGGATGTGGTGTATGATTTGAGCGAGCGAGCGAGCGAGCGAGCGAGCGAGCGGTCCACGCGCAACCTCTGAATGGGCTGACGACATGAATATCTTAAGGGCAGATCGTGAATTTGGCATCACTGCGCATAATTTGCTGCTCCAAATTGCTGCAATATATCGTGTGAAAAGGACGTAATATATCTGCATAGAAAGAAATCGCTTTAGTGAAACTTTCTCTAAGTATGCACCCAGAGGCGGCGGCGCGTCCTTCAAAATGGGGGGGGGGGCACCAACAAAAAGGGGCACTTTGGGAGAAAAAAGGGCACCTACAAAGGGTGAAACAAGGCGGAAATGCCTCTTTGAGACATAAGTATACCGCTACATTCTGATTAATACACTATAGAGGATCATTTTCGACACATTATTTTTATGTCTTAACATGGTTCTAGATAAAAACTACTTTGCAGTTGAGTGTAATGGTGTGATTATTCATTTGCGAGAGAGCGAAGCGAGCGAGTAAAATTTTGAACATATTTTGAATAGCAGCGATTTTCCTAATATGATAAGAAGACAATGGTAAAGGGAGCGTAGCGAGCGACCTTTGGAAAATTTTTAGAAAAAATTGTCCTCCTTCCTGTTATGATTTAGGGGCACTGCTCATTTTTGTTTAACTTAGGGAATTGTGCCCCTCCTGCCCCCTGCTCCACTGCCTTTCATTGTGCTGAAATCAGTAGGGGAATCTATTATAATGAAGCCTCTCTGATTATTTGAAGCTAGGTAGGCCTATGTGGCTCTTTTGTTAGCCTTTTGACAAGGCCTCGTGACTTGGCTATTTCCCTCGTCATGCTGTGCCTGAGATGAGACTAGCCGGCGACGAAAAGAATCAACACGGCCCTGGTGAACGCGCGATCGAGCGACTTTAGTCGCGAGGCCTTTTGGAACCTGGGGTTCCATCGTCCGATATGAATTATTCACGAGTTGACATTCGTATGCTAAAACACGCCTACCGAGGATCATCGACCAATCACAACGGTATCTGCGGGGCTTGCTTGCTGATTGATTAGGAGTTCTGTGGCCGCGGTGCCGGGTGCTGAGCGAGCTAGCTCGAGCTAGCTAGATGAAGGCGAATTTGCATACCAAATTAATGCTGACGTCATGCGAAGATACGTTCGCTGATTGGCTCCTACCTATAAGGTAGCAGATCCTCGCTAGGAACAAAGGATAGCATAAGAAATACAGGCCAGGTTCCAAAAGGCCCTCGCGACTCACGTCGCTCGATCGCGCATTCACCGGGCTGGGCGGCTAGTCTTGTTATGCAGCCACTAATAGCTTACTTGCCGAGAAAAATAGCCAAGTCACGAGGGCCTTGTCAAAAGGCTACTCTTTTGTGGACTTTAGGGCACAGTTTGTAAGCGACAACGGAGTATATATAGGTACAATATATTAAATATATTTAGGTATATAGGTAGGGCACTTATCAGAAAACAAAAGGGGGACTTACCAAAAGGGGAAATAATACTATTAGAAAGAAGAAAGGGGGCACTGATCAGAAGTAAAAGGGGCACTTAAAAAGAGGCATTTATCAGAGGTGAAAAAGGAACTTTAAAAGGAACTGCATGGACGTAGCGTTGGTGTAAAGAGGGTATAATGGAAGGAAATGCCTAGAGACGGTTTAAGGTTGACATGAATGGTGACATTATGAGGTTGTTCACAGGAACATTAAATAAAAATTCAGTGTTAATACATTAATCACAATGATGCCTTTAATCTTTATACTGATCAACTGCTGATAGGTTCATAAGGTGCAGGACAGATAAGACTTTGGATCACCTCATCAGTGGTTTCAGTCAAGATCAAATCATGAAGATAGAGATTGAGCATGGCAAGCCAAGAGGGTAAGTAAAGTATAATGTATGATTATGGGGGTGCATATTTTTAAAGAGAGATTAGCCCCCCCCCCCCCCCCCCTGCTCCCTCAGTAACCCAATTAGGTTATATTTGTGCTTGGATTATTATTGTCCTTTCCTTACCTGAAATACAGTAAACATATACAAACCGATTTTTACATTTAAGCAGTTACGTATTTGTTACTTTTTTCTGTTCATTCTTCATTTCAATTTCATGACTAGTATTTTCATGCATTATCATATTTTTTTCTTCTTCCCTCTCTCAGTTCTTTTCTCTTACTCTCTCCTTCTTTCTCCATTTCTCTCTCTCTCTCTCTCACACACACACTCTCTCTTCTTCCTCTCTTTCTCTTTTTTCTGCTTCTCCATTTTTTCCTCTTTTTTCTTCTCCGTCCTCTATTTCTCTGCTTGCATACACTCCTCTGCTTTTAATCTCATCTTCTCTCTCTTCTCCTCTCTACTTCTCTCTCCGCTAATCTTTGCTCTCTCTCTCTCTCTTCTTCCCTTTCTCTCTTCCTTTCCTCCTACGCTTCTTGGCAAGGTTTTTTTAAATGCCAGATTTATGCACTTTATAAGTTTAATTTGTTTTAATCGTTTAATTAATTTTCAAACAAATATTCTGTTGATGATTTATGTATTCTATATACCTTACTTTTGTAAGCAAAGCAATTTCAGCTCTTGGGCTACATGTTCTTTTTATTTCAATACACCGAATGAATGGATTTCATGTGTCATGATGGAAATCGTCTTAGCCAATTTCATGACTTGACCTAACGTTAATATGGACATGCATGTGCATTTAAGGAAATGTCCTGATCGCATGACTAGGCCAAATACAATTATAATCACATGAGTGGAGATGAAACCAAAAACATTAAAAAGTTTCATATGAATGCCCTGGGTATTGACGCATTTTACTGAAATCATAGTACAGGATAGATAAGTTTATATTTACTATCAAAAATTGTAATCATATATCTCCTGAATTTTCATAAAATCATATTTAAAAAATCTATCATTACGGCTGTCTCATTGAACAACACCATGTCCATCTTTCGTCTGTCTTCTGGTTCCTGAAATTTGAAGTAGCACTGCAGGTTATGCATTTATCCAAAATTAACACGGGCCCTTTTTTTTCCCTCCATATTTCTCCTCCCCATCTATGTGTATCATTTTAGAAAATATTTTGGAAGTAGTTAATGTGAAGTCATCCCTAACCGTGCAGTGGATCAGAGGAACCACGTGACCTTTGCACATGAAATTCATCATCGGACAAGAGTTCTCTCGCTTCCTTTAAAAGTTCATTGCCGTGTTGCTGTAATCTACCAACCAGATCTGCATGATTAAGTTTTAATGGATTCTATACGACAACTACCCTATCCATCACAAAGTATCACCCCGGGAAAACACTGAAGCCCCGACAACTGTAATCCTTTACAACTACCCTAACCCGGCACCTGTATAACTACCCTGACTGAGATAACTATATCCCTGCATGTATTAAAACTATCCCAAGCCCAGACAACTGTTACCCTACAAAAGTATCCGTACCCAGACAACTATATCCCTAGACACATGCAAGCGCCCCAACCCGGACAATAATAACCTTGCGCAACTTCCCCAACCCACAAAAATACCTGTACGCCTACCCCAACCCAATTAACTATACTCGCTGCACAACTATGACAACTACCCAGGAAACTACCTCACAAGGCAAACGCCATTCCGAAAACTCGTCCAGCGGGGGAAGTACGATGTAGTCGATTGGGGGGGGGGGGGGGGGGTTACTGGATAGTGGATCACGAAGGGGTAATTTCCAAGGTACGTTACTGCTGGGATATAGCTTCATTGACCTGGTGCAACCACGTATTATCTGACTGTTAAACCTAAATTGGCATCCGAACTACTATTAGTATATTTGGAGAATTTTTTATGCTTGATTCACTTATTTAATATAATGCTCTCGGTTTATCACAATTTGGAAGCGTAGTAATTTCATTTTCAAATACGTTCAGCAGTTCGATTAGACTTCAAAGCCATTATGTGAGTACTAAAGTCATGGGAACTTCTTTCTCATTTATGTTAACAGCTCTCCGTATAAATCGTATAATCGTATAAAAATTCCGTACAAAGAATTTGTCCAAACAATCTCTTTTATTTTTTGTAATTTAATTTTAACTTTAATTTTAATTTTAATTATCTATATTTTCCCTAGGCTTCTCCCTCATTCCCTTCCTCTGTCTGTCTGTCTCTATCTCTCTCTCCCTCTCTCTTTCTCTCTCTCCCCTCCATCTCTCTCGATTTCTCCCCTCTATTTCTGTTCCTCTCTTTCTCTTCATCCCCCTAATTCTCTCTCTTCATCCCCTCTCTCCGTTGCGTGTTTTACATATCATTACGGTAGATGTTAAATATTACCCGACTATTCAGAATGCGAAGTACATGCAGCCATGGAAAAAATTATTAGACCAAGAATGGTTACTGATGGTGTTATTTTAGTGGTAAGAAGGAAATAAATTATCATAAAAGCAAGGTATAATTGCTGGAATTTGGTATTCATTCAATGGAATACAAAGACAAGTCATTTTTTTTAAATTTTGTTTGCATATTATAGTACCCTTATTACAGAAGCTTGGTCTAATAATTTTTTCCAGGGCTGTATGTGTGGTTATTTATGGGCAATCGGTGGTCCTTAAAATGAGTGGTAGTGTTATTTCAAAGTTGATTACGGGTTCGAGTAAGGGGCCTGTGCCCGTTTTAATGATAACTTATTATGCTCATTTATCAAGATGATTTACCTATTGCTTATCGGTATTACATATAGATTTAACATGTAATACACCACTGATACCTGTTTCAGAAAATTGCTCGTAATCTGGATTACTTGCAATATAACCACACGCATACACATGTAGCGAGATTGTGCTTATTCAACACATTAATTAATTTATGTCTGGACTAATCCCCCTGTGCCGGGTTTAGTTTTGGGGTGCTTACGCGCGAACAAACAATTCGACTAAACATGTACGTTACGGAGGCTACTTACTATACAAGGTTGTGGCACGCGAGCACGGGCTAGTGCACATGTACGCGGCACTGCTACGCAGATCATAAGGGTTAAGACGTTACTTGTAGATATTGAGGTGTTGTCTGCTATACCATAAAATCATCAAGACATTATTTTGGGTTGAATTCAAATCTTGTTGTTTATGTTATTACTCTGCTGTACCATCATTAAGACATTATTTGTATATATTGGGTCGAATATAAATCATGTTGTTTATGTTGTTACTCTGTTATACTATCATTAAGACATTACTGATATATATTGGGTTGAATATAAATCTTGTTGTTTATGTTGTTACTCTGTTACGATCATTAAGATATTACTTGTATATATTGGGTTGAATAAAAATCTTGTTGTTTATGTTGTTACTCTGTTACTATCATTAAGGCATTACTGGTATATATTGGGCTGAATATAAATCATGTTTATTTTACTTCTTTGCTGTACAATCATTAAGACATTACTTGTATATATTGGGTTGAATAAAAATCATGTTTGTAAACAAATTTGTTGGCATTTTACTCCCAGTGTTAAAGATCGTATGCTCGATCTGTAATGAAAAACAAAAAACAAAAATTTGTTTACAAATTAAAAATTCCTCCCATCAAGCTTCTTCGTTTACTAACCATTGTCTACGGCGGACCGTTTGAATATTAATGAGTCAGAAAGAAGAGGATCTAGGGTATTTGATTCCAGTTCATCGTGACTTGGCCGTGAACCAGAATAGCCTGGTGGTTAAGTCGCTGCCCGGCAAGCAGAAGATGCCTAAAAATTTGTTTACAAATTAAAAATTCCTCCCATCAAGCTTCTTCGTTTACTAAAAATCATGTTGTTTATGTTGTTACTCTGTTATATTATCATTAAGACATTACTTGTATATATTGGGTTGATTATAAATCTTGTTGTTATTTTGTTACTCTGCTGTTCTATCATTGAGACATTACTATAGATATATTGACTGCTATGAGAGGCATAGTTGTTTATATAGGCTCAAGGGGGACCTTACATCCTGCTATGACCCCGATCGAGGCTCGTCGAAGGGTCATCAGCAGGATGTAAGGTCCCCGAGGGCCTATAGAAACAACTGTGCCTCGAATATTGAAAAGCCGTCAATATATATTTTTATATACCGAACAAAGCCAGGTAGGAGTCAAAAATACATTTGTGACTTACCAATCATATGGTCCTCACATTTAAAAATCATCATCAAACTGTTAATAAACTAAAAAGTCGGAGATAAGTCGAGATAGATGTCCGGTCTTCGGCACAAAGTAATTTTTTACACGTAAACCAATGGGGATCGCAGCAAAATTTATTTTGCGGGAAAGATGAGAAAAATATAACACAATTTTGATAAATGAGTTCATGGGTAATTAAGCAAAATGCATCACTCTTTTATTTCATTCTATAACTTTCATATTTTATTATTACATCAGTTACTTACAATGCTTATTCAAATAAAGTATAAGGATTAATCTTTTTAAAATGTTTTCAAACATATTGACTTAAAAACATTTTATCTACCTAAGAAAAATTATTTACCCCCCCCCCCCCCAAAAAAAAAAAAAAAATAATAATAATAATAATAATAAAAAAAAATAATAATAATAATAATAATAAAAAAATAAAAATAATAATAATAATAAAAAATACAAATTAAAAAAGTATGATAACATACTCATTTAAATTTTCAGAATTGGTAAGATGAGTATTACATTTGTTATAAAGACTATTAAAATTTATTTTATTTTGTTTTTAATTTCATATTATTGGAGGGTGTGGCAAAAATGACAGGCACAAAACATAATAAAATCAATCATGAGCATGAAAGAGCATGAAAGTCCTGTTGCAATGAAAGAGCAGTAGATGCCACATCTCTATAGTTGAAAATTTGTTTTAAGTTTTTAAGTCTTTAGTACTAATAATCTAATATAACATAAATTTGTAGTATACCTAGATTAAATTTAAAGACAACTGTTGCATGGCTAGCGCCATGAGCGTCCTTGGTCGATGTGTGCGCTCGATGGTCCGAATTCACAAAGGAGGTTTAAACCATAGGTTTAAACCCCCTCCTGGGCTGTTTAAACGTACGTGCGCACTGAATCCGATCCAATTATATGTTTTCTTTGAGCGCGCGCATGTGCAATGTGCCCTTATTTCAGCTTATTTTAGTACGCTTACGGAGGTTTAAACCTTACCCATGGTTTAAACCTCCTTTGTGAATTCGGGCATTATAAGTTTTCACTATTATTATTATTAAAATGGAGCTGGTCTAATAATATTTTCCAGGGCTGTATATGAATATACAGTGGAACTGCATGAATAGTTTTAACCCATCCCTTAGATTGTTCAGTGCTAATGCTGGGAAAAGCAAAGGTCAGAAAAAATGAAAACGTGTAGAACGTGGCAAATACTTCTTGGTCACAGGAATTACCCCGCACAAAAAATACTCGTATTTGTTTTTTAAAGGAAGTTGTAAGGATACATTTCTTTAAAACGTATTGATAATTCCATCTAAATAATGTAGAGTACATCACCTATTATCAATCGTCATCATATAGCTTCGAGGCCCTTGCAAAAGTGAAGACAACTTTCCTGTACTAAATACTTATTTGTCAATGCATTTCCAATCAGTATCTCAAACGCTGCATGATTGTGACATGTATTAAGTAAGAGGGTTGTGTGAAATGTTTAATTTCGAAAATACATCAACAACACGATCACTGCTCTTATACATGCATCTATACCAATGTTTGTTTAATAATGATCTGTTCCAGTAGAATGGATCGTCTGTTCTGGATCAAATAATCAATGTCATATATTACAGTATACGATTTTCAAATATAAATAATTCACCACAAGCTAAATAACCAGTGTTATTATTAAAGCGTACTTCTAAATTTTGCATTCGATGTAGTGACATTAATCATTCATGTTGCATTTGATTTACACATAATTAGAAATTCATGTCGGATTTGTTATGTATCAATATCTATGATTCCCTTCTCTTCCAAAATGTTGTATGAAATGTTGTTATAACGCTAAATATTGTCTACTGAAACTGTTATTCCTGTCTACATTGAAACAGATTATATTTTGTAAAGAAAGACGTATTTCAAAGGTTGTTAACTTTATACCGGTATAGTTTGTTGTACATAGTAGATCTAAACATTGGCGTTCATCATTGCTGAATTTAATCATACTTTATGCAGAATGATAAATTGGTTCATTTTGTCTCTCGTGTATTGTAATATAAATGGACGTGTATTTTTTTTTCACAAACACTCTGCAGCTGGTTGTGATTAAACGCTATTGTAAAAAATGTAATGTGCCTTATCGCTTTCTTCACGTATTTCTAATGTATTGACCATCGCCTTGAACATGTTGAATATTTCGCGTAATCGTTATAGTTATCGTTATAGAGGTTTAAAATTGCCAGTATTGTTATCATCATTATTATTGTAATTGTCGTGATCATGATCATTTCTACTACTACTACTACTACTACCACTACTACTACTACTACTACTGCCACTACTATTAGTGCTACTACTACTACTACCATTTTTATTATCATTGGCATAGGTATAGAATATCATTTTATGGTTGAGTGGTTGATCACTCCAATTCTTGTTAATATTGCGTAGATACACTGCCAATTACTTTCATTAACATCTGACAAATCATATACTCACAAGGATACCCAGTAAAGTAATGATGAAAAACACACGCATTCTTCATCGAATGGTATTAGTTTGATTACTCTTCAAGTGATCATATGGGCCGAATTCACAAAGGAGGTTTGGTTTAAACCATGGTTTAAACCCCTCCTGGGTTTTTTATGCGTACGTGCGCTCTGAATCCGATCCAATCATTTTCTTTGAGCGCGCGCATGGACAATGTGCGCTTATTTACGCTTATTTTAGTACTTTTACGGAGGTTTAAACCTTACCCATGGTTTAAACCTCCTTTGTGAATTCGGGCCATGTTGTTCGACACTGATTTTACTCTGTTCCATGGTAAAAGAAATAAACTTTACAATAATAAAAAGGGGGTCTCTCTCTCTCTCTTCACTGTCGTTCTTTATCAACGAAATGAATATATTATTTCCCCTCTATATTCGTAATTATATTGATTATATTGATCGATAGACATGCCATGAGTTTGATTAATTATCTATATATCTATCTATGATCCATAGCTTTTAACCGTTGGGTCGACAATATGGTGGATCTTCAGACACAGGTTCTCCAAAACGTTCTGTCTTCAGCTGTTCTATAGTTAGCTGCTCAAAAGACATTTTTGTCCACTGCTTTATGTCATCAATCCAGGTCTTAGTCGGTCTGCCCCTTTGTCTTTTGCCATTGGTTCCTCCTTGCAAGATGGTCTTTGCCAAGCTATTCTTCCATCTAGTTACATGACCAAATCACTGCAGCTGTCTTTTCTTCACAATTTTGATAAGGTGATATTGTTCCCTTAATATGTTGATTTAATTGTGATATGCTGATCTTGTTGATTATACTTAAAAGTCCATATTTCAGTTTGCGGTAGGCCTATGTATGATTAAATGTATAAACGTATTACTCCTGTGTGCTGCATGGTTATCATTTAACTTTATGAGTTGTGTCTGAATATAATTATATCCTGCATCATAAAATTCTCGTGCAAAGAATGGCCAGGAATGTCTCACGTGACATGAAATACTTTCACCATGAAGAAAAAAATGGATATCGCGTCACGTCAGACCTCCATATATTTTTCGCTATACCGATATTTTGACGTCACTTTTTTGTTTTTCTGGATATTTCAAAGCTATGGATAGCTCGACAATGTATCGCGATAATGTTTGTGTGTGACGAGCCTTTCGCGCTCGGTGTACATGTATACCGGCCGGTCTACTCTTATTCTACATTTAGTGTTGTTTTTTTTAATCCATCTAGGCTTACTCTTATAGGATATCAATCAAAATACCATGCACTCTTTTTGAGTCACCAATGCGCCCCTCAGAAAAAAGTGCCATGCCAGTCACCTCAGAGAATCCATAATTTAAACCGGAGCCTCTCAGTGCAAGGTATATTTGATTACTATTCTGAAATCCTTAAATTTGTAGCAATAATATACTGCGGATTTATCTTAGTAAGATTTTACACTTCTATGCATACAATGTCAATATACAAATAAGAAAACAGCCGTCGTGACAGGCTTTCTTTCCAACATCACTTTATTGATCAACTTGCAAGACAAAGGAGACATGATAGCCCAGGACAAAACCAAATTACTGGTAGATACATGGCATAAAAATGTATGTTGAACAAGATTACAGCATAACGAATAATTAATTTTTAAAAGTATAATTCAAATATGGAAACATTTAGAATGGATTTCCGTATAGAAATATTAGTATCTTTAAATCATGAACATGTTAAGAAGCTGATGATTATCATTAATGTATAAACTGTGCTATCCCTTTCCCTAGACCTTTTCAACTGCATTCAATTCGTCTCTAGCTGATATAGAGACAAAATCGCTTTTTAAAATGCAGTATAGATTAGGATTTTGAAGACTTTTCATTCAACTAAAGGATTCGCCCATTGTTTTCAACTTTGAGTTATAGCAGTCTGCTGAAAAATGATATTTCCCAATCTTTGCTCTGTGAACTAATCACGCTATTAAAGCGCGGCCTCGGTTCCAATTTGAGTTCCAATCAATGCAATCCGTCATCCGTCCACGGAGCTTCAATTCACTATTTGTCAAAAACGCTAAACATTAGCTTTGGAATATAATGTTTGGACGTAATGGCACCATCCCATTGTAGAAGCTATTAATTCTTATTCGTCTATCAAAAGCTGTTTATGGTTAAAACAGATAAATGTAAGCGATGGCTTGTCAGTCCTTGTGTAGTTTTGAAAGGAATTATTTTTATTATTTTCTTTTTTCAACACACGCTTATATTTCTAATGGACGAAAACTCGCTATATATATATATATATAAAGGACAATCAGTGATTCCTTTAGAATGTTTCTTCTCGGAAGGTTGCTCAGTCACACAGGCTAAGAGTCGGTGCAAAATGGATGTGAAGAGTTTGTTATTCAGCGGAGCCCTTTTCTTGATCTTCATTGAGTGTACCTGTCAGGATACATATGCACAAGGCATAGACGGTAAGTGGTATGTCCTCAAGGATATTTCCATTTGACATATCATATTCATCTGTTTCCATATAAGCGTGCATATATCACTACTTGATACTGTAATGGTATATTCTGAAGGCGCTCCACTGTCATACATGCATACGAGAGGTAATCATTGTTTATGAGCCTTCGTGTGTTTTTTGTTTGTGTTTAGGTGTTTTTGTGTGTATTTGTGTGTTTAATTCTTTAAATACTTGGGAACAAAAATATGAAAGCTTTGAGAAAGGTGGGAATTGTTGTTTTGTAAAAATAGTTTTCGCCTGCTTTCTTGAAGAACCAAAAATAGTTTTGCGAAGAAAAGAAGAAAATAGATAAATAAATTTACATAAATATATTCAATATTCTCTCTTTCTCATACATTAACGTGAAAAGAATCCTCAGCATTTACTGTGAACTTTATAACTGATTTTGATTTACATTCCGTGACTTACGTGAACTATTGGTTAATAAGTGTATAATTATGCATATTACGTCACACATCTCACAAAAAGAGACATTTCCGTGACCCAACAAATTCCTTCTTCATAAAGATGAAGCTTTGGGAAACGCCGAGATGGTGGATCTAATGGCCGATATGGTCAACAATGGAGAGCAAGTCGATTTCGTTGATGACGACGACGATGATTTGGTCCCCAGAGAGCACCCAATGGCCAAGAGACGCTGGAAAGATTTCTGGAAAAAGGTGGCTGCAGGCGGCAGGAGATTTGGAAATACCCTGCTGAATGGGGCTGGCCGTATAGTCAGTAAGTTGATCATTAACAGTGACAAGACAGCTCTAGGATTTTGTTTTTAAAAGGGGGCCGGGGTGTACTTCCCCAAAACGTCTAACAAACAAAAAGGCATCAGATTACGCATTGACTTAACACCAAAAGAAGGGTAGAAAGCAAAAAAATAAAGGTCCAAAACAAAACAAAATATCCTGTGACAAGAAAAATAGAGGGGGACCTCGATGACGCCCCCCCCCCCCCCCCCCCCCCTCTCTCTCTTGGATATAGCAAAAGGGATAGCAAGAATTAAACACGTACACGATTATTTCCCTATTTGGTTAAAATAAAAGTGACTAACCTACATATAATTATCCACTAAAACGATTGTAGGTCTATTCAGGTACTTAGTATTAATTACCATAACAGGGAATGTCGCGGATCGTAATATTCAAGAACTGGGGCTATAGACTAGCTATCAAGAAAGATCCTCAATATTTAGAAATTGTGGGTACTTTAGTGACACCCCCCCCCCCCCCCGAAAAAAATATGAATTAAAAAATGTATCTATTATTAATCTGGTTTTATGAAGTCTACTTGACATGCTTAAACTGCCTATAATGTTTGTAATTTATCTCAACTAGGAGGCCGAAAATGCAAGTAAATTTATGTTTAAGGAGCCCTCTCGATGAGCTTTAAAATGAAGTATTTTTCAAATCATTTATTTATGAATAGCATTAGTAACATTTAGTTCATATTCTTTCATTTTTAAGACAAAGTCGCTTCTAAAAACCCAGTATTAGGGTCTGTGCTGAGAGTGGCGCATGGCGTGGATACAAGATCAAAGAGGCCACGATTTGGTAAGAACAACTTTTATTATCGATATCAAGAATACTTTCCTGCTCCACTAAGGTATATGCATATGACAAAAATTAAGTGCATGAATCAAGTGTTCTAACTAAATAAGTATTATATGTATTAAACAGAAAATTTAAAAGTTATTGCATCGGATATGTTCTCACCGTAGCATTATCAACAGTGTTCGTGATTGACATGAGGTAAAGTCGATATATTTGGGATTATCCGAAATGGAAACAATTGTCCTACAACTTTCGCACGTAACAATTTTCAATATAAGTTATGGTTATCAAAATAAAAGCGTTTGAAAAAGTAAGTATTTCTCTTCTTTTGGTAAAATCTCAAACAATGCGAAACCATAAGCGTATAAATTATGTAGGCTTATTAGGATCGTTCTTTGTGTAAAGCACGAGCCCCATCGTTCTATTTAATTTTATTTGACTTTTTACTCAGCTCAAATAGATACTATCAAGACATAGATCAGTTGCATTCTCCAAGTAACTTAAAAACAAAAATATTCTATTGCTTATCGAAATTGGGTTATTTCAGAAAACACTTTTCAAAAGTAAACAATTTTGCATTTTCCCTACTGTTACTATATAAATCTTCATACCGTCAGGGTAAAGACAACGCCAATTCCTGTCTTTGTCGTTAGGTAAACCGATTATGTGCCATTTTTTACATCGAAAAACAAATTGGGATTACACCGCTTGGCAAAGAAGATTTATACATATACCATGTCTGATTTTCTTGTAAAAAAAATCATTTTGAATCGAAATAATGTCATCATATAAGCTTGGCACCACACGCTCTTAGAAACACTGGATAGCAGAATATACTGCTCATGATCCATCAAAGGTGGACTAAATGAAATTAAGCCTTCCACTAGGCCTGTCCAAAACTTTGCCGCATTTGTGAATGG
The DNA here is from genome assembly GCA_025617745.1 of Heliocidaris erythrogramma. Taxonomy (NCBI): domain Eukaryota; kingdom Metazoa; phylum Echinodermata; class Echinoidea; order Camarodonta; family Echinometridae; genus Heliocidaris; species Heliocidaris erythrogramma. Next base: position 20,135,977 of record CM046858.1, read on the forward strand.
GTCTTTAACCATGATCTTCAAACTTCCTGTGTGTTTCTCCCAAACCAAAAGTGTTATATCAGAACCGCTGATGAAGCTAGTTTCCTGTATTTTACAAAAAATAAGACCGTGTATCTCTATAATGTCATTACATTTCTTTCTAAGTAAGAAATTGTTTTCTGCTTTTCATTTTATTTTATTCATTTATTTGAACAATATTTGAACAGGGTTCCATTTCATCAAAATGCTGGTATCACAATAACATACGATCAATTACAAAGTAGGCATATATTCCTTTCATATACATTACAGTATGTATTATAATTTGTTGATGTGTACAGCGAGATAGATAGTCAAACATTGAATAACGGAAGGATTACTCATAAACAGGTATATGTTTAATACGTATGGATATAAAGTAGTATATGGTTCACATTCGGTACACATATAAGGACAGATGGGTATGTCATATATTTCTTCCTCTCGTAGGTAACGCTGGAATGCTAAAGAGGGGACATGACTGCAATTTGTAGAGGATCATGAAAGTGGGACTGTTAAAAATGAACCAGGTCACCTCATCCTCTGCTTTAAGGACCCTTTTGTCATGGAAACAAGAACGCGAGCATTGTGCTGTCAAGGTACTCCAACTCCAGGGAGATGGGATGTCTTCCTGACTACTCGACGTTTGGATAAATAGAGATTGCTGAACTACATGTAGTTTGTAGGCACAGTCCAAGGTCAGTCGGAACACGTTTCAAAGTGTCTAAACTGTGAGACTGTGAATTGCATCCTTAACATAGGCTCTGTATTAGACACAGCCAGAGAGTGACAAATTTAGGCTCGACTCAAGAACTTTTTAAAAGTGTGAAATAGAGTCTGTGCCTGCAGACTATTGCTAAACGACGCCAAAAAAAATTAAATGCAATACCTCGGACACTGACAATATCATAACCAATTTTTTGCCGTCGGGAATAATTCAGCCCACAGAGAGCAGCCCTTGAAATAAGTAAGATATATGCTTCCTGATTGTGTGACGTGTGAAATTCTAAAGGAAAAGTGGTTTTTCGTTTCCATATTTGGATTCATCACATTCTTTACCAAGCCTAAGGCTATTACATCTATACTTCAACTCTATCTAACATTATGCGAGCTCAAAATTCACGTTCAGTGTACTTTAATAATATGAACTCTACGATGTAAACAAATACAAATAACACATCTTATACTTAAACAAATATTGATTTTCTCTTTTTGAAATTTAATTTCTTGAGCATGTTCAAACGCACATGTGTGCCTGCTTGTGCTTGTATATATAATATGTGTAGATATTTGGCCTTTTTTCTTGGATATCATAAATTTTTTCGCCACATGTACTCATAAAACGTTCAGCTTAACATTTAGAAATAGCAGACAATTATAGCCTAGTTACGAAAGAAATAAGCTAAACTTTGACCATGTTGGTGACGAATAGCACTATATTGCATTAAATGAGAAATAATGTAACAGTATACCAAAAGTAAACGTATATAATCTTTCTTGATTGCTTAAGTTTCAGTTTCAGTTTGGTTTTATTTCTGCATTTTTCAACAATAAAAATCACACGTTAGATAAAAATCATACAAAATGTGTTTCCCGTCGACAATACAAAAATAAACATAAATAATGATGTAATACACTGAAATATCAATGTGAAATAACTAATTTGGTTGTAAACATAATAGTAATAGTGAGTCAGTTTCAAATACGTTATACACAAAATAAATATTACTGTAGTTCCGGTAATATAATAAAATAGAATAGTAATAGGCTATATCAGAAACAAGGTAATTCAATGAAATGCAGCAGACCGCGCATCGTAAGCACGAGCTTGAAATAATGGCGGCATTAAATGGGTGAATGGGGAAGGGGTAGTGAGGAGGCAGTGGCGGCACCAAGGGGGGGGGCATGGGAGCATTTGCCCCCCCCCCCCACAGTTGCCCCAAAAAAAATTTTGGAGTGAAAAAAAAATAAAAGGGTGGAAAAATATTTTGTCCGCCCTTCCCCCAAAAAAATTTTCTTTTGCCCCCCATTAGCCCCCCCCCCCACACTTTCAAAATCCTGGTGCCGCCACTGTGAGGAGGAAAAGAAGTAGTGAAGAGCGAATAGTGCATGGTGTGTGGTGGTGATTTCACTGAGCCTTTTGAGAGATATATTGATAGATTTGTTATGTTTAACATGCAGAGATAATTACGATATACTTGATATTGTTTAATAGTGTCTCGGGAGTAAGAGAAGAAGGAAACATGGGAAAATAAGTAGTGAGCATAGTGAAGAGAATAGTGCGTGGTGTGGTGATGATTTCGCTTAGGCCTCTGAGATATATTGATAGATTTGGTACGTTTAGAATTCAGAGATGATTACGATATATTTGATATCGTTTAAAGAAACTGTGGGTAAGCGAGATTTTCTAAGATGTTTCTCAGAATAGTGGTGGTCTGGTAGCAAAAATAAGTAACAATAATAGTAAAAGAAAAATCATGAAATAAAACTCATAACAAAAAATAAATAAGAACATACATAAATAATGATAAACAAAGTATTTGGCATCCTCGTAATAAATGTTTGTTTTTTTTTAAACGAAAATGTCTTTGCACATTTCTAATATCTTAATAATTATATCATATGTATCGACTGTAATTATTTTTTAAAATCCGTTGAAAAATAACCACATATATATATATATATATATATATATAAACGACTAATGGGTACATTAGGAGGAAAGTTTTTGTTCTTTTTCTTTGTTCAACTGTCGACCTAATGTAGGGGTCGCTATTATGACGGAATAAACTGCATTGTTAGGTGTCGACTTAATGTACCCGTTAGTCAAATATATGTATATATATATATATATATATGTGTGTATATATATATATATATATATATATATATATATATATATATATATATACATACAAAACTGTCGTTATGGGGACCTATAACAATGCGATTTATTCCGTCAGTGTGAAAACAATCCGATTACGGGGACATGGAGCCCGTTAATGGGGACATTGGGATGACGTATAACAATGCGAATGTCCCCATAAACATATATATACAAGTATATATATGTATATATATATATATATATATATATATATATATATATATATATATATATATATATATATATATATATTAGTCATTTAGAAAGTATAAAGACTACTTTAGTAGTTTCAGCATAGAAACACACTTGGGATACCAAAATTGTTATGTACATATTTACACAAACATATTACAGGATAATATACTTTATTGTTCAAGGATTACGCAATATATAGCAATCGAAAGTACCGGTAAGTGTCTCTTAAATAACAGTAAAAAATACAAATATATTTATAACTGATAATGAATGATATGAAATCATTCCTTCAATTTGAAAAGCAGTATGTCATCCTCTATTTCGGGGCTGAGAAACAAACCATCCAGCATGTTTTGCAAATCCGGACAAATGACATAGATTAATCTTTAAGGCATTTTTGTTCATCTCACATTTCGATTCCCGCGACTCGATACAAATACTGCTTCCGAGAAGCCAAATATCTCAGGTACTATTATTTCTATAGTGATATTGTGCTTTTTATTTGTTAGCGATTATCGAAAGCCTAAAATGAATGCATGCCTTGTATTTTCCATTATATATAATTATATACCATTGTTGAAAATATCTATAGATATGTCAAGCTCGTTGAACTATATAGAATGACGTATTCCTCCTTCCGCGGTAGATGAAAGTGAAGATTAAGATGGCACCATGCAACCGAACCCTCCATATATCATAAACACTGTCTTCAGAGACTGGGTCACATCAAAAATTCGTCCTGCATGTCGAGAGAGAAGTTCGGGGAGAAAGATTGAGATGGAGAGAATGGAGGAGAGGAGGAGAGAAACGTGGCTAAAAAGAAAGGATGTAATATAAAGAGATGGGAAGTAAGCGAAATATAATAAAAGAGGGACGAGCCCAGGGACGAGGAGAAAAGAGAGGGAGGAAAGAGGGAGACAAAAAGAGGGGAGGAGGAGGAGAAAGAAAGGCACGTGGCAAATAAGAGTAAAATAAATACGAGATGGGGGAGATGAATAGTAGAAAGAGGGACGGAGAGAGAAAGTGATGGGACGAAGGCAGAAGGGGAAAGAAGGAAACGAGAAAGTCAACGGTTTCGATAAACTTTGAATAGTCACACTATTAGCCAAAGTTGAATAAAATGTTAAAATAGAAATAAAATGTTCTAAAGACACTAACTATCTGGATCCTGCATTGAGACCTATGGTCCGTATTCTCGAAAGGCGTCTAACTTATTAAAAGTCCCCGCCTAAGTAGATTTAGGCCACCGAATTATGGAGAGCCTATAATGTCACCCTCTTTTAATCCTACAAAATCACCATTATTTATGGGACTACACACAAATACAAAATCTGACACGATAGAGTTGATTTCTGATGCTCATTTCATGTCAGAAAATAAATTTGTTTCTTTATTTTGTTACATAAATATAGTAAATTATACGGGACTTGGGGGTTGACAAATGGCCTTCCATAAATCAGTGGCCTAAGTTAAGCCACTTTCGAGAAAACGGGCCATAGTGTTTGGCTTGATCCATCAATATGAAACTGAGATACAATATTTTAAAAGAATCGTCGATCCTCGTTCTTTTCAAGTTTGAGTTAACACGTCTTTTTTAGAGTGTATATCTACATAAATATATTATTGTGTAAACAGTCATGCATATTTCGTATACATTTCGTGGATGGTGAAAATACGAGATGAAAAAAAAAATCCCTCTCCATCAGCTCCGCATTCATTTGGCGTCCAGGGCATAACCCCATTTCTCCTTTCCTGGCTACGCCACTTGTACTATGGTCATGATGGTTACTCGATAAAATCGGACTTATATACGTATACATGCCAAATAACAGTCAAACCGCAGGTCCCCCAAAAGTTCCCAAATTTGTTTCCAGGTTTGCTTGACTGGGTCAGTCTCTGAATACATAATGAGCAGGAATCCCTAGGAACATCTAATTTCCAAATGACTGAATGGACTAGTTAACATTTACTGATTGTCATGATTTACACATCAAACAAAAGAGGAAGAATTAGAGATTCATGACATATTCTATTTATCTATGAAGAATGTGACAAAATTGGTGAAATATAATGTTATTTTATGACCCCAAAAATGGAAATGAAACGAAAAATAAACCTGTAGAAAATTCACATAGTTTTATTATGAGCCAGGCTGAATATTATGATAGTGAAGGGCAATATCTATACTTAACAAATATTGAAATAATACGTATGTACACCTAATGACAGGGTCAGTATCCAGCAAAATGTAACCAAAGTACACACTGTGTCAGTTGATTCCAGCACTCTGATTGGTTACTTCACAAGCCCTTTCCCCAAAATAGATCAACATGTTTGTCACAGCCAGAGGTAAAGAGTTCACCCAACATGTGGCATGTGGTTTCAAATATCACGCCCTAATCTTGAAGGGTGGCCTTGCCAGCCAATCACAGCGCTAGGATTCTATGGTCTTGACAATTTCAAGGATACATTATGTACTTGGGTTGAACATTGCTGGATCCTGACCCTGTCATAAATGTATGGATGTTTTGAATATGATCATGTAAAAGATGAAATTTCAACGCTTCCATACATAATTATGCGTTTTAATAGTGGCTCATATACTTTTTATATGGCTTTTATCGACTTGAAATCTTATAAAGAAAAGCGTTTTGTTACACTAATTTATCACTTATTTTCAACTACTTATTTTTAAAATTATAATAAACTATCCATTTATCTTGTTTGATGAGCATAGCATTACTATTTCTTGAGTTAATTAACTTTGAATATGAATATGCAAAATTACCATTTGGTCTAATCGTCGTTTCATCTAATGACTAACTGGTCCAATTTGCTACTACTACTGACTACCCTCTGACCATTGCATTGAGGGAGATCCTTGCTTTTATCCTTTCATTTTTCCATCTTTCCTTCAGTTGTGTTATTCTTTGATTCCTTATATCACCTCTTCCATTTCATCTCTAAATTAGTTAATCTTTTTTTCCCTTTTTTATAATCTTCTTTCATCTTTCACCATGGTTTTCTTTATCCTTCTACCATTTCCCTCTCTCTCTCTCCATCTCTATTTTTACGTTATGTCTCTATCCTTCTATCCCTTAACTTTCAATCCTCCCTATTGTAATGTTATCGATTAATCTTTACTTCAGTCTTTCCTTATATAACTCTTTATATTCATTCTTCCATCATCTCTCTCTCATTATGTCATTATGTTTATATTCATTAGTATCATTATTACTAGGCTATTTGTACCACAATGCACAATGGCGTCAAGAGGGGCAAAATTTCAGAGGGGGTATCAGATTTTATGAGGTCCAGTTTTCCTCCAGAATTCTCTGACAAGCAAAAAAAGAAGAAAAAAAAAGGTTATTAGTAAGTCTGCCCTTTTCTTTGCCCGCCCCCCCCCCCCCCTTGGGTACGCTAGAGCAGTGACGCCTCTTGCCCGGGTACCTATTACCCTTTTCAACATTTTTGCGAGCGAGCGACCAAACATTATTACAATGTATTATCTTTAAAATATGATCTCTTCTAAAAAATATATATAATGTACATAATCATTTAACAGCCCCATTACATCCCCCCGGGGGCGGTTCCACGGCCCATGTAATGTATATTAAATTACTATGACAGACTAACCTGTTTGTAGTATTAGACCAAATGGATATTAGACCAAGTGAACATTAGACCAAAGGATGTTTAGACGAACTGAGAATTGGACCAACAATGATTGGACGTAATGGTAATTAGACGAAGTAATGATTAGACGATGTGGGTGTTAGACCAACTGGGTTTAGACAAAATGGCTATTAGACGAAATGAAGTTTAGACCATTTGGTTATTAAACCAACTGGTTTTAGCGGAAATAGATATTGGACGAAGTGAATATTAGACGAACTGATTATTAGACCAAGTCGTGTTTAGACCAAATGGGTATTAGACCAAATGGGTCTTAGACGAATTGGCTTTAGACGAAGTGTTGATTAGACGAAGTGATTATTAGACCAAATGGTTATTAGACGAAATGTTGATTAGACAAATTGGTGATGGGCGAAGTGTTGTTAGACCGAATGATGTTAGACCATTTGGCTATTAGACCAGTTGGCATTAGACCAAGTGGCAATTTAATGCTGTCACGAACACCTAAATACGGCAATCCTCTGTAATTAGCACAAAAAAAACACCTTCGTCAAAAAGCTTCTTAAATTTCAGTTCCGTATTGAAACGGTTGAACAAATCAAGATACATTATAATGAATAAATCAAGTCCTTCATTCATATCATGCCCCTGAAAAACACCAAAGTGCCCCTAAACCATGGCAAGATTTTCCCCCCAAAATGCAGTGGATATAGAAACAAACCAATTTTTGGCCTTACAAAGTGTCTCATTCAATTCAAATCAAATTTGCATATAACAATTTTTTTGAGTATTGTAACTTTCTTGGCCTGCAGTTTGGTGTTAAATGATCATTTCAATAAGTTATTAACTATTAAAGTGTGAAAATTGTATTGCTTTCTCAAAAGTAGTCGAATGACATTATTAGGATTATGTAAACACACCCATTGTCCATCTGTGCATGGTTGACAAGGCTTTTAAAATAGGTACGTTCACACGTAGAGCGATAGCATCGATGCTATCTAGGTTTCGAGACTATTTGGTCATGACCAGATAGTTTTAAGACCAAACGCTGTCTGAACGCAGATAGTCACGAGATAGAAGCGAGTTGGAGCTAGGCTTCGAAACTATTCTGGCAGCGAGTTTGGCAGGAGTAAATCTCAGGATCCAGCGACAAAGCATCAATGTTTTGCGGTAGACCACCCACCGCGCTTGTGACTATTTTGCAATGTGAACGCAATCGTTGCTTCACTAGCTCCTATCTTCACTAGCAGCTTCGCATGATATGACCCCTGTGCACAAACTTCCGCGCGTTTTGACCGTACCAATTATACTCGGGTCACCGTGTATGGCGCAGTAATTATTGTTTTGGCAGCGAGTGAGCGATGAATAGTCACGAGTGGGTGATAGAAGCAAGTCAATCATGTCCTGTGTGAACGCAATGGAAATAGTTTCGAGACTTACAAAGCATCGATGCTAACATAGTATCTATGCTATGTACTACGTGTAAACATAACTAATGGGGGAGCTTGCAAGGTATTTGAGTAATTAACACATGAATGGTAGATTTCAGCATGACAGCCCAGATACTTATAGCTCTATTATGACATGTATGGTGTAAGTAACTTTAAGGGGTCAAATGTCATATGTAAAATGGGGTGACTATTTCGGGGCAGGCTCTTGGTCTAGTGGTTAAGGCATTGGCGTTCTAAGCCAACGACCCGGGTTCGATTCCCGGCGGAGACATTTTTTCAGCCTTTGCAAAAAATTCAAAAAGGGAGGACAGCTTTGGGGAACTTTGATTTAAGTTACGCAACCATTATTCTCTCATTTCCTTTCGCATTGTATATATATTTCCACGAGAGTTGCCAAAGCTGTTGTATATGTTATTTCCTCACAATATTGTTAATAGTTATTCAAAGTTGTTCAAACTCACCTGCCCCCGACAACGGAATTAATAAGGTTGAAGATTTGTCAATCTGTCGGTCAATTGAATCTGGTGTCGCCGAAACCACTAACCCGTCGCCGAAACCACTAACCCGTCTCCGTGGTCTAACGGTTAAGGCATTGGCGTTCTCTCATTCTCTCATTTCCTTTCGCATTGTATATATTTCCACGAGAGTTGCCAAAGCTGTTGTATATGTTATTTCCTCACTATATATATATATATATATATATATATATATATATATATATGATGTAAACAATTGGCGGCATCAAATATCAATTTCAAAGTAGCCGCTGAACATCAAAACTGCAATATAAATCCTGGTGTTTACATTCTTTATTGATAAATGGTTCCGAAGTCAATAAAAATCTCATAATGACAAACTATTAATGTGATGGCAAAATCATGTTAATTGACTTACAGTCGTGCAACTTCATCTAATCACATTGTGACGGGTAACCTACTAGGTAACAAAGAATATTTGCTCATGATTTATCACATCATTTTATCAAAATAAGTTCGTGAGAGGCGGCGAGTTGAAAGTGGGCAGTGGGGCAGATTCCTCCCCCAAACGCTTGCACACACACTAGACCAAGCACCTCAGATGAGCTTTGGCAGTAACAAATATTGATCTATCTTCTACCATACATCTGCTACTTTTTATAATTCTACCCAATTTAGCACTAAAATTTGCCCCTTTTACAATTTTGTAGTGTAGTGTCTACCCCCCTTACATCTAACTCAGCCGGAGCTCTAAATATACTTAGTGAAGCCTATCACAGGTGCTACTGGGTGATAAACAATTCGGTATTATAATTATTGTCATGTATAAATCAACATTGACTTTACACTACTTAAGGTAACGACCAAGTGAGACTTTACAGTAATTAACACAAACTGATATTTCTTCTTTCACCATCGGCAGTTCATCCGGACCAAACTATAGCTGCCTCATACGAGAGAAGAAAATTAAAGGAATAATATACATGGTCGGAATATAAATTTAAACATTTGTTAAAGTCTGACAGTCTGACCAGTGAATTCATGACGTTTTTCCAAGGTTCCAAAGAATCGTGGACCCGAAAGGTCATTAATCCGAAAGGTCTGTTATTTCTAAAATGAAATAGGGTTCACACTTCCGACCACACGGCTGAATGTAAAATAATATTGCTTCAGATATTGTATCAGTGGTTTGACAAAGGTTTCAAAGAGCTTTGAATCATTCACTTATTAAAGGCACAGTCGACATTGTATCTGCGAGATTTAGGCGATTAAAATAAGTTAAAATGGACAATAATGATCGCAATATCCAGTACCTGCATAATTATATTATATTTTTATTTGTCAGCATGGACATAGTGCAGGTATATATTCATTACTACCATTACTTCAAAATTTAAAGCAGTGCAGAGAAACTACAAAGAAGACTCTCTGTTCCTTCGGCGGTGGATGAACGTCAGTATCAGAAGGGTAGCTATGCAACCGAACCCTCCGTACAAAGTGAACGCTGTCTTCAGTGAATGTGTGACATCATAGAGTCGTCCTGCATGGTCAGTCAGAAGAGCGAAGGAGGAGGAAGAGCGAGACATGGAAAAGAGAGAGAGAGACAGAGAAGGAGTGGGTGGTTATGAGAAAAGGTATATTCGGGAGAGGGGATGGGGAGGAGGTAGAAGAGAGAAGAAAGGTAAGAAGTGGCGAAAGTTAGAGTGTGTGGGTGGGTTGTTGTGTATGTGTGTGTATGAGAGAGGGAGAAGGAAGTGAGATAATACGAAGGAGAGGGATACAGCATTGTACATGTCAGATGGGGAGATAGAGAGGGAGAAATAAGAGAGACAAATGCAGGTTTTGAAGGAAAGTGGTAGGTGAAACGAATTAAGGGATCGGAGAAAGCATATTGAGGATGGGATAAGGCAAAAAATTACCAGCAAGAGAGATTATATAGAGAGATTATACTTGGGATGAATAGGATTGCGCACATTCCATAGATGCCTGTAGACAGAATTAAATGTTTAAACGCCTACAGTTTACATTTGTAGACGAAATGGAATGCTCTTCACCTGATTTTCTAAATTCAGTGGTGTTTATTAATTTCAGTTTGACAAAAGTTGGGAATCACACGATGAAAAAATAAAAATGAACGAAATGATTTGTTAACTGAAAGATGATCCTGATTGTCATTCAAATTCATTCTAAATTGCGTGCTATTATCGACCATTCGGATGCTTTTTTGACGAAACTGGACGCAAAAACCTTTACTATATTATATTATTAGTAGTTCTAATATATTACTGGATTATTAGTAGTTGCAAACCTATATTATTACGTGTATAGTATTATAGTAATGTTATTACTATTACCCATTTGATACTGGCAGATAACATACTTTCATTTTGTTACATATATATATCGGGGCTCATGACATTTAGGTCTCAATAATTTCAATGAGGCAAGAAATTGAAAATATTCTTCAAAGCGAAAAATGTCGACAAAATTAATAACGTCTGATTTTTTTTGTTTGACTGATTAACGAACTGACTAAATTCAATCTGAAAAGATTAATGTAAATGAATAAACCATTCCGAAATTAGCACAAGTTCATACCATGCCACTGACATTAAAAATCCCCTGGGCGATTCCGTGAATTTCCTACCTTAGGTCTTGTACGAATATGTCTTTTATTAATTTATTTCATCCAAAAAGCAAAAATATCGAGATAGGTCCATCAAGTAATGGTAGCGATACCGAAAGAACCATTAGCCTATAGTCATTATAAAGCGATTCTTGATCTTTTGATTTAAAAAAAATGGATAAAAGCCATATGCCGTACAGGACACATTCGTAGAATCACCCCAGAGATCTTACTACGCAGGGAGAAGACGTCCTAATGTGTGCCATTTAGAACAGGCTTGTTCACTATTAACTCACCGGTGATAAGACTGGATATTGACATCATTATACCAGCTATGAAGAAGGAAACCGCCAAGACTCCGGAAAAGTGATCTTCTGAAACGCCGACATTTAGAACTGCATAGTATGTTGTATACAAACCAAACACGCCGAAACCAGTCAAGGTTGAGCAAAAGATCAAATATTTCAACGCTGAACTTATCAGGTACAAGAACAATCCGCTGATCATGGTTACAAAGAAGAATGCATATAAGCCAAGAGCTCTCGCCGGTTGATCTCGAAGTAGTAAAATGCTGATAACACGGCTCAAGATGCCGCCGGCCACGCCTGCGACAAGGAGGAACGGGGCGATATCAGGGTCGATACCCTCTCCTAGGCCATAGGACACTATGAAAAGACTCCATCCTGTGAAAATGATGTCCACAAATATCTGACATGGAATGACAAAGAAGGCAAATTCTTTTTCCCTCCACAAATCGTCGAGAGCAAATGTGGTCACGATCAGAATACGAATATTCTTGAAAAAACGAACGACAACGACACATCCGGATTGCGAGATGCTGGACGACCTCGATTCTTTGATTTGATCTGTGTCACTTTCCTGCTCTACTTGCTCTGATTCTAGTAACTGTTCTTCGACAGCACAGGTGCAATCTCTACAAGATTTTCTCTCATTGTTAGGAGTATATTTCGTATCCTGCGGACACGCTTCCAATGGTCTACATTCTTCGATCAAGGATTCACCGTGCCCATTTGTTTCAGCAAGTGATGTTCGAGTTTCGCCGCCAGCCCTCTCTCTATACCGGATACGAGGATATCTAAAAGTGGCGCCAATGGGAATGCAATGAGCTATCAGACCTCCAAGGATCAAGAAAGTTCCCCAAACACCATACGTCTGTAGAAGCAAGTTGGAAAGCAAGGGCATGGTTAGCGAACCGAAACTGTAGCCCAAGGAAGCAACGGCATTGGCTGATCCAAACTGTTCATCAAAGTGCTCTCGCAAAACCACATACGCTGTTTGAGATAGAAATGAGTTCCCGATACCTGGAGCAAGAAGAAAACAAGGGAAAACCCCAAACTGATAATAAATGGAGGTCTCATTGACGAAAATCCATTAATCACCATGGTTGAGATATGTATGACCTATGTGAAAGAAAGTAATCAGATAACACAACCATGATTACATTTTATCACGTAACACCGCATGTCCCTTATGCGGCTTTAAAACATGACGTAACCTACGTGTCATTAATATCCCGTTTGTTCTTTTATTACGTTTATCATATTTTCCTGTAAAAACTTTACCTCCACGATCACATGTATTTTATATTAATAAAGGGTAGCATTATCCACTTATACAGAAAAAGTCATTTTGTTATGAGATGATACCCATGTAGCTTTCGTCATCCTGCTACGTCTCCACCACCCCCCCCCCCCCCCCCCCCTCTTCCCCGGTTATGGGGTGACAAAATTATGATTTGCCACAAAGGAGTAAAAGGAAAGTAGTGCCTAACCTAAAAAAACTTCTTGGAAAAGAAGAAAACTACTTAATCATTTTAGCCTTTATAAAAGGCACTGAAAGCTAAAGAACTATAAGGAGAACAAATTTAAAATGAAATAGAAAATTATGCATATATGTATTTATTTAGAATGTTTTTTTTTTCTTTATCATTATGAATGTTTCCAGCAAATTATATTCATTATGTGTGCAGGTGTGTGTGTGTGTATACACGTATATATTCATACCAATAAATTAACAAACAGGAAAATATTACCCAGTTCTAATATCAAATAACTAACAAATAAGGAGTAACAAGCACAGGCTAATTCTCCCTAAACTTGCACTACTCCAATAACAAAAGCCAAGGAAAGTCGTTATCTCACACACCGGGCAAGGTATCAGAATCATATAACGAGAGAGCAAGAACAGATATTTAAGAGAGCAATGTAGCCCTCTTACAACTAGCCTGGCGTAAATCATTGAAATCGATGGATATCGCCAACAATCTAACAACAACGACAACAACAGCCCCGTCGGGGCTCGATCACATACATGTGCACATCCAGACAAAAGTTTAATCTTCTTTAAAATATTTTCGAATATCATTTCAACAACAAAAAATACAAACATATTCTTTCTTTGATAAAGCAAGGATACAATGGATAAACTCACCTGAAATGAGCAACAGCAGACCCATAAGTATCGGTATCCGAACGAAGAACAAACATGAAACACTTGATCCGATAAGGAATCCCCCAACAACAGAGACAGTTTGACAGCCGTAATTAGTGGACAGTTGCCGGGCAAGAGGACCTAAAGTTTTAGCATAAGAAACTGATTAATGAAAAGAACACAACAGATTTTATTTTGTACGAAGTCATGGAAAAACAACTTAACAACAACAAAATTTCAACCACGCCGTCTAATGTGATGCAGCTGTGTCTAAGCATGCAAGGCCCCTGCAGTACAAATTTTCCGATAAACAGTGGTACTACAGAATGTATATGGCCTACCTTGAGAGATTTTAATCGAGGGAGTCCGAAGGAAATGGTACTAGAAATGCAGACGGCGAGACCCCATATATTTATTTAGCTGGTGTCTCGAATTATGTATTGCACCTTTGTTCCATAGCCATCATCTCTTAACAGTTGGTTTTACATATTTAGATAACATTAACAAATGAATCATGGCCATTTAGGAACGAGTGACGTCAATGAATGTCGTTTTCAGCGAGCAAGGGATACACGAATGCGCGGGAGTATAGTCCGAGAGCGTTACTATATAGGCTGTCCGCAAAAAGCAGCTGACTTCTCCTAGCCAGTCATTTGGCTGGCAGCACACAAAAAATGATCTTGGCAAGCGAACGGGAAAATTTGTAAAAACTATTTCACTCTAAGGACACAGCTTTGAAAAGATGGTAAATTGGTTGTTTTTCACTTTTTCTTATAGCAATATCTTTTATCACATCACGAGTGATCTTGATCTGACCAACACAATTGAACAAGAAAGTGAAAGAAATATGATCATAGTAATATTCATTCTATTAGTGCATAACAGGTTCCGTGTAGTTTGAGCTTAAAATGAATATTAAGCCAATGATGCAGGGCCCAACTCACCGGCTGTTCCTAATTGGCATTTAGGGCAGGTCCGTTCCATATCAACGATAAATAATGTAAACTATAAAATAGGTCTCCTGAAGTTTGGACAAGGTACTGGATATGTAAACGATCCGAGTAAATCGGTTTTGAAGGCACATTAGCAATATCGAAGAGCTAAACTGATATGCAATACTTTCTCCATAAACTCGACAATACTTACAGAAAACAAAAGTTGACGTGAAAAACAAAGACGATAGAAATCCTGCCACGGCGTAAGAACAGTTGAGTTGGATGACCATGGAGGGTATCAAAACTCCAAAGGACTTGAGGAAACCTTGGTGAAGGAACTGATGGAAAAACTTTGCCATCAAAACGACGTATCGCCATCCCTCCCTCTGACCATAGCCACCGACCGCCGCCATTTCCTATACGAAACATAACAAAGAGCAGGACTCAAGAAACCGTGAATTTTTATAAATACCATATTAAAAAAACAACGATCAAATACACAAGTAAATATGTAAAATCAGCAGTGATTTTCTTATTTAGTAGATAAATCTATATACCTATTATGCTAAATCCCTTGACTACGCTAACTGTTCGAGAACTTTAACCCAAATGAGTCACAATATTGTGAGCACCCCCAGTAATCCCATTGTTATCCCCTTCGCAACTCACCCGCAGTAATACGCAACGGCCATCTTCCTCTATTGCGAGCAACCCCAAATAATAAAACATGTTGCTTGCAAGGCGAGGAGAAGGAGGGAGGGTCATAGGTAGGTATATAGATTTATCTAGTAAATAAGAAAATCAGTGCTGATTTTACAAATTTACTGCAATAAATCATATATACCTACCTATTATGCTAGACTAGCACCCATTCAAACCGGGTGGCATGTTTTAAGTGAAGAAGGGAACAGGATTACAGAGAAGACACCGCCGCCTTCAAGGTGGCTGACGAAAATAATTCCTCACCTGCAGGGACATCCCTAAGGTAGCAAGAAATGAAGGAATTGGGCGAACGCCAATAGGCAGCCCTAAAAATATCATTAAACGTCACGCCTTGAAAAAGGGCCCAAGAAATGCTAACACTACGAGTGTCATGAGCATGGGGCTTACTATCTGATAAGAGAGCCTCTGGGCCAGCGGCCCTAATAGCTTCAACAAGCCATCTAGAAATGGAATCAAGAGAAGCAGAAGAAAAGGGCTCTCGAGTGATCAGAAACAACTGATCATCTTTGCGACGTGTCTTAGTTTTATCAATATACCATTTAAGAGCTCTAACAGGACACCAAACCTTGTCCTCGCGCACTGACGAGAAGTCAGATAGTGGACAAAGAAAAACTTCAACAGGGCCAGAAGAAGCCGTCTGGTTCATGGCAATGAAAGAAGCTTTAGGAATCAAGCTAACACCTTTTCTATCCCAACGAACATGATCGGGAGTAAGACAGAGGGCACTGCGCCTCTGACCAGAGGCAATGGCTACCAAAAAGAGCGTCTTCACCCTAAGATGGTGAAGCGAAGCTTCACCTAACGGTTCGAAAGGACGCTTAGCCAGGGCTTCTAGAACCCGAGGCAAACTCCAAGACGGGACTAATTGAGTATGAGGGGGACGTTTCAGAAAGAAAGACCGAATTAATCCACTCAACAGCGGGGAATTAGAAATCCCCGAGCCATCCGGAAACCCCGAATGAATGGCACCGATCGCAGACCGGTAGCCTCGGATAGTAGAGATAGACCTTCCTTTGTCAAACAGCGAGATTAGAAAATCCGCAATTGAACCAATATGAACCTTAGACGGGGTTTGATCCCGTGCCTTACACCATTGAGAAAAGGCTGAAAGACGGGAATTGTAAATTTCCCTAGTAAAAACCCTACGACTGGACATTACAAAATCTGCGGCCCTTTCAGAAAGACCTGTCTCGCAGACTCCCCGATAGGGGCCAGGCAGTCAAATGAAGGGACGCTGGACTGTGGTCAAAGGTCGGCAAACAATGAACGAATCAGGCGGATACTCCAATGGGTCAATATAGGCCTCCTCGCCCGGCAAAGCCCCAAGGGCTGCGGGTGGGGGAGACGCGAGAGAGCCCAGTGTCAGACCCCCGAAGAGGAAAAGAAGCAGGGGCTGCGGTATCTGTAAGGGAGACCAGCCTTGCCGCTGAGCGAAAACCCGCATCATGCTGAGTAGCTCAGATTGAGAAGAATCAAACAGGCCAGCAGCGGGCAACGCACTGCTTCTCTTAGTCCCCTTAGATTCTTTAGCCAAGTGCGAGGGCAGACTGGGACGAGGTCCCAGTATTCGCCCATGAACTACTTATGTGGAATCACTATTGTTCCGTCTGTGGGCGGCAATAGGAGACCACTAGTAGTCGCGCACTCAGGCGACAGCACCTGATGCTCCGTGAGCGCCCATAATTGTTGGCTCGAGTCTTCCCATCAGCTGGCAAATGCAACAGCCCGGGTAAGCACTCGTTCCCCCATATGGCATCGGCCGGGGGCTATATAGGGTATGAAAACCCAGACCAACATGGGCGGTGCCCGTGAGCTGCCCCGCAGTAGTGGCACGAATCTCCCCTAGCGGATTTATGCGAGTCGTCGCAACTGATGCGGGAAAAATACGTTCCCCCCCCCCCCCCCCCCCCTTTCTGGTCGATAGGACCGGGGGATTGGATTTATGATATCCAAACCACTAGAATTTGACGCCACCCCCCTCGAAGCCACGGGCTTCAGGGTTGGCGTCCCAAGCTCAACTAAAGCCACCCGCCCCGAAGCTGCGTGCTCCCAGGCTGGCAAACTCTGCGGGGTAACACCACGGGGCAACTTACCTGCAGCCCTCCTCCTCCGAAAGTACTCGGGAGAGTTCTGGAGCGCCGAGTCGTCTTGCTAGACTCCTCTTCGGAAGAAGCAGGTTTCCGTGACCTAACTGCTTCTTCCGAACGTATATTGCTGCTATAAAACAGACAATAAAACAGGCCCGTAGCCAGATTGGGGTCGGAGGGGTCGGACAACCCCCCCCCCCCCCCCCCCCTTCGTGGGCTGAGGTCCGCTTTTTCATGAAAAAAAAACACACACCTTAAATCGGACCCCCCTAGCAAGGATTGATTATGACAAAAAGGTCCACTTTTGCCAAAAACGACCCACCCCTTTAGAAACCCTGGCTACGGGCCTGTTTTCACATGGTAAAGTTTAATGAAGTCAGATTTATTTTGAGTAAGTTTTATGAATAAATCTTTAAATACCATTCTTAAAAACAATGCTCTGAATATATCTCACTAGATGTCCTTTTGACAAATCAAGGCAGCAGATTCTGTGTGTAAACAGTATTAATTCAAGGCATAACAATGGCCACTGTGCATTGCATCTGGAATTCCAGAGCGCCTCTTTTTAACCCCAGTCAGAGCCATCACTATAACGACACCGGGAAATGACAGCCCAGTGCGAGGCACAATGGTAGTGGCGTGTTCTGAATTAAATACTGACACACCAAATTTTGTGGTCTCAACATTTCAAATACTGAAATCTCATTCAACAAGTTTGGAGCATTATTTTAGGAATGTTATGAAGGAAATTTCACAAAACTTGCTCCAGATGAATTTGACATCCTTCATATTAACACTGTGGGAGCCTCAGTCTGGTATGAGTGATGACGTTTGAGTACTTATTAATATTTAAAAGTATCAAATGTTGATGTGTGTCTTTACACCTCGTACAGTGATAACTGTCGTTATTAAACTTGTTCTAGCTTGATAAAAAATATCGCATCTTAATTATCATTCTTAATGTCTTTCAATAAACGTATATTGATTGATTGATTGATTTTATTTCTGCGTTCAATAGCATGACACAAAATATAGTAATACATGTATTACAGAGTTAAAGACAATATATAAACATATTGTCAGACATTAACAATTTACTTCTTGAATACAAAGAAAATATGTATACAATATGGGAAATTAACATTTTACAATCATGACAATTGACAGGATTTGTGAACGCAGGAGACCGTCATCATGAGCGATTTGCTTGATGTCGATGGCGGCCTCAAAGTAAAAAAGCGACATAGAACTTAAAAAAAAAGAAATTGAGAAAAGAAGTCATGAGGAGGTGCAAAGCAAGTGCAAGACAGTGCAGTGCATTGCAAGTGCATTAGCGATGGGGTCAAGATGTATTCATGAGTTGTTGTATTGATCAATAAGCAGTAAAATACTATAATTTTACATAATTAGATGGTCAATGTGGTGGATTTGAGTATAAGGATATTAAATTACGCTTCATAGTCGCTTTAAAATAATGCATTGTGGAGCATTTTAACTGCCGTGGGTAGATTATTCCCCAAGTCAGGGTCATGGTGTCTTATTGATTTATGCGTTATTAATAATTTTGGGTTTGTCAGATGAAGATTTTCTGAATTACGGGTAGGGTATGTGTGAATTGTACTGTTTAGATTAAATCAATTTTGAAACGAGGAAGGAAGATGGTTATTTTTATATTTAAACATAAAAACTGCAACTTGAAAAATATTTAAATCAGTGACCTTCAATGTTTTAAGCTGAAAAAATCGTGGATCAGAATGAGAAAAGTAAGACGATCCTGTACAAATACGAAGTAATATAATATGTTATATAAGGAAGTATTAATGTGTTATACAATAAAAACAAAGTTGTTCGTGGCAAGACAAATTTTAACTTATAAATGATGCCCACACCTCTGGAAATGCATAATATATGATTAATGTGATCGTTCCATGTTAAATTTTCATCAATTATAACGCCTAGGAACTTAGAACTCTTCTTTTGTTCGACGGAAATGTTATCAATCTTAATATTAATAGGAGTATTAGCTACATGGATATTGTGTTTGAAATGCATAAATTGAGTTTTTTGAATATTGAAAGCTTATTGCACTTAAACCATTTCGAAACTTTAAGTAATTCAACATTTAAAGTATTTTCCAATGATTTTAGGTTCTTATGAGAATAAAAAATGTTAGTGTCATCTGCAAATAAGATAAAGGATAATAATGATGACGTATTAATTACATCGTTGACATACACTAAAACAAAGCGGACCCAGGATAGATCCCTGGAGGACACCACACTTAATTAGAAAGGACTGTGAATCAATGCCATTGAATGTAACATTTCGACTACTTAAAGGAGAATTAACGCTAGAATATTAATGTACTTATGTTCAAAGGTGTCATATATTCTTAATCATTGACCTGTATCACTTTAGAAATAAAATATCAGAAAAGGGTTTAAATCAAGACATTCTAGCTCACGGCATCATCTGCTAACACTTTACATGGGGGCTGCCATTTTCTTGATGATATGGAGTTGTACATGAACCATTGGAAACCGTTCCGGTCAGGAAGATATTTTTAATCCTAGAGCTAAATTGTTTCTCTTCATTATAAAAAAAATCCCCATATAATGTAAAAAACATAACAAGTGTATACATATATTCTAAAATTTGAAATTTATAGATTTCTTTTTAAATTATCTGGTTTTGCTAACTAGAAATTTCTTTGGCTTGCCTGGCAGAGCAGAACATGATTTATAAACGCGCATTCTGATTTTTGAAGTCCATTATCTCAAAGCAGGTGAATGCATAGTTTGTCACTATTGACGCTCGGGAAAGTCATCGTGCATGAATTTGAATTAATTCGCTCCGTCGCGTACGTCATAGTATCAAGAACATAATTTATATTTAGTAAAATCGTAATTTTCAAAGAAATATAAAACACATTTTGGTTTTTAAAATATATGTATATATCTGTTAAATATTTTAAATCTCAAATGGAATTTTGTATCAGGAAGAAAGACAATTTTGCATTCGGATTTAAAATATCTTTATGTACACATCAAGAAAATGGCAACCCCCTGGTATCGCTAGCAGACGATAAATCTTGCTGAGAAAATCTTGATTTTTACCCATCTCGTATATTTTAATGCAAAATCACGTAGGACAACGAGGAATAGATTACATCTTTGAATATAAGCACATTTATATTTTGAGGTTAATTCCTCTTTAAATAAATTTTAAACCAAGAAAGCGCTGAGCCGCGAACACCACAAGAATAAAGTTTAGAAAATAATATAGGATGATTGAGCGTGTCGAACGCTTTACTAAGTTCTGAAAATATTCCAATAACATGTTCATTTTTTGCAATGGCGTCTGTAATTTTATCATAAATTTGGACAAGAGCTAGGTCAGTGGAATGTTTTTTTTTCCTAAAACCGTATTGGTTCGGATTTAGTACTTTATGGAGGGTTAAAAAACTACATAATCTATTATAAACAATTTTCTCTAAGATTTTGGATATACTGGGGAGGATAGAAATAGGACGGTAATTGCTGATTTCATGTTGGTCATCCTTTTTAAAAATTGGAGTTACATTGGCTATTTTGAACAAGGAAAAGTACCTGACTGTAAAGACTGATTAAATATATGTGTTAGTGGGTCAGCAGTGAAATGGATTATTTCCTTTCATAGTGAAGTACTTATTTTATCATGACCTTGGGATTTCGAAGCATTTAATGATTTAGTAATATTAATTATTTCATTGGAGTTTGTGGGATTTAAAAAGAGAGATGCCCGAGTCGGTTCTGAAAAGAATTTCGAATAAAGAGCGTTATTTAGAGTAGCAATTTTGGCAGCAAGTTGAGGCCCAATATTAGTGAAAAAAAATTAAAGCAATCGGCATAGTCATTAGAATCTGCAATTTTGTTACTGTAAGAGTCAAATAATACATACATGTTGTTTTAGATATGATTTTAAATGCTGAAGATGAAATACTCCCAATCACCAACCTTTAGTTACACAAATGAATTAATTCCCCAGAATAATCCTTCTAAGTTACTTATTACAAACAAAGCATTCCCCTAGTAATCCTTCCCTGGGATTAATTGGTCTACACACACACCTCAGAACAATAACCTTTTGTGGTTCAATCTAGAAGAATAAAATCTACCAGCAAAACCTGTCCTTTGTATTAATCAGTCATTAAAGGTCTTAGAATAATCCCTCTTTGAAATTAAATTACAATAGATGTTTACAGAAACTTCTGATTCTCAAGCTCCTGGATGTTCAGTTATTTCCTCATTCCTCATCGTATAAATAGTTGAGAAATTATGTTCTCTAGGTCTTTTTTAGTCTTCGGACTTCTTCCTTTGTGCTGTGCTCCTGCCCATGTACCATTCGGGCCTTGATAGGGGAGTACCCAGTCTTCACCAAGCTTTTTCATATCATTACTATATATATGTACCTTGTTCAACTGTCATCTGCTACTCTGATATTTATACTCCGCAATAAATGTTGTTTTACACATTTATATATTCACATTGTGAATGGACTCTTCTTCGTCGTGGCATAATCCTTAATAGTTAACACTCGCCGTCTTCCACGCTACATACATATGTATATGCTATTCTACAAGGTGAAGTGACTAAATTTAAGAGTGTTACATTGGTGGCAGCGTAAAGCGGTTTACGCCATCTCGCTCGGAGTTTTCTTTTTGCAAACTTTTATACTGATATTTCTACTATATCAGTGGAGTATATATTTGACAATTGACTGTTTATGCTCTGATGAATTGTCGGTGACTGTCATCTCATCAGTTTTATATTCTGCTCTTCGATCTACCTGCTGCTCTTATGCTATGAGGAGGAGTGCCTAACTTTCTACCTGTTCTTACGACGTCTTCATCTGGGATTCTGCTCCAGTATACTTTGTTGCTGTTGGACATTGGATCTTGCTGAGTTACACCATCTTTGTGACTTCTCTTACATGCTGTTGGACCCTGAACTGGATGTCTCTTCTTCACCGCCTGATGACTTTGCTGGGAGACAGTGGATTGCAGTGACGTTTTCATCTTGTGAGTACGAGGTCGGCGTCTGATTTCGCCTGATCCAGTTACCATATATCTCGCCATCGGTCGGGACCGCTGTGATTCTTCTAAACTCTTCCAACTCTTCCACACACGCTCTGATTTGGGTGTTTGTTTTGAACTGTTTTGTTACATGTTTGGGCTTGTGTTATAATGGCAATATAGTTTCATAATTTTGATTCGACTGTACACTTTTTGCCCCATTGGGTGCTGCAGTCTAAAGAGTAAGTCCATTCATTTCTTTTTGTATAAGTAATTTCTACCCTATAGTAATCTTAGCTTTGGATTACACCAATTTTGTATTGTTAATTCCGAATATTTTCAGATTTTTTTTTGCTCCGTTCTCTAGTACGTGGATATATTTCTGTGTGAATGCGCTGTTCATGCAGTGCGCTGATTTATACTTTTTTTTTTTTTTTTCTTTTTCTCGGTTTCTTATATGTGCTATTGCTTTCATATTCCCTGAGTTTTGGCAGGGGCCCTATTTTCATTTGACGCAAGTTTTTTTGTTTTTCTAATTTTCTTCTATATATCTCGGACTCTCCATTTATCTATATCTGTAAATATATATTTTTCGTATTGATATTGCGTTGCACAGCCTTTTTCGCCATATTCTTTTCAATTGCATTTTCTACTATTGTTAATTCTGCTACTCTTTCGAGTTCAGTATTTTTTTACCTACTCTGTTGTTACTTGGTCATGTCCGATTCGTAATATATATATTTCGTGCTCCTGGTATCTTTTCTTCTTCTCACTCCATTTCACCCTTCGCTGTAGCATTTTCTTTTACTTCTTGTCCTCCACCTTTCTGCTTCCTGGTACTTGCCCGACACTGTATCGCTATGCCTGGTCAAGCTGCTTCCACCTCTACCTACCCTCTATCGGACTCGCCGATCGCCATCTCCTTTTCTCCCAAATTTTCCGGTGATGGCACAGTCGATTTTGATACCTGGCGCCGTCAGTTCGAGATCGCTGTCAGAAGTTGCCACGATCTCAATGAGCCAGACCTTCAGCGTCGGCTGGCGAAGCTCCTTCCTCTTCATATTATGCCCCCTGCTTTTACTGTGTGGGACACTTTAGATGAACAGAAAGCCGATTTTGCTGCATGCTGTGCTGCTCTCTCGCAGGCGTTTGGGCGGCATGACGACATTGATAGTTTCCGTCGAATGGTTAATGCACGGCCCCGTCAGCCGTCTGAGTCCTTACAGCTTTACAAGGCAGAGCTCACTCGGCTTACTCGTGTAGCTTTTCCAAAGTACAATAAAGCAGCGCAAGAGGATGAACTCTTCCGCCGCTTTGTTGCTGGTCTGGACCCCAATCTCAGTTCCAAATGTCATGAGCATGGTGCTAGTACTGTTGAGGAGGCTCTTGATATTGCTCTGCGGGTTGAACGGGCGCGGGATGCTGTAAAATCTTCATATCCATTCTCCTCCCTTCCCTCACACCACGCTCCTCAGACAATTGCTGCGGCCACAGCGGAAAAACATGATGACAGTGTACATGAGCTTGTAAAATCTGTAAAGGCCTTAGTGTTACAGCTTCAGCGTTCTGATTCAGGGGATGAATATGGCCGCGAATATCGCGCTAGGTCCCCGTCTCCATTTTATCGGGATCGCCGCCCTTCTGAGCGCTCGCGTGATAGATACTCTTCTCGAAGCCCTGATAGTAGGCAATATGACAGGGATAGCGCACCCTTTCCCCGCCACCGTTCCCCATCTTTTTCACGTTTTCATCATGACTCTTCACGTCACGACCGGCGTTACTCTCGACGTGACTACGTCCCGCGTCGGGGATACAGCCCTAGTCGAGATCGCTCTGATCGTGCCCCGTCTCCTCATCGGGGATACAGCCCTGCTCGTGATCGCGCTGACCGTGCCCCGTCTCCTCGTCGTGTGTCTTTTGCAGACACCCGTGGTAGCAAATCGCAGGGTTATGGCAATGGTAACCAGGGAAACTAGTTGATGCTGTTGGTGTGGGCCAACTTTCAGCACAGTTCCCTTCTTCACGGCCCGCTAGCACTCACGACTCGCGTCCTCGTCCCTATCTTCTTGTTTCTGTTGGTTCTACACAAATTTCTGCTCTTATCGATACTGGTGCTGCTGTTTCACTCATAAGTGATCAGTTGCGTCTTTCTCTCCCCTCCCTGTCACGTAGGCAAATCTTCTCTTCCCAATCGCTCCTTACTTCAGTTTCGCAGGACCCCCTTCATACTTTGGGCTTTCTCTCGGTTGATTTTTCCTCTCATTCTGAGCATTACTCTTTTCCTTTCCGTGTTGTCCGTGATATCAAGCCTAAATTTATCATTGGATGGGACTTCCTTTCTGCTTGTTCGTTTCTCTTCGACTCTGCATCTCATACTCTTGTTCTTAATGGGGTTGCCCTTCCGCTTCTCTCTCATCGTGATGTCATTCCCCTTTCAGTTTCTGCTGTTATCGACTCTGAGATTGAGGTACCACCTTGGACTGAAATGGTTATTTCTGTCCCGCTTGTTTCTGACGAGTTTTCTCCCCCATTGACTGATTTCGAGGGCATTCTTGTGCCTCATACTGACTCTCCTGTTGTCATTGCTTGTACGGTTTCCTCGGTCGAAGACGGCTTTATGCCGGTTCGTGTTGCCAACCCAACATCCTCCTCTGTTTCCCTATATCCAGGGATGTATTTTGGTGAGGTTCATTCTATGCTTGGCCGCCCGGGTGAATGTTATGACATCACTTCCGTTTCTTCTACCTCTACCCCACTTTCATCTTCATCTTCCTCTACACTGTCTCGCTTTGACATGTCATCGTCATCTCTTTCATCGACTGAGCAATGCCAGGTTCACGAGCTGTTAGCAGATTTTGCTGATATTTTCAGTCAGACTCCTGATGACTATGGCCGAACTGACTACGTTCAGCACACAATTCCTACTGGTGACTCACCCCCTGTTCGGCAACGAGCATACCGTACATCGCCTGCTATTCGAGAAGAGATCCACCGACAATGCGATCGCCTTCTCGATGCTGGAGTGATTGAACATAGCTCTAGTCCATGGAGCGCGCCTATCGTCATGGTAAAGAAAAAGACTGGAGGTTATCGATTTTGTGTCGATTACCGACGGCTGAACAAGGTCACATGTCCTGATTCCCATCCATTGCCACGCATCGATGATACAATCGATGCTCTTGCTGGAAATCGTTACTTCAGCACGATGGATCTATCCAGTGGTTACTGGCAAGTGGGTATGGACTCCCTGGATGCTGCCAAAACAGCTTTCACTACTGGAACAGATCTTTTCCAGTTTAAGGTGATGCCTATGGGACTGCGCAATGCCCCGTCCACATTTCAGCGTCTCATGCAACTTGTGCTGCGTGGTTTGCACTGGGACTCTGTCCTCGTGTATTTGGATGATGTCATTGTCTTTGGGCGGACCTTTGAAGAAAAGTTGTCGCGTCTTCGTAACGTGTTTGGGCGGTTGAGATCGGCTGGTCTCAAACTCCGCCCAGAGAAGTGTCATTTCTTTCAAGAGAAGGTCACTTTCCTGGGACATGTTGTTTCCGCTGACGGTGTGTTGCCAGATCCGGAAAACATTGCCAAGGTGCGTAACTGGGCTACCCCTCGCAATGTCACCGAAGTCCGGGCCTTTCTTGGATTGGCTGGCTATTACCGGCGCTTTGTCAAGGACTTTGCTCATGTAGCTAGGCCCCTCCATCATCTCACAAATAAGGGCGTCCCCTTTGTGTGGGATGAGGCATGTAGGCTTGCATTTCAGACCCTTCGTGATTGTCTCATTTCTCCCCCTCTCATGGCTTTTCCCGTCTTTTCTCTCCCTTTCACTCTACATACAGATGCATCTAGCTTCGCAATCGGGGCCGTCCTCACTCAACGTAGCGGCGGCACAGAGCGTGTCATTGCCTATGCAAGTCACGCCCTTAGTAAGCCCGAAAGGAATTGGTCGACTTATGATCGTGAACTATGGGCGATTGTGTGGGCTGTACGACATTTTCGCCATTACCTTCTAGCATCTAACTTCACTATTCTTACAGATCACAAGCCTCTCAGTAATCTGCGCAAACTCCCTGTTTCTCATGACACCACTGGTCGTCGATGTCGTTGGGCTCTCGAGCTCGATCCCCTTGACTGGGTCATCGAGCATCGTGAAGGGGCGAAGCATGCAAATGCTGACGCACTTTCACGTGTTCCGAATCATGATGTGACAGCTGCAGTTGCAGACCATGACTCTGCTTTTCCTGTCTCCCCTTCTTTGCCCTTATCTTCATCCACAGATTGTGTGCTAACCCCACCACCACATGTTTCATCTCCTCCCTCATCACCCCGCGCAACCCCTACTGTTTCCTCACATAATTTTGATGCTGACTCTCCTGATTCTCCATCTCCTTCATCTGGTCTGGGCCGGGTCTCTCCCACTAGGCTCTCTGCTGCACCCCATCCCTCATCTCTGGATACAGATCCTCCACTTGCTATATGTACTGCTTTGTTAGGTTCCAATCTCCGTTTACATCAGACTCAGCAGAGTGATCCCATTCTCGGTGAGGTGCGGTCATGGGTTCGTTCTGGTATTTTTCCTTCTCGGTCTTCTCTTCGCTCTAATCCTTCACTTCTCAGGTATTATACGATGAGGGATACACTTGTTTTACGTGACGGCCTCCTTTGTCGCATGAGAGATGACACTACGGACCCCCCTCTTTATCAAGTGCTCATTCCAGCATGTGCTGTCCCTGAGGTTCTCTCTCTCGTACATGGTGCGCGCTATGCTGGTCATTTTGGACCTGACAAAACATACCGAGTAGCTGAGAAATTGTGCTACTGGCATGGGATGTCTACTGACATCAAGGACTATTGTTCACGGTGTGAGCCTTGTCAGTCACGGAGAAACCCTGTACCAACACGACGTGCCCCCCTTTGCCCGATTTCTACTTCCCGCCCCTTTGAACGCATCGCCGCTGATATTACAGAGCTTCCTCTAACCCCTGATGGACATAAGTATGTTCTGGTGATTATGGATTATTTCACAAAGTATGTCAATCTGTATCCTCTCTGTGATCAGAAAGCTGTCACAGTGGCTGAATGTCTTTTCAGGAAGTTTGTTAGGCAACATGGGATTCCCGAGTCTCTTCATACGGATCAAGGTCGCCAATTTGAGGCAGAGGTTATAAGGATCTTGTGTGAAAAACTAGGTGTTGATAAGAAACATACCACTCCCTACCATCCGCAGTCTGACGGCATGGTCGAGAGGTATAACCGCACTTTCAAACAGCTAGGAAAACGCCTCCATGATATTGGGTCATCTTGGGACCAAATCTTGGGTGAAGTTGAACTTGCCTACAACATAACCCCTCACTCGTCCACTGGATACACGCCCTTCTTTCTGATCCACGGTCGGGATGCTAGGCTTCCCCTCTCTGTTTCCTTAGGGAGACCCCCATCTTCTCCCCTTTCCAGGCCTGACCATGACGAATTTGTCACAGATCTGCACGCATTGACTACGCTTTTGATTGCGCCAATAATCGCTCTACAGCTGCGTGCACCTCACAGAAACACTTCTATGATGCTCGTTCGCGATTTGCCCCTTACAAAGTGGATGACTTAGTTTGGATTACTGACCCTGCCAACTCTCACAACAAACTTTCCCCATGCTGGAAGGGTCCATATCGTGTTGTGAAGGTTCATAGCGCAGGCCTCACTTATTCCCTTCAAGATCCCGATAAGCCATCTTCATCTCCTAGGGTCGTTCACTATAACAGAATGAAGCCGTACCTTCCCCGCCCTCTCCTCCCGTGTCGTCTAACACTCGTTCCGCATCGCATGCAGACAATCCTGACTTGTCTTCTTCTCAGTCCTCCCCTTCTGCTCCCCCTTCCTATTTTCTTTGGCCTCCTTCTCCCTCTCCTACGTCTCCTTCTACCTCTCCTACGTCTCCTTCTACCCTGAACTTGCAAGGGGAACCTCCTGTTTCTCGTTCCCCTTTACCCCCATTTCCTCTAACCCCATCTCATGATGCGCATGCCCGTAATCACACCCCTCATACTCGTACACGTAGTGGCCGGATCATAAACCCCCCTGATTACTATGGTTTCCCGATATCACATGCTTCCTGAATATTTCCCTCTACCTTGCTCTGTTTTCTTCTTTTTCCTCTCTACCTATGTTGTTGCCTCCCATTATACTCTCTGATATATAGAGCGGATTCCTGGCATTTTTAATTGTAGTTTTGTTTTTTCTAAGGGACGTCTCAGCTCTGCCTTTCAGCATACGCCTTTCGCATTCACACCAATGTGTAGTATTCTTTTGTATGTTGCATCATGTTTTGGTAATTTTTGATATTTTTATTCACTTTGATGTTCCTTACTGTAGCAATTGCTTCCTGATTGATTTGGGTAGATTTTGTTGCCCTTATTCTGACAATACTTAGACTATTTTTATTTTGTTATTATCATTGCTGTTTATTGTGTTCTGATCAATTTTGTATGTGTTAACTTATAATTTATATGATTAATTATGTTCTATTTGTTTCGTTTTTGGGTTAGTTAATGTGTTAATGGATTTCTTATGTGACATCTTACTGTAACTGGCATGCGTTCTTGTTTAATATTAACGCTATTATTTATTTTCTTGCTTATTGTAATACTTTATTGCATTTGGTATGAACATTAACTTCTTGGGTGCTTGTATTGGGATAATTGAAACGGGGACGTTTCTTTTCGATAGGGGTATCTAATGTAAGAGTCAAATAATACATACATGTTGTTTTAGATATGATTTTAAATGCTGAAGATGAAATACTCCCAATCACCAACCTTTAGTTACACAAATGAATTAATTCCCCAGAATAATCCTTCTAAGTTACTTATTACAAACAAAGCATTCCCCTAGTAATCCTTCCCTGGGATTAATTGGTCTACACACACACCTCAGAACAATAACCTTTTGTGGTTCAATCTAGAAGAATAAAATCTACCAGCAAACCTGTCCTTTGTATTAATCAGTCATTAAAGGTCTTAGAATAATCCCTCTTTGAAATTAAATTACAATAGATGTTTACAGAAACTTCTGATTCTCAAGCTCCTGGATGTTCAGTTATTTCCTCATTCCTCATAGTATAAATAGTTGAGAAATTATGTTCTCTAGGTCTTTTTTAGTCTTCGGACTTCTTCCTTTGTGCTGTGCTCCTGCCCATGTACCATTCGGGCCTTGATAGGGGAGTACCCAGTCTTCACCAAGCTTTTTCATATCATTACTATATATATGTACCTTGTTCAACTGTCATCTGCTACTCTGATATTTATACTCCGCAATAAATGTTGTTTTACACATTTATATATTCACATTGTGAATGGACTCTTCTTCGTCGTGGCATAATCCTTAATAGTTAACACTCGCCGTCTTCCACGCTACATACATATGTATATGCTATTCTACAAGGTGAAGTGACTAAATTTAAGAGTGTTACAATTTTGTTACCATTAAAAGTAAATTCATCTTTTGGTCAAGTGTCACTTTTAGTTCCCATAACTTCTTTTATAACTTTCCATGTTGCGCTCGAGTTGGATTTCACCTTTTGTAATTTGTTATTCATTTCCATAATGAATTATTGAGACTTCGTTGAAGGAAATATGGGAAAGTGCTTGTGCAGTTTCGTGTAAGTGCATGTGGTAGTACAAAAAACAATCGTAGGATTTATCTGTAAAGTGATAACATCCATCATGACCCATATGGACGAGCTTGAACGGAGTCCAACCATTATCAAATTAGAATAAAAACCAATGGCTATAGAAGAAGAGCACAATACTTGGAATATAGCGGAACAAATAAGGAAGAGAAAAAAAAATGCATGGAGAAAATCAGAAATGTATGTGCATATCATTTGGAAAGCACGGGTTGTAAGCAATGGCATGTGAACATCCCCGTATCGCGTCCGAAAACCCTAAAAGAAAACAAAAACCGGGCACTCGTCCTCCCCGCCGCCATAGCGTCAAGCCACCGCATTCATGAGCTACAAACCACCGCATCTAAAAGAAAAAAAGAAAGGCCAAAGGCAGCAACGTTGTAGGTCAGACAAGCTCATAGAGCTGGTCCGTCCAAGCATAAAGTTTGTAACTTCATGGTCAAAGTAAATGAAATCGCAGTTCGCCCATAACAATTATGAGTTTACCGGCGCGTAACGGGAGACTAAAGGTAGCCGAGCCCGAGGCAGCAGAGAGGACGTATGCTATAAATATGCATGTGACACTTGCTCTGATCTGCATGGTAGCGGTGAGGGGGTGTTCTTTTGTCTTCCGGGGCGGTTGTGGGGGGGGGGGGGGTGGGGTGGGGGCTGTGTGTTTTGTCCGCTTCTTTGTTCGCCGTGTTCATGATGGATCTTCGTATCGTACTCAGATATTCACCTGCTCCCGATCTACTGATTCTACATAACAGCAATGAAGGGACGCACCAACCCCCCCCCCCCCCCCCCCCCCCACCAGAGCAACTGTGGAGGGCACAACGAGGAGCTGCAAGCTTCGTCCACTCATGAAGCTACAAAAGCTTCATGGTCCACTCTCCTTTCTATCGGTTCATAGTGAGATGATATGATTTACCGGGCTGATTTACTTACAGCAGAAATACAATAAAGAAAAAGAACTTATGACAGATATTGACATTATGGTACCTGCTCACTCATAGTTCATAGTCATGATGGTTATGAAGTAATAAAAATGCACTATGTATACATAAACATGCATGAAAATACAAAAACATGCACATTATGTCTATATAATTATGCCAACTCTTCAAAGGTGTCAATAACATGCATTTCGTAGATTGCAGAACTATATACTTTCAGTATGTAGATCTATTATTAAACTGTTCGTTGAAAAAGTGTGTAATAGTTTTCTAGTGATTCAGATTACTCTCCACTATGGCTTCAAGAATATACTGTGAACATAATCCATTAAGTAGTTGAACTTAAATCAAGTATATTGGCATCATGCAAGTATGCTATACACAAAAAGATGCATCATTAGATAAAAGGATCAAAACGATAAATTCGAATTGACAAAAGTGGTAAGAATTCGTAAGCATGAGATTAAGTATTCAGTAATCAGAATAACCAGTATTCAATCAAGAAATCGTACATGAAGTATATAAACCAAGTTCCATAATAAATCTGCATTAGTAGATACCTTGTTACAGTAAAAAAAAATGTTAATGTCATTTCTTACAAGATACCTTATTTGGCAAGTACTTTAAATAATCGGATGCTTGTATTTTGTGTGAAAATAGGGTGATAAAAGAGGTGGTTTTGCACGCAATCAATACAATGAATCTGTATTTAAAAGAAAAACAAATAAGAAAAATTTTGAAAGCGGGGATAATGCTCACTTGAGGGGAAAAAAGATGGAGAAATAGACATTTCAACATAACATGTACATCCATCTACATGTATCTACCTCAGAGAGACGAAGTTTTATTTCCACCGTAAAGTTTCCTCAATGACACTGAAGCTAAGCCAAGCCATGCAACTTTGGATATTTCCATACCGGGTGCGAACTTGAGCCCTATTTATTCAAATGTAATTCCATCTGCATGATCCTTGCAAAACCATACTCTTCATACTATAGGAGTGTACAAAGAGACTTTAACTCTGTTAATCAGTACACAGGTGGAATGAGTTATTGTGTATAAATATAGTTATTGTGTATAAATGGATGAATGATTTAAGTTGTGGTACTGTGAGTGTTACGCAATAAGTATTTACATCTCTTCGTATTTGAAAGTGTATGCAATATCAAGCCAGTTCCGTCTATAATGGTGGAGAATTTGACATAGTTGAAATACTGAAATTTTGAATAACAAAGAGAGGGCAAAAGAAAAATCTGTGGATATATGAATACACTGGGTTGGTTACCAGTACTAGAGTGTATCAAGAGTTTGAGTACATAATGAAACTTGTACGTTGAATTTCCTGGTCAACAAAGATAATATTACAGTTTGACATGACATCAGGGGGGTTTTACAGTGTGCACATACATATAATTTCGAATAAGTCAATATTCAATTTGTTAAATGCTTTCCCATAAATGGTACAAATTGCTGAATACTCAATGATGAATATGAAAGTACAGTAGAATTAATGACATTGTTGCCCGGGGATTCTTGAAAAATGTTCAAGTCTGGTTCAAAATCAATATCACTAGCATAAAGCCACTCATAGGCCCTTGCCTATGTGGGACTGTGTCCAACATTCACTGTTGCAGCAGTCAAAAGCAGACAACAAAATTGCTCTAAACAAGATTTAATTTTCTTAAATTTGCTAGATTACCTGATTCAGGGACTCTTCAACTCTTACTTTGCCACAAATGTAGGGATTCAGACTTGAAAGTGAAATTTTAAATAATTATTTTCCTCTCCTGTATGAATGATCTAGCCTGGAAAAGGGCCTGTTGATACACACAAAAGCTATTGAAGCCTATTCACCCGTAAAAGCTGGTCAAGATAAGAAGGTTATCTTCAGATAAGCTTGTACATGTATAAGTGGCATAAAGCTAAAAATGGTATGGACCAGTCCCCAATCGAATGGTTAGGGGAGTAAAGAGAGGGAAAGTGGAGAGGAAAGTGAAAAACAGACGTCCTCCCACACCCTACCCCTAATCGGTAGCCTCGTAAAATATTAGTAATTATGACACGTATAACTTAAGACTTAGGTCATCAAATTATGAAAACTCACCTTCAAGCATGCACTCGATCCTAAACCAAATCTCTCAGCCTTCTCCTACTGATAGGCGTATACATGCACTACACTCCTACCATCGATTCGTATACACGTATTGCCAAAGAGCATATGGAGAGTGCTCAGTCCCGAAATAAAGCACGCGTATATATTGTGGCACAGTCATGTCGATCGGCCGAGAGGGAGAGGTTATAGTCTTTATAAAAATGTTTGTATTTTTCATTTTCTTTATTTTTTCTTCTTTTTTCCGTACATCGCTTTTTGGTAAAGCCGTAAAGGGCTTAATCTTGATATTGTCCCTTCAAATACAAACTTATGTCCGAAAACGGATAGGAATCAACTCTAACTGCACCAGAGAGGAGATGGAGAGAGTTGGGAGGATCGAGGGGAAGCTATATAGAGATGTTTGTATTTTGTTACAGTTATTTGCTGTGAAATTTCTATTAATATTTATGTGATGGGGGCGTGGTAGAAATTGGTATTTTAAGAAAAAATATAGCTTTTTTGTATGAAAACAAAAAAGAAAACATAATAAATATGTCTAAGTACACATACTTTCCACTTTCAAATTCTTTTAGGTGTAGATGAAGATTTTCAGGTAACAGTCACACCTGATTTGACAGTTGCTATGGCAACAAAATGATGCAAAAGTTAAAGTAGGTATGAATGTCTTATGAAATCAATAACAAAAGTGTATAGACTAATATAATCAAAACGTACCCCATCCTCTTAGACACAGTTTCATCCATTCTGTTATTTTTGGTTACCCAGATGAATCACTTATGAGTATGTGCCTATTTGCCATCAATTTGGTGGTGGATGAAAGTGCTAAAGACGTTGCCATGGTAACAAATTACTTCTCAGATAATAAAATATTTTTCATAAATATAAATACATACAACATAAATACATGTCGTTAATGTCTCAGAATCTCTCTTTCAAGCTGCACATTACCTTGCAGTTAACATCTGGCTTATCCAAGGTCATGGTTATGTTCCAAATTGGCCGTTGCCAAGGTAATATCTGAATTTCTAGAAAATGCCATATATTTGTGATGCAATAACGTATCAACATACCAAGTGTCTTCGTTTGTCCGTTTCATGCTCCAAATTTGATTGCCACCAAAATCTTGGTCATACAAAGTCTTACAACAATGTTTTATACCATAATATGGTTGTTACTATGGCAACGACCAGGTTGATACTGATATCAAAAAATTGTCTAAGAAAGTAGTAAAAATGTCTAAGTACACAAATTTCCAACTCTCCAATTATTTTCAATAAAGATGTATTTTAGATGTAACAGTCATGTCTGATAGAATAGTTGCTATGACAACACATTGATGTTTTAAAAAAAATAGAAAGTATGTTCGACTTATGAAATCAATAATAAAAGTGCATGGGCTAATATGTAGAAATTGTACTCCCACCCGTGACACAGTTTTCTCTAATGGGACCTACCAACAGACTGTCATAATCTTCCCTGATTGCTGTTAAACTGGTGGTGAGTGATAAATTCAAACATTCCAGAGACTTTGCCATGGTAATCGATCAGTTAAATTTTGAAATTTTTGAAAGAAAAATGTATAGCCTTTACATATATCTAAATATAACATACATAACAGCATAATACAAGTGTCCAAGAATATATCAAATGTAGTTCAACGTACCTCTTTGATATTCATTAAATTGTTAGTTATTCATAGGCAGCTTTATGGCAAAACATGGCCGTTGGTATGGCAACGTCCTGATATGACATTATGAACCCCGCCGCTGCAACCATGAGATCACTGAACGACTACCAGTCACAATCATGTCCACCAACCGTTTATTTGATCACACTTACACAAACAAGATACTGGACAAAAGGGGCGAAGGTCATACCCCAACGAATAAACACAATCCTCCCTCAAAAGGACATGAAACTCAATGGTGATAGTAAAAAAAAATACACTGAAAATAAACGGAGTACATGTACTGCAATACTACCATACTACCCTGTCGTATTAGACACCTTTTCCTTTTTTATCTTGTTATATAAGCCTATTAGCCTTTTGTAGCTATCATCTGCCCGTTTGTTATGAAAATATTCATGAATTGAACAGCCTGATTAAAAAAAATGTAGATAGTGTGGGCTTCAAAGGAGGCTCTTTTGATATGATTGATGTGATATGATTGTTTTATTACTTACTAATAACAAGAGGCAATATATTTCAATGTTTACAAAATTTATAGCAATTAAATACGTAGATCGTGGTTAAAAACAAAAAAAGAATGGTAAAATGACAACTGAAATGACAACGGGTAGCTTGAAATCGATACACTTCCATCACTAACATTATATTTGTCAGATCTATGCACTGTTTTTGCAATGTCTGGCGATAGATACTGTTCTGTCTAAATATAGATAGGTTGGTTAAGAATTTACAGAAACATAATTACTCAGATTCAAGTATATATTCAAATCTTGAAAATATGATTTATTAATTAGATTTCATCTTTTCTTATTTGACTAATATATACAGAATAAATTTCACATGACAATTCAAAGAGTATAATAAAGTCATATGCAAAAACTATATATATTCAAATGTAATTGATCCATTCATTCTGTCACATAATTATTGTGATAATTCAAAGCTTTAAACATGTAAATATCACTGTAAAGGGTTTACCAAAACAAAAAAATATCACTCTTTTCAGTATGATACACCAGTACCCTCTTTTGGTATAGCAGTACTGCAATACCCCAAAAGTAAAAAAAAAATGAGCTCACTCAAATAATCAAACTTTTCCTCCTGGGAAAAACTAGAAAATCATTTTTTTTAGCACGTGCAGTATTTAATAATTTAAACAAATGTCGACTGTCCTCAACCCGTATGAAATCTCCTTACATTAGGTCTTCCTGTGCTCTTGTGTGTTGTCTCATCTAGACGTTGCACGAAGACTCGATAATGTCCATGTGAGTTCAAGGGTTGTGTCGCCTGTTCCCGACAGCTTGCTCGAAGTAGAACGTTGGATTCGGTTGTAAAAGTCTTGTCTCATAAGGTAAGACGATCTGCCCAGGAAAATCTGTCCAAGAAGATCTCGGAATTCCCAAGAAGATCCCGGAAGTCCTGGAACCCAGCTGCCTGACTATGGTGTCAGAGCCATGGTGTGGAGATGTAGAGAAGTTTTCTCCTTGCCTGTTTTGCCCGGATTTCAGGATAGATGCCAACCAAAAGTAAGAAATCACTTGCTGCACATCTCATCTCAGCACGCAGGTCCTGCCTTGACCAGTGCCAAAGTTGCTCTCCCCGTGGCCAGCTCATGCATACACCATACACTTAGCACTCATGCACAGCTCATTGCACAAGGTACTACTGCTCAGCACACATCATTCACATAACTCTCCTATTCAACCAGAGCACTCTAGCCTGTGAGCCTATTGTTCCCTTAGGTTAAAAGTGATGCTATACCATAGTAATTGCTCTTGGTTGAAATTCCTGGTTGCTCTGTGACAATATTTTTATGTTGTTTGTTAAGAGATATATGTTATTTTTTAGAAAATATTTCGTTACCATGGCAACGGCCGAAGACGTCATTTAGAAAAATGGCAACAAGCAAATTCATGTTCAGCACCCCCAAAATAGGGGATATAGCACAAAAAATCAGATTCTACAGAAAATTTTAAGTAACCTTTCAACTTGCCATGTACTAAATGGTACAAATTGCTGAATACTCAATGATGAATATAAGAGTACAGTAGAATTAATGACATTATTTGTTGCCCGGAAATTCTTGAAAAATGTTCAAGTCTGGTTCAAAATCAATATCACTAGCATAAAGCCACTCATAGGCCCTTGCCTATAGTGGGACTGTATCCAACATTCACTGTTGTAGCAGTCAAAAGCAGACAACAAAATTGCTCTAAACAAGATTTAATTTTCTTAAATTTGCTAGATTACCTGATTCAGGGACTCTTCAACTCTTACTTTACCACAAATGAAGGGATTCAGACTTGAAAGTGAAATTTTAAATAATTATTTTCCTCTCCGGCCTGTATGAATGATCTAGCCTGGAAAAGGGTCTGCTGATACACACAAAAGCTATTGAAGCCTATTCACCCGTAAAAGCTAGTCAAGATAACAAGGT
Organism: Heliocidaris erythrogramma; assembly: GCA_025617745.1. Taxonomy (NCBI): domain Eukaryota; kingdom Metazoa; phylum Echinodermata; class Echinoidea; order Camarodonta; family Echinometridae; genus Heliocidaris; species Heliocidaris erythrogramma. The sequence goes on from CM046858.1 coordinate 20,173,371, forward strand.
TATCTTCAGATAAGCTTGTACATGTATAATTGGCATAAAACCAGTCCCCAATCGAATGGTTAGGGGAGTAAAGAGAGGGAAAAGTGGAGAGGAAAGTGAAAAAAGACGTCCTCCCACACCCTACCGGCCTAATCGGCAGCCTCGTAAAATATTAGTAATTATGACACGTATAACTTAATTAAGACTTAGGTCATCACATATATGAAATCTCACCTTCAAGCATGCACTCGATCCTAAACCAAATCTCTCAGCCTTCTCCTACTGATAGGCGTATAATACAGCACTACACTCCTGCCATCGATTCGAATACACGTATTGCCAAAGAGTATAAATATTGGGAGGGCTCATTCCCGAAATAAAGCACGCGTATATATTGTGGTACAGTCATGTCGATCGGCCGAGAGGGAGAGGTTATAGTCTTTATAAAAATGTTTATATTTTTCATTTTCTTTATTTTTTCTTCTTTTTCCGTACATCGCTTTTTGGTAAAGCCGTAAAGGGCTTAATCTTAATATTGTCCCTTCAAATACAAACTTATATCCGAAAACAGATAGGAATCAACTCTAACTGCACCAGGGAGGAGAGGGAGAGAGTCAGTGGCAGGGGAAGCTATATAGAGATGTTTGTATTTTAACCTACAAAGGACCAGTTACGTGTTATTTAGCAATGGCCAGTTTCGTTATGTAAGCGCATGTACAGACCTTTAAACCCGATTACGTAATCGGAGGGTTGGACAAACAACGGTGACCGGCGGTGCGAATCTGCTATTGTACATCGTGTTTCACTGTGCAACTACTACCCTTTGTTCGTTATTGAACTGTTTCTTGCATTATTATTTGAACAGATTATTAATTAAAAGTTTGGATATCCTTTTCAACGTACTATTCAATATTTCGAGCATACTAATGGTTCAAACAAACGTCGGAAAATGGGAAAAACACTGCTGTTAATGATAATAATAATAATAATGAATATTTAGTAGCGCTATATAAAAACAGAAAGTACCATAGCGCTTACAAAAAGTACACATAATAATAATAATAATAATATTCCGCTTTTATATAGCGCCTAATACATCAATGGTTGTGTTTCTAAGCGCTTTACAGATATATTATTACCCCGGTCATTGGATTCTGACATGCCAGCACACAATGTGTGCACATACACATTTGAAAAGAAAAGACAACAGCAACAGCAAATATACAGACTAAAAAAAGTAAGAGATAAGAGATTACATTAAAACATTATATTACTGGGGAAAGAGATATGTTTTTAAGGATCTTTTGGGACGTGTAAAAAGTACAGCGACACCCGCTATGACCACCGGCAACGTCCACATTACATGCAAGGGGTTTTTTTTTTCATTCTCCTTCCAAAACAGAAAACAGTGATGGACAAATACAAAATTAGGTTGAAAGAATGCGGAAGGAAAAACTTCGGAGTGGATAACATTAAAAAATCTACATACATCTGTTCAAAACATTTTGTCTGGGGAGCAGGGCCTACCCGATGCCCACGTACATCCACTGTCTGCTGCAGCAACGGAGCTTGAGCAGCGACTGGCTGCTACAGCCGTCCGCCCAAGTCCACGCGATTGACAGTCGATAGCACCCCGGCCACAAAAGTGAAACTTGAGAAGTATCCCAAAATGCGTTTGGAGAATATTGTAACTAACTTTTAAATCTCTTATTTCTTTTGTTATGAACCCTGTAAAATCCCGAGAAGAAAGTATATTCAAAAGAACTTTCCCTCCCATTCAGGCATTCTCGAAACGGAGTGGATGATAGATAACAGTATCTGCATGCTTGTTGTATCCTATACGGTATAATCTCCTCTTTCTAAAAGAATATCCTGTAAATTGATTGATTGATTGATTGATTTATTTATTTACCAACAAGAAGAACATACATGTATTACAATATAACGGTATAACATTTTACACATGATAAACATGACAAATCAAAAATACTTCAAAAGCAAAAATTAATGGTAAAATGGAACCAGAAAATAGCACATGTGCTAGCTAGTCGAGCCTGGCTCCAGGTCAAAGGTATAATGTACTGAATTAATATGTTAACTAAGTAAACTGTACAATGAGAATAACTATATAAACGTAAAAATCCTAAAGTCTAAGATTAACACTAGGTATAATGAGTTGTGTAATCAAATAATTTAACAAACATAAGGAATTAAATAGACATATTAGTATAACTCAATACAAATATAAACAAAAACTAAAAAAATTCTTCACACTAAACTTGTCAAAAGACAGTAAGGAAGGCATCAAAACAAAATCAAAAGTTGAGCAAAGTAATCGTAGACTAATAGTGAAAATACGAATGAAATAAAGATACGAGGAATGGAAATCGGCACTGAGCAATACCAAAAGCACGAATCCAATATGGTGGTATGTCAAAGCTTGGTCAACATGGTTACTATTACCAGGCATTACGTCATCGCGCTTGCATCGCCGAAAGTGGAATATTCATTAAAAAACCTCCCAAGACAAATCATAATTAACACTAACATCGATAGAGTCTCTAAAATGAAATTTCTTGGATTAATAATTGACGAAAAGCTTACATGGAAAACCCAAATCGATAAGATACGTAGTAGCAGTGGCGGATCCAGGGGGGGGGGGCACAGCCGGCCCGTGCCCCCCCCCCCCCCCCCTTTGGAAGAGAAGTATGAATTTTTACCATAGACGATGCGGCATTTTCTCGATTGTGCCCCCCCCCCCCCTTTTAGAGTGAAGACCTTTTTTTTTTTTTTTTTTTGCTTGTCAGGGAATTAGGGAGGGAATTTTTTTTGTTTGTCCCTACCACTTTGGAATTCCCTTCCCCAAAATATTATTGAAATTCCTAATAACCATACGTTTAAGAGAAAATTAAAACAACATCTCTTACTAACATACAAGGAAAAGCCAAATATTCCGCACACAAACCACACGCGGAAATCTGATTCTGATCTGCACCTTTAATTGTTTGTTTTTTGTTTTTTTTCTTTGTTTTTTTTTACAATTTATTTCCCCTCTCTTACTCCCTTTCCTGATTTTATCTCTTATCCTCTATCAACCTGTCCCTCCCCCTCTGCTTGTTCATTTAGGTTTTTGTGTGTTTATTTATTAACTTGGAGTCAAAAGGGGCCTGAGCTTTCGATCCTAGCAGAATCTTCGTCAGAGGCAAAAAGACAAACATAAAAAGCAAGACAAGCATATAGACTACAGACACAAAACATATTACATGTAACAGGAACTGTAAGGGAGGAGCTGCGAACACAAAACAATGGGAACAAAAGGGGAGTATAGTTAGTTACTTAACGTATTCTATATGTAAAAAAAAAAAACCAACAGATTTTTTTGTCATGTATATAATTACAAGCGACGTCGACTTAAGCGAGGTTAACTGTATAATGAGTTTTGATTGGGAACATGCCATTTACAAGATCAGCTTCTTTGCTAGTTCCCCTTGAGTTCGTTACCTTTTCGATTATCATTTAAATTTTGGCGCAAATATTCACTCTTGAATGATAAGCGCCTTAAAACGTAAATAAACAACAAACAACAACTATATTATACCCGATTATAATATAGTTGATTTCAAATAATTTGTTATATACCTGCGTGATAACCTGATGAGTGCAGGTCGAAAAGCTTCGTTATCATGTCTCTTTTTCGTGCCATATTTAAATTTTGTAGTACCAAGAAATTATTTGTGTATTATCATTATTATTATCAAGAAACAATTGAAACGCGTGTACACCTCTCAAGGTTCTAGGACACCTACCCCCTGGACAACCACCCCGGATAACCACCCTAGGGCAACCACCCTCGAGGACGACTACCCCCAGGACAATTACCCTCTAGGATGATTACCCCCAACTAACTGCACCCTAGAGCAACCAACCTGTAGGACAACTACCCCTGGACTACAACCCCCCAGACAACTACCCCCTAGGACAACCACCCTCTAGGACAACTACCCCCAGGACAATTACCCTCTAGGATGATTACCCCCAACTAACTGCACCCTAGAGCAACCAACCTCTAGGACAACTACCCCTGGACAACAACCCCCAGACAACTACCCCCTAGGACAACCACCCTCTAGGACAACTACCCCCGGACAACTAACCCTCAGACAACTACCCCTTGGACAACTACCCCTGGACAATCTACCCCTAAGACAACTACCCCCTAGGACAACCACCTTCTAGGACAACTATCCCCCCCCCCAGGAGTGGATCCAGGATTTTGTATAAGGGGGCACACAAATGCAGGTTTGTCAATTTTGCTTGGAGGAAGACCCGTATACTTTTCTTCCAAAAGGGGGGCACGCCCCCCCTCCGGCAACATTTAATGAGGAATTCGACAAAATCTTGCAAAATGCATATTCTCCCCCGGAATTTCTGGGAACTTTTCTTCTCTTCGTTTTTTTTTTTTTTTTTTTTTGGGGGGGGGGGATAAACCGTATTATCCCCCCCCCCCCTTTTCTTGAAAAGTGTAGGAGAGACGAAGTAAAACGTGATAGAGGCATCGAAAGGGGCCGCGGAAGCGGGGGTGCTGGGGGACTGCAGCCACCCCTCCCCCTAGACAATTCTATTTTATTTTATTTTATTTTATTATCTTCTGCAATTTTATAATTATAATTTTACAAACAAATTTTTCGATAACAATAATAGAATAATAATAGAATAATAGAATATGATACTTTTCTGACAATGGATCATAAATAAACAAATATATCCATTATCATTTTCAAAAACGAAATGATAAATTGTCAAAATATTATATTTCAATTAATGTCGATTCCCGAAGAAGACTGCCATCAGTAAAAAAAAAAATTCTTAAAAATATGACCGTCCCAAACTTGAACACATTTGTTCACCAGAATGGATACTTCATTTAAAAAAGTCAGAACAAAAAAAAAAAAAAACATAAATCATGTGGATAGCGATGATACTGACAATGCATATGAGGATGATGATGATGGTGATGAAGATGATGATGATGAAGAATAAAATTGGCAAAGTTAATTGAAAAAGAAAGAAAATCATGTTCACTCACGACATAATTTCCCGGAATTAATGCTCTTTTGTATGTTTCACTTTCTGTGTATTATTTCAGTAACTATTATTATTAAGAGGAATCAAAAGACATTATTTGTTTGTATTGTAATAATCTTGGATAGCTTTAAAGTGCATACAGCAGTTTTAATTGATTAAGCGCTATGCAAGTGACAGTTATAATTATCATTAGGGACCATAGATTCTGTCTGAATTTTACTCGCAGACCGTTGTAGATTGTTATTTTAAGTTCACCTTTTCAGTAGCAAACACGGCAAGATATTGGATTTATTATTCGTGAAAATGCATAGGCCTACTTATACTCACCCATACCCTTGGTTATAAGCCCCACATATCCAGAATATCCTACTGTGGGAGCGCAACCTCTTATACCCTTCCCTTGGTATTTAATACTGAATATATCATAGAACTTCACAGAACGTTACCTTTGATTAAAAAAAACACAGAATTCCCCCCCCCCCCAATTTGATGGAAAAATTCAACAGTACAATGCACCATCAAACACCGAGTTTAAACACCCAACTTTTAAAACAAAAGTGTAATACCAGGGGAAATCCCCCCCCCCCCCAACCCCCGGTGCTCAAGGGTATAGACACATTCAACTGCAATCAAAATCCTTGTATCTATAACCAGATTTCCAAAAAGTTCATTCCATGGGCGGTAGATACCCCTCCCCGAATACTCATTATATCCTTACTGATTGTTGCCCCCCCCCCCCCCCCCACCTCTTCCCGTGGCCGAAATCAGTTTAAATTCCGTCGAGTATCTGGGAGTTGTAACTGTATGGGGGGATAGTTGACCTACATGCCACGGATCAGAGTAAGTTGCTTGTTGTCCAATTGATAATTGTCTAAGTCGTTATTGTCCGCGGTGGTAGTTACTAGGGGGTAACCTCGCTAGTCATAAGGACCGCTATTCATAAGGACCCCTTATTCATAAGGACCGCTATCCATAACGCGTGACTAAATGAATAGTGGTTTTGTATGAATAACGGTCCTTCTAAATTTGCTCAAAGTAGAACTTTATTGATTTTTTAAATATTGGCTTAATTCATTTTATTGCATAGATGGCATAAATTAGACAAGGTTATCAAAATTCAACGCTTGGAAACATTTGAAGTAATGATTATTATCAATTATAAAACGGTAAAATACAGTCCCGATGTAGCACCTGAAGAGCTCCTCGAACGCTGCTGAGATGTGTGACGTCACACCGGACACCAATCCTGTCTAAGCAGACAATGTTCCATATCATCTCCTCTCCATTTATTTCTCTTACTTCACTAGCGTCAGTCTTAATATTGTTTGTATTTTTTATTTTCTTTATTTTTTCCTCTTTTTCTGGACATCGCTTTTGGTAAAGCAGTAACTAATAGTACACCACGATAAAAACCTTTGTGTTGCCAGATCGCAACTATGCCACTCGGGCTCCCGATCTACCCCGATCTGGTAGATTTTGGTCGATCGGGGAAAGCGTACTGGCATCGCTTGCAATCGGCAGCATCGTAAAGACGGCGTTGTGAGATCGGGATAGGAGCGGGAATTTTTCAGATCGGGGAGAAATTTTGAACATGTTCAAAATTTCTTGTTCAAAATTTCTCCCCGATCTCCCCGATCAAAAAATTATCGTAAAGCTATCGTAAACTATCGCATAGGTGATTTTGTATGGAGAAGTTGTATGTAGGTCTTTTTCACTTCTTTGAATAATTGACAAACCTTTGTCTGACCAAACAACTTTTTATCCCAAATCCTGTTTAACAAAAGAAACAGCTGAATCAAATATCTTGACACAGTTAGGTTATAGGAATAAAAATCCCTTCATTTGAATGTACAGGACTACAAAAGTGGTCTATTATGATGAAATCCAGTGTCATTCATTCCACAGGTGATCAATGAGTGTCATCGTAGCTAGTATACAGGTCAATGGGTATCTCATTTTGATATAACTTTGTAAAGAAAATGGCAACCCCCATGGGATAATATATAGCAAGGAAACTGCAACTTTTTGAGATATTGTTCTTCTTCTTACATAATCAAATAGGAGTAATTTCAAGATATTGTGGCGTAACCGGGCTCTGCCGGGGTAGCGTTCTGCCTTGCAGTCAAATCTCTTGAACCCGGTCCACGTTCTCAACAATCTATCAGCAACAGTCTCGTGGATTCTTATGAAAATATATCGTACACAACGTGGATTCTCTAATTTCATTCACTCCCGCAACCACTTAATGTAAGAGTAACCAAATAAACAACACTTACACAATATCTGCAGCTCAGGAAACTTTATGTACGCACTGCGCCTGGGAAAACCTGTCACCAAGACAGCTCGACATCGACTGCGCTTACAAGTTTGTCCGATACACATTATAGTTCAACATAAATATACTGCGACCTCTATCGGTCTCCTATAATACTGGGCTAATTACGCTACAATATTTTTTAACAGGCCGACAATTATCTACATGATCATCGGCTGTTTGTTGCCTTTCATTCCCCTTTAAGGCTTGAATTTTCATGTGTTTCAGTGAACATTGTTCTCATTTCCACTGTCTTAGGCAAGAACACTTCTCATTTCCTGACTTTTCTACAACCCACCTTTATAGTTGTACTTGTAAGTACAGACCACCCCATGTCTGTGTACGAATCGTTTTAAACTTTTATTTCTACCCGTCTTTTTTGAAAGCACAATACATGCATCTCCAAAGCGGCTTATTCAAATATACTCAAATTTTTCACAATGGAATTATTTTCAAATAATCCAAGCATCGTGGCGTCATCTTGGTGCTATTTTGTAAAATTCTTCCGACATATTATGCTGTACATTTACCTCTGCTATAAAAAAGTTGCGTACGCGCAAATTTGAAATATTTGAAAATGCTCAAAATGGTCTGGCAGGCCATTTAGAACATGCCAGTTATATCTTCGAGGTCATGAAATCATCATGTCGTCATCAAAGCGTATTTTTTTCACTTTCCTCGGCAAAAAAGGGCTTTAACTTCTGTTTGCAAGGTGCTATGTACAGACTTGAAGTTACCTTCATGAGATAAAGCATAGAATTCTCACCAAAAAGGATCACGCGTTCCATTTGCTGTCAAATGGTCAACTTCAGGGTGAATATGGCACTCAACCATATTGCTGTGCACGGTTCTAGGACTCCTACCCCCTGGACAACCACCCCCCGGATAACCACCCCTAGGATAACCACCCTCTAGGACAACTACCCCCCAGGACAACTACCCCCTAGGGCAACCACCCTCTAGGACGACTACCCCCTAGGACAAGTACCCCCCGGATAACTACCCCCCTGACAACTACCCCTAGGACAACCACCCTCTAGGACAACTACCCCCCCCCTCCCCAGGACAACTACGGGGGGTAGTTGTCCGGGGGTGGTTGTCCAGGGGGTAGTTGTCCGGGGGTAGTTGTCCAGGGGGTAGTTGTCCAGGGGGGTAGTTGTCCAGGGGTAGTTGTCCGGGGGGTAGTTGTCCGGGGGTAGTTGTCCGGGGGGTAGTTGTCCTAGAGGGTGGTTGTCCTAGGGGGTAGTTGTCTGGGGGGTAGTTATCCGGGGGGTAATTGTCCTAGGGGGGTAGTCGTCCTAGAGGGTGGTTGCTCTAGGGGGTAGTTGTCCTGGGGGGTAGTTGTCCTAGAGGGTGGTTATCCTAGGGGTGGTTATCCGGGGGGTGGTTGTCCAGGGGGTAGGTGTCCGGATACGGCTGGGCACACATGCAACCAAATTGTTTTCCAAACCACCCCTAAACAAGTTTTATCCATTGGTCAAATTTACACTCTATTCAAGGATTTTCGCGTGCTTTCTTGAAAATGTTACCCCTAAACAAGTATAACCCGTAAAACATACCCCTAACAAGGTCTGCCCAATTAAACCTCTAAAAAGTCAAGGCTTAACCACCTTAAACATTTAACCCTTAACAAGGTCTACCTCAATTTAAATTAAACCTCTCAAACGTACTTGTCAATAGCAATTATTTCTGACATTAACAATAGCAATTTATACAGCATGTGACAACACCAAGTTATTTCTCATCTGGATATATCCCTTTAGATGTTTGTGTAGAATAACAAAGGATTAACTACCATGTCTGTTTCTGAAAACATCTTAGAATAATTTATTTACAAAAAAGAAATATGAACACGATTAAAACATACATGTAATCTCGTTCCTGACGAGTTCTGAAGCACTGTACATAAGCTAGCTGCGCATACACATCGCAATATCGATCTGCTGTACTGTAACTCGAGACCTGGGGATACTAGGTGGTGGTGGTGGTGGTGGTGGTGGTTGTCGGGGGAGGGGGGGGGGGGGGGGGGGGGTGGTGAGCGATTAAAGTTTTCAAAAGATTCTAGATCGCACAAAATCCCCCGGCGAAATCGAGACAACTAAAGCCCACCGCACACTATACGATCGGTCTACGAATCCGATTTTGAAAGAAAATTTTATAGCATTAGATATAAATAGTAAAACACATAGTTACACTATGTTTTATTGAGGTTCTGAATAGTTACATAGATAGTAAAATCAAAATTACCGCTTATTACAAGCCTTCTAGTCGGAGGAAAGGCCAAATCGGCTCCGAATCGTAGTGACGTCAGAGCAGTCCTGCGATTATCTACGATTTGAACCTGGTTTGGCCCTTATTCCGGATATAAGGCGGACATCACACCAAATTAATGTGTTGAGTAGTCATATTATTGTTCAGAACCTGAATAAGAGAGCTTTCACTTTATATTTAACTGCCTATAAAATGATAATGCGATTTTAGTGTGCGGTGGGCTTAAGGGGGAAAAGATATACCCTAAACGCGTATTGGAAAAATCCACAAACATACCCTTTTTGCCAGGCGTTCGGATGCTCCAATCGGTCGGGAAAAGGAGGAAATTTGAGTTTCCATTCCTTTCCTAACTTTTCCCGACCGATTGGAGCATCTGAACGCCTGGCAGTACACCATTTTGAAACGCGTAATAATGGCGGCATCCGGGTACTTCTGGTCCGAGAGGTCCGACAAAACGTCACAGGGCGGGGCTTATCTGTTCAAAATGGCGACGCACACGATCGATATAGGACCTTCTAGCAGACGAAATTCTTGCATTGAAATTTTATCTCAATGGCCTTTCTTTATTCGATTAAACAATTGAAATGTATATTTGTGCAAAAAATTTACATAAATTAAAGTATATATATTTTTTTTTATTTCAATTCATTTTATTCAATACTACATACAAATAACAAAATGTACTATTATACACTGTATACAAAACAATAAAATACAATCAAATGAGGAGAAACAATAAAATTATTCATGAGAATACAAAATAAATACAGTGAACATAAAGAGTATGGAAGTATTAGGAACTTAGCAGGAAGGCAGTGCCTTGTATGAAGCCAAGTCCAATGGAAAAACAACCCCGGTTATTCAGAGAGAAAAAAACCCAACGCTCACAAGAGTTCACAACTTTAAGAGCTCACAAGGCAGCAAGAAGACCTGCACTTTCGGCCTTGCATCGTCATTCCCGTCAACGCTGGTGTTTGCAACATCTTCGATGGAACCGGGAAATGTGGCAGAATGTCCTTTTTACAGATGAATCCAGATTCTGCTTGAGGAAACTGGACGGAAGGGTGAAAGTGTGGCGTCGCCGTGGGGAACGCTTCGCTGACTGCTGACCGGGTAACAGCGTTTGGAGGAGGCAGTGTTATGGTGTGGGGTGGCATATCTGCTGAGGGAAAGACACAGCTTATCATCGTTGATGGAAACCTGACAGCAGAGAGATACCGAGACAACATCCTTCGGTCATCCCATACATGCGCAATCTTGGACCAAACGCCATCTTCCAAGATGACAACGCCCGCCCACACAGAGCAAGGATCATCACCGAATACCTGCAGGAGGAGGCAGTGACGAGGATGGATTGGCCTGCGAACAGCCCTGACTTGAACCCAATCGAGCACCTGTGGGACCAGCTTGGCCGTGCTGTACGCGCCAGAGTGACAGATCACACTACACTGGCTGAGTTGCGACAGATCCTTATCGAAGAGTGGAACCTCATCCCACAGCAACGCATCACCAGGCTGGTGACAAGCATGAGGAGGAGATGCCAGGCTGTCGTAGCTTTATTCGGATCTTCTACTCGCTACTGAACTTCTGATCCTTTGCTATTCCACATTTGATGTGCATGTTACTCAATAAAAAGTGCCAAACATTTTGTCATTTGCAAATTTGTGTATTTGTGTTTGTTTTTGTTTCGTTAGAGAGGGAGAGAGAGTTAAAGAACATGAGTTCACATCAAGAAAGGGGAATGTGTTTGTTGAAGTGAAAAGCAATCCAAGAGAAGAGGAGAGTTTGTGTTGCTTATGTTTCTGTGATAGGGTTACATGGCTGAAAATGAGATAATTTGCTGAGGGGAGACTTTTTTTCCCCACTGCAGTTGTCTACTGCTAAGGTGGAAACTTGCAATATTCTGCATGAAACCAAAACACAATATTAATGTTATCACAATCAGTTGCTGATTAAAACACAATCCATCTTAAAACAAAAGAATAATTCCACTTCAAAATCACTGAAAACAGTATTTGTCCACCAAACAAGGGATTACAGCAGAAACATGCACACCTAATACAAAATTAAACAAACCAAAAGGAACAAAAACAAAGAAACAAAACCTTTCATTCCAGTTAAGAACTCAGTGTGAACAATAACAATGCATTCTGCAACTTTTCACTTTTGACTTTGCCCTATATTTAGGTGCACTGCACATTCCATGATTACATAATCAATACAAATGTATCATTGTGAAGGTGAATAAACAAGATTTACAATGATATCAAACTTGATGATGATCATACAGTTACTAGAGAGATATAAATGCTTAAACTTGAATTGCAGAACTTTTTTGAGGGGTTTATATTGCACATTGTTATAAATACAGGTCATAAATATTTAGAACCTTAAAACGAGAAAATATTGGTTTTGTGTGTGCATAATAACCACTGTGAGAAAATATTCTAACAGCTTTCTTCTGTAATCTTAATAGTCTAGTCATGTTTTGTTCACTACAGTTTCCCCACACAGGAACACAATAAGTCAGATAGGGTAAAATGAATGAATTAAAAAGTAACAATATATAAACAAAGAAGCTTGACTGGGGAGGAATTTTTAATTTGTAAACAAATCTTTCGGCATATTACTCCCAGTGTTAAAGATCGTATGCTCGATCTGTAATGAAAAACACAAGTCAGAAAAAATTGGAACCAGCGGGATTCGAACCTGTCATCTACTGCTTGCCGGGCAGCGACTTAACCACCAGGCTATTCTGGTTCACGGCCAAGTCACGACGAACTAGAATCAAATACCCAAGATCCTTTTCTTTCTGACTCATTAATATTCAAACGGTCCGCCGTGGAACAATGGTTAGTAAACAAAGAAGCTTGACTGGGGAGGAATTTTTAATTTGTAAACAAATCTTTCGGCATATTACTCCCAGTGTTTCCATTGTTTACTAACCATTGTTCCACGGCGGACCGTTTGAATATTAATGAGTCAGAAAGAAAAGGATCTTGGGTATTTGATTCTAGTTCGTCGTGACTTGGCCGTGAACCAGAATAGCCTGGTGGTTAAGTCGCTGCCCGGCAAGCAGTAGATGACAGGTTCGAATCCCGCTGGTTCCAATTTTTTCTGACTTGTGTTTTTCATTACAGATCGAGCATACGATCTTTAACACTGGGAGTAATATGCCGAAAGATTTGTTTACAAATTAACAATATATAGTTTTTTTTAGGATATGAACGTAGTTTATATAGTACACCAATATTTTTTGCTAATTTACTACAAACAGTGTGTTGGTACCATGTTAATTTCTCATCTATTGTTACAACAAGGAACTTAACATGTGTTACATGCTCTATAGGTGTGTTTTTAATAGTTAAAGGACAATTAACCCCACGTGATATTCTAGATGCACCTATTGTCTGCTACGTCTTTCCATGGAGGCTGCCATTTTGTGCATGACACGGATCATTAGGTACCATATGCATTGATAATAGCCTACCTTTACAACAGATACGTCGCTTTGTTCTGATTGTATTACGATTGTTATTGGCCATGGGCCTAGATAATTGACGACCCATGAGTTCTAATAGCCATCCTGTAAAGCAGATTCCTCGCTTTGTTTTGGTATTGTTACGATTGTCTCCGTCCTTGACGTCAATTCTCCGTCCTTGACGTATATTTTTTATGAAGTATATTTTTTATGAACAAATTAAGACCTTTTAAAAAATATATAAAACTAAACTTACATTTCAGAATATGTGACTTTATCTAATATATATTTGTCCTCTAAAAATCAATTACAAGTTAACGATGAAGGAAATTTTACTTGGGATGAAAAATATGTTCGTGTACACATAAAGTAATGGCAGCCCCCTTATTATTGCTAGCAGACGATAACTTGGCTGGAAAATAGTGATTTATATCTATATCCTGTGTTTTTACATGAAATTGCATGTATCAAATAAGAGGCATATACTACACCATTCAAAATAAGCTAATTCATACGCTGAGGTTAATTTCCCTTTAACAAACTGCATCACCATTTACATTCTTATTAGAAGATATCATAAAATTAGTTTTCTTTAAATTCAAAACAAGTTTATTAATTTCTAACCATAAGACAACTTTATCAAATTCAGTTATGAATTCTTATTTAAGCATGTCTGTATCGGACATAAACACACTAGCATCATCAGCATAATTATAATATAATTTTCAATTTATGAGGAACATTACAAATATCATTGACATATAGTATAAACAGCAAAGGACCCAAAATCGAACCTTAAAACCATCTATACATAAAAATTGTTTTCGTTTGCTTAAATAACTTTGAAAGCATTCATGTAAAACACCTGTTATACCATAGCGATACAATTTATCTAATAAGATAGTATGATCAAGTGAATCAAAGGCCTTAGACAAGTCCAGAAATAATCCTATAGTAAATTCTTTTTTATTCAAGGCACTTAAAACCTTATGTAGAAATTCCATAAGAGCAAAAGATGTAGAATATTGTGGCCTAAACCAAACTGATTATCACTAATTATATTGCACTTTTGTAAAAAAAAAAAAAAAAAAAACATTAAACGAGTAAAAATACATTGGCGGATCCAGAAACCGCTCCAGTGCGCGCCTACAAAATGTTCAGGGGCCCTCCGCCCGCAGATAATAGACCAGCTATCATCCACAAACAGAAGGCCCCACGAACCCCCGCACCGAAGCAGTCTCTATGTAGGGTTAGGGTAAAAATAGAGATTAGGATTATGGTTATGGTTATGGTTAATTAGGTAGTAGGATTCCATATCATGAATTTTACCATTTAAAAAAAAAATTACATAATAATTCCAGTGATTAAAAAAAAATAACTGTTCTGAGAAAATTGAGTCGTAATTAATTATATTGCAAGTATTTTTAATATTACCTGCGGCTAATACAAATTTATTTTTAAAATAATCTTTTTTCGCATCTTTTATTTCTTCAATAACCTTATTTCTGAATTGTTTATACTTCAATTTTTTTCATATTTATTTTTGCTCTAATGGGCAATTTTATTTACAATAAATGAAAAAGGTTTCACGTTTACAGAAGTCAAATCACATTATTCAAATAAATGTTTCAACATGCTCCATTTCAAAACAAATTCTTTTCTTTTCCCTATCATATCATAAATATAACACTGATCTATACATAGTAATTTCTTAATACCTTTTGTATTTTCTTAAAATCAGGCAAAGTCTTGTTCAGCCTCGACAAGAATAGTTGTTGTTTTACTACAATAGTAATCTAATTCAAAGCATCATTTCGCTTTTCTTTGTATCCAAAAAAGTATACTCTGTGGAGTTAACTTGAGAGTAAATATCGGAGATGATATCCACATTTCTACCTTACTCCAAATATTTCTACAAAAAAAACAGAAATAACAGAAGTGTACAACCTTTTCAGTATTACAAAATGTACAGAACTCAGTAGTGGTGATATTCAATTTAAATAATATATCATTTAAAAACACAATTCTATTGAAAACTTTATATTGGAAATACTTTAGCCTATTGTCCATCGTGAATCTGAAAATCATCCTATTAAAATCCGGTATTTTAGTATAATCTAAAAGATTAATTGAGTTTTTCCCCCCATTTGACAGAATCTTTTTTCCTATCAATAGTTTATAGATACTTTCACATCCTTTTTTATCACGAACTATGGGGAAAATATAACGCATAACGAATGGTTCACATATTCTATGACTTAAATGTTGTAAGTTTAGATTAAACGCACATCTCACAGCCTGACATATTGAAAAATACTGCAAAAAAATTCACATTCAGTTAAAGATATAATGTTTCCTGCTTGGTCTATTAAATCATTAATACATTTAATACCCTTATCATGCCATTGTTTAAACTAAGCAGACTTTCCATCTATTTGTATTTTACTAATTTCCATAAAGCCTGCGCTAACCAATTTATATTTTCAGACTTTTTTCATTATTAAAAAAAGCATAGAAAATATTTCTTTACAAAACGGGTTTCTCATTCTTTCTGATAAGTTAATCATCTCCATAATAAAAACAGATAGGCTGTCCTTAAAACCCCCCAATAAACTTTCTACATCGTCACTTCTCAACCATGTCAATTTCAAATCTTTGTTAAAATATTCTATATCTATCATTTTTAAACCCCCTTCTTCGTATGTACCAAGTATCTGTTCCCTATTAATTTTGTCTGGTTTCCCATTCCATTTAGCTTTGATATTTTTCATAAGTTGAGCAGATGGACTGGGTATTGATAGAAAAAGGTGATTAAATTGTGGTAATAAAAGTGATTTAGCCACTGTATTTCTACCTAATGGTGTAAAATTTCTCTTCGACCATGATATCATTTGTCTCTTAAATTTATCAAAAATCCTATCGTAGTTGAAATCGGGAATCTTATCAATATTCACATGAAAATCTGTACCAGGAGACGAAAATAAGTATCCTTTACAAAGTTCACTTCTACTTCAATGTCTAAGATGTCAACGTGTCTTTTTCACGTTACCCGGAAAAATAATCTGCGTTTTTTGTGAATTAAGTTTAAGTCCAGAAAATTGGGCAAACACAGAAATCATTTCCAACGCATTTTGAAAAGACCTGTTAGAGCCAGAAATAAATAAAGCCGTATGATCGGCATATTGAAGTATTTTGAATTCTCTTTTGCGGATTCGCGGATACGCGGATTCCTTTAAACTCATTTGAATCTAGCGCAAGAACTTCGACGCAAGGTATGGAGAGATTGGATCCCCTTGTTTACAACCCCTTTGAATGTTAATTCGTGGTGAAAGCTGATAATTAACAATAACGCTTGAGTAAGCATTGCTGTGTAAGACATTCACCCATCTCTGAAAAGATGGCCCCACTCCAAAAAAGGAAAGAACCTTTTGAATAAAAACATGGCAAATACTATCGAACGCCTTTTCGAAATCTAATAGCATTAGAGTACATGGCATATTGTGTTTTTCCGCTAATTAATGATATCATATATTCTGATGTTTTCCCCAATGAAACGACCGGTAAAAACCCCTTCTGATCTGTGTGAATTACGGCTGGCAAACTTTTCGCAGCCTATTTGCAAGACACGTAGATAAATTGTGTATATAATGTTAAAGGAGAATTACGCTCAAAAATAAAGACGATAGTGTTCAAAGGTGTTATTTATTCCTACTTGTTAGACTATATGGCTTCGCGTCAAAATATACGAGATCGATACGAATCAAATTTTTCTGAGCAAAATTTACCATCTGCTAGCAATATGTATCGTCTGCTAGCAGCACATGGGGGCTGCCATTTTGTTTATGTGTACAAGAAGATTTTCTTAATCCAAATGCTCAATTGCCTTTTTCAAAATTAAAAACCCATTTGAGATTAAAAATATAGAATAGATATGTCAATTTATTTTTAAACTGAAGATTTCCTTATATATTTCTGTTGAAAATCGATATTCGCTTAAAATCTATTTTCTCGATACTGGACGTATGGGACGGTGCAAATTAATTCAAATTTTATGGATGCTTCTTCCCTGAGCATCTTGGCAAACTATGCATTCACCTGCTTTCGGATAACGGACTTGAAAAGTCAGAGTGCATATATTATGTTCTGTCTGTTTGCCAAACCCAAGAAAATAGATTTTTGTTAAGCAAAACCAGACAATTTGAAAGTATCATTATAAAGATTTAATTTTTATAATACATGTAAACACCCACTTTATATTTTCCGTTACATATGGGATTTTAGGTAATGAAGAAAATCAATTTAGGATTTAGATTCAAAATATCTTCCTGACTGGAACATTTCTCAATGGTTCATGTACAACTCCAAATCATCAAGAAAATGGCAGCCCCCATGTAAATGAGTAGGAGACGATACCGGGTGTTGGAATATCTTTATTTATACCCTTTTCTGATATCTTATTAGAAAATGATTTAGGCCAATAAGTAGGAATATATTACACCTTCCAATATAAGTAAATTTGTAATCAGGGCTTAATTCTCCTTTAAGGAGAGATATCGGTCTCCCGATTTTTAATGAAATGACGGGGCTTATGACCTTTAGGGATTAGAGTTATGAGGCCCAAATTTTGTGAGAGCGATAACTCACCAGTTTATATATACTTCAAATGCCGATATGATGTTGCATTATAAGCATATTTTTTATGAAGTAAACACTTCTTATTGCACATTTTACGTAAAGATGAAGTAAACCAAGGTTTATGTTTAAATTTCTTGTTAATGTTACATCAAGAAGTTATCACAGAACAATTTCAGTCCACTATACCTGTGCTTATAAATGTGTATAAGTGAGCTGTACTAGATCATACCAAGAAGTTATCACCTACGTGTGTGTAGGTGTACCAGTGGAGGATATACCGTAGCTACTTCCAGGCCACGTGCACTCGTTCGGCCGTATCGCGGCAGACGAGGCGATGTGTGACGTGTGGAGAGCGCACCAATCATGTTGCGTCATTAATTCGGCGCCATTTCATTTTTGATGGGAAATATATCATCTATATCATGCTTGAACTTGCCTAACTCCTGACTGGCATAAAAGCTAAATCCTCAGGTTTTTGGTAGAATTATCATTCCTCTTTCTGTTGTGATATTTATCGTAAAAATCCGTTCAGAAACAGCGGAGTAATTGGCAGTTTTCTACCGTTCCCTTCTGCTCATGAATATTCTCGCCCAGGAGGGAATACGAGTTCTGCAGGAGAAGCGCTTTTCGCAAGGCCTGCGGACTGACTGATTACGGGGACTTGGAAGACACAGACCTTTCACCCGTCATCGAGGAGGTATGAAGAGAGGATAAGGCCGAAACGTTCATGCCTACTGCAGATAGGCATTGATATATTTAGAGATGCCATCATGGCTCAGCAAAAAGCTAGGCTACATAGGAGCTATGGTGAACTAGATTTGGCAGTAGAAGCCACTGATAGTGCCATTAGGTTGAATGACAAGATCTCCCATATGGGTCACCAAAGGTCTCATTCTACAAGAACAGATGACCAACATGGGGCAAAAGAAATGTACAAAACACCCCACTCAGGAAGATATGGATGAGCTGATAATTGTATTTCATTCTGCCAGTGATGTCTTTCAGAAAGAGGTAATGAAAAGTGAAACCACTGGTCAGAACTATGCTGGGTTTGTTGAGGAAATTGTCACAATCTTCAAATTGCTTGAAATCATCCAGAAGAAAATCAAGCCATTCTTCTTCCGATTTAAAGGTGAAGAAGAGCTGGTGAAATACTAAACATTTAAATACGTACCATCGCAGTCCTCAGTCATCTGTGAACACCATGAAACCAGTTTTGTCTTCTGCAGACGTTCCATGCAAACCTGCCACTGCCTATGAAGCAAGGCGTGCAGAAGTGATGAACATGAATGCTGATGGCTTTCACAGATCTTCCAGTTTGGCTCTAAAAATAATTCAGAGGTCTTAAAGAGAGTTCAGAAACTCCTTCGAGCTTGTTTAATGTGAAGAATATGCTCTTTGCATCAGTGGCACTGGCAGTTTGTTGTGATGAACCATTTGATAGTGAAGAATTTGGATCATTTGTAGAAGCTTAAATGGGTTCTACGGTCTCTTCTTTGAGTTGCTTCTGAACTGGTATGATGAAGCAATCCACAAACACTCAAGTGTGAAAATCAGGAGCACTATCGAAAAACTGAAAAGAAAATAGATGAACAAGTACATAGAGGTGATTCTATTCAGATATCATGTGGCAGGTCAAGGGTTCTACAAGTCAGGCCACTGAACCATCAACTGAATTCTATTTTGGCAAAGAAAGTGTTGGGAAGTGTGAAGAGTATTGTACAGAAAACCTGGATTTGGGCATTGGGAGAAGCGGGTGCACAAAAGCTACTAGGACGATTGGATGGTTTCCATCTGGACAGACAATTTTTGCGGTACAAGCCCAAAGATTGTGAACTTATTGATATAATTAATTTCCGTTAGATGGGGTTCCTAGCGAAGATCAAGTTCAGTTCTGCCTTGGTTTCTCTCTTGATGATTCAATTGCCTATTATCCTAAGCCAATCGATAATCTGAGAGCTATATGGTCGATATGAGTTTACATTACTTGACTTCATATAGATGGAAACTAATAATTAATCCTAATATAATTTTTCGATAATTGTTTTTCCGTTAGATTCCTCATCCAGATGATACATTAACAACAGTAGTCTTGAACAATGCTCATGACCATCACACATGATACCCCTAGCTTCCACACCACTCTAATTTTCTGTGCTTCGGATGTGCTGCTGTTACAGCACTTAAGCATTCAAGGGACTTCTTTTCCAGGAATATTTGAATAAAAATGACCCACTTAAAATTAATTTCAAGAAGACATACTGCTCAGAGGTGTTCTACACGTTTTAATCTTTGCTTAGAACGTGAAAAAATTTAATTCTGTTTCATTGACCAAACCCCTATTTTGGCGCTCTTTTGCTCACACCTGGCCCACGCAGCTTGCCGTGGATTTTAGAGACCGTACGGGTCCCTTACGATTTTCGTTTCTACGGCGCGTATGGTCACATATTCAACGGCACCCGGGCGTACCCGAAGAAAATTGGTGGAGTGCAATCGCAAGGCGCCGTCAACAAACCCTTAGGGTGCCGGCCGGGTGCCGTGCGGTAAGATTCCGGGCCCGGCTTGGGCCCGGCCGGGTGCCGCACTGTTTGCGTCCTCCGACCGTGCAGGGGTGTCGATCCGTGTTAATGATTGGGGTCGGGGGATGACCGGCGAGGGAGCGAAGCGACCAAGCGGATGAAGGTGCGGGAGAGGGGGCATCCCCCTTCCCACACAAGGGACTTGCATATTAGAGCATCCCAAAATTATTATTCTTATTTTCTAATGAAAAGAAGGAATGCACAGATCTAAGCCAATGGACGGAGCCCGTTAATTAGGAATAGCAATGCGAGCAAACGAATTTTCTTCGATATTTTTGCATTGAAATGATGGAATTTTCCTTACTCCTAATCATTAAAGAATGTGATGAGTTTTCAAGATCAAACATGAGTTTGGATAATTATCCTTACTATAATTTGGCTAATGTCTGTCTGTCCGTCCGTTTGTTTGAAATCACTTTTCTCCGTGATTTTCCACTCAATCGAGCTGGGGTGTTTTTTTAAACGTGGTTAAATTGTTCCCAGATTGTCCTGAGGGGGGTGGTTTGTGGTATTTTGGTCGTATTATTTAAAGGTTTTTTACAATTCGTAACTTCCTTTGGCAGGCCCCGGGTAAAGCTTCGAAGTTCCCAGTCCTTTCGACCTTTTTCGGATCAGCGAAATTACATAGGCATAGATAGATTCACGTTGCGCTGCGCTTGCACCGGGCACCGTCTATAAGGCTATGCTGAGGAATGAACCGTCGCACATACAGTGGATCTACACACTAGGCCTTCAATAAGTGTGTTTCCCCACGTCCAGTGAATACATCTGCATGGCATGGTTGTACATGTAACAATTCAATTCAAGACTTTATTTCAGACTCATCTGCACACGACAGAGGTCCATAGACAAGTTTGACAAGAATATGGTGAGGAATTAACGTTAGATCTAATCTGAAAATTGTTCAACATTCAGAAATTGCCGGTTCTAATGAATATCCCGCCTGAATCTAGAAAAAAGTACAACTAACTAGCACCTGAATTTCAGTCACATCGGACATCGGGAACGGCTCTATTTCGGCTTCGATATCGAGTGGGTGGGGGGTATATGGGGGTCCAGTTTTCCTCCATAATTCTCTGACAAGCAAAAAGAAAAAAAAGGTTTTCGTTCTAAAAGGGGAGGGGGGCACAATGCAGACTTTTCTTCCAAAGTGGGGGGGGGGGGGGGGCGCACGGGCCGGATGTGTCACCCTAAATCCGCCACTGATCTAACATCTGTCAATATTGTTATTTATTTGAATGGAAACTGAATAAGTGAAGATGCCATAGTTCCATAGAGTTCCATAAGATATACATTTTCCAGTGTATGTTCTAAGATTTTCATCAATTCGTTCAATGCATAACTACTTAACCTACCAGGGGAAAAATATCAGAAACCTAAACATGCCAGTGGAAGCCCTCCAAATCTATCACTTTTCATCACAGCTGCTAACCCCCACCCCCCCCCCTCTCTCTGTCTCCTGTATTCTGTATAATTTCTATCCCCCTGCATGTCTTTTTTTTTCTCTCTCTCTCTCTCTCAATTTCCCACTGGCTGTTTCTCACCCTCTCATATTTCCACTGTTTCTCTCTCACTCATTTTCCCCACCACTGTTTCCCACTGTATCACTCTCTCTCTCTCTCTCTCGCTTCTTTAAAAATTCCACTATACTTCTCGCTTCTTTCAACATTCCCCTATTATGATTGAGCAACCTTTAATAAGCCAGTTCGTAGATGGTGCATTCCATGATATACAGGTGGAAGTATTCTTTTTAAAGGGGGGGGGGGTAACAAAAGCTATTCATGAGGCACCTCTGTCACTCCCAGAGTTATTTTTCTGAAGTGCACATAAAGGGCCCCTCCATGTCTAAAATATCTGTGGATATTTGGAGTCATTTGTACCATGCGCTAACTACGAACTGGTCTATTGGAGAACTACAAACAAATGCAATCTGTTGTACATTGTAGGGTACATATACTTACACATTTATTTTCGACTTAATACATGTAATGATAACATTTTTATATTACAATAATTGCCTCTTGACTGCTTACTAAATACACCGTGTTACAATACATTTTTTTCCATTCTATAGTTAGATTTTGATTTCACTCCGCAATGATATTCAAGTTCTTTCCCCAGTTTAACCCCTAATGCTAATTAAATAAAACCTATCTATATTTAAAGAGAAGTCTGCTATGAATCAATTATTCATATGTTTCATCAACAAACTAAGTGCCTTTCAGTGTGAATGGTACTTGGGCTGTACATAGGAGACGTGAAGAATCCAAACGCATAGCCAGGATTTCATTTTAGGGGGCGGTTATAGGGGCACGCGAAGAGTGCGAAATTGGTGATGAGCATGCAAAGCGTGCTCCCCATGGGCGGATGCAGGGAAGGAGAATCCCACCCCCTCCCGCGCAAAGCGCGAAAGCTCTTACGTTTTACAGCAAATTTTAGATAAGGATAACGGCTCGTAACACTTTTTTGGGGCGGAAAATAACACCCTGGATGCTTTTCAGTTATTTGGACGCAATATTGCACAGTATGTGACAGGGGTTGGTGCAGGGAGGGGGGAGTATCCCCCTTCCCGCACGAAGCCCGAAAGCTCTGACGTTTTAGCAAATGTGAGAGAAAGATAAACGGCTCGTAGCAAACAATTTTTCAGGCGGAAGGTTATAGTTCGGCGCCCTGACTGCTTTTCAGTTATTTTGACGTAATACTCCACTGTATGTAACAGGGGTGGATGCAGGGAGGGGGAGATTCGCCCTTCCCCCGCAAAGCGCGAAAGCTCTGAAGTTTTAGAAAATTTGAGAGAAAGATAAACCGCTTGTAGCAAACAATTTTTTAGGCGGAAAGTTATAGTTCGATGCCCTGACTGCTTTCAATTATTTGGACGCAACATTTTCACATGCGAGGGAGCGAAGCCAGTGGCATATCTAGGGATTATGGCGCCCGGGGCAAACAATGAAGTTAGACGACCCCCCCCCCCCCCCCCCCAGAGTGCCCAAACTTATCTATATTATTTTAGAAGCGAGGGAGCAATTTTTTTCAATTGTTAACCCTAAAAAACGCATTTTCGCATTTGACCACCGCAGATGAGCGGTATAGATGCTCAAATTTTATACATTGATAAACGGTTTTCTATTCACACACTTCTACAATCGGGAGTAGAACTAACGAAAACCCTGTAGGCTTGAGAAAGAGTCGGGAAATTCAGCAAGGTGACCTGAAGTTGAGATTTCTTTCAAAAGTTGAACCGTTGCAAATGCTGTTTTATACACTTTATCCTATATTGGGAGCGCAATATTTAGCAGGAGTCATATGAAACTTACATCATGGCGAGCAAAGCAATTACATCTTTATTTTTTTTCCAACTTTTTAAACCCTTTAAGCAATTTATATTATATATATATATATATATATATAAAATAAGTGTCCTGCGTCGGTTGATGAAAAATACACAAAAGTCAATGATGAATAAGATCAATGGATCAACGGGAGTTTTACTTGCGTTACTAAGGATTGCATATATGCAATCAACTGTACCAAGTGCCAACATTTATACGTCGGCGAAACTAAGAGGAGGCTTGCCGACAGAGTTACTGAACATCTTCGGTCAATCAGGATCAAGTCTGCAGGCCTGCCTGTGGCACAGCATTTCAACCAGCCTGACCACAACATTGGACATTTCCAAGTAAGCATCCTCGTCAATGACTTCAAGTCAGATGCGGCCAGGAAAGAGAGAGAGGAACGCCTCATCCACCATCTCGGCTCTCTCCAACCTGGGGGATGAATGTATCTTTTTACTCTTTTCCTACCGTGTGATTTTCTACGTTTTCTTTCTTTCTTTCTTTCCTTCTTTCTTGTCCTTTCTTTTCTTTTCTTTCCTTTTCTGTTTTCCTTCACCCTTTTTCTTTGACTCTTCTCTTATTTTTATTTTCCTTTTCTGTTTCTTATTCTCCCTTTTCTGTCTCTTTTCCTCTCTTTCTCTCTATTTCTTCTCTCTAACTCTCTCTCTCTCTCTTCTCTCTAGTGCGCGCGATCTCCCTCTCTCTCTCTCCCTCTCTCTCTTCTCTCTTTCTCTCTTCTCCCTCCTTTGCACTTTTGCTTTTGATCCGCTATGCGCTTATCCTTTAGCGCATTGCGCTTTGCTGATGCTGGATGCATTTTTTAATAAAGTCATCATTCCTGATGAAGCCCTATGGGCGAAAATTTTAGCAAATTTTGAGAGCCAGATAACGGCTTGTAGCGCCTCTTTAAGCCCTTTTCTCTCACTTCCCCCGCTTTTTCGCTCTCCTTTTTTTTTTAGTGGCTGAATAGGGGGCATGGCCCCTGATGCCCCCTGTCTACGCCAGTGGTCAGTGTAATTTTATAATTGGTCAGTATAATTTTATAATTTACAGGAGTTTTTGCTAGTTTTGTAGGAAAATATTATTACGTGATATTCAATCAATTACTAGATATTTTCTGTATTTTTATGATCAGGAGATGATGATATGCTATATTCAGACATATATATATATATATGTATATATATTATCAGTTATTAAGGGGATATTTTGTCACTGATGCGACCGTGATGGTAAAGTTATTTGTAGAAATAGCGCGATATTGAAAAAAATTCAGGGGCTGCATGATACATGTATTCCCTAATCTGAGAGGTGTCATTAACTCTCTCGGTGCCAATGTCACATTATATGTGACAGATAGACTTGTAATTTCCATTAACCAACAGACCGCTTCGGTAATGTATGCAAAATGTAAACATACCTTTCAAACCTTTCAAAGGTTGTTCTTGACAACCTGAAAGCTTGCCGGAGGATTGCCGGACATAGCAACAAATAATGTATACAAACTGGATTCCAAGCATTGAGGCTCATTTATAAAAAGCAGGTTAATGGAATAGCTCGTCACTAGGTGCTCAGCGAATTATGTGTGCATAGATTTGTATACATTAAAGCGGTCTTGCTTGACCACAGGAAAGGTATGTGGTACGTGGTCAATGTATATCAAAATTTTGAGCATAAATCAAGCATTCTACATATATGATTTTAATAATTATATACTTCAATATAAATTTCAGATTTTTAAAAAGATATTACATTATTTCAGCATTAAACAATAATAAACAAATGAGAAACCAAAAAAATAATGAACAAAAAAGAAACTCAAATGTAATTTTCAATATTTCTTATGCATAAAAATTTGGGTAAGGTAATAATGTTTGGTGTCATAAGAAATAGTAATAAATTTCCTACAAGTTATGTACACAATATTTTGTGAATAATAGATGGTTAATGAAGTGCAGACATTTGAAATGTAACCTTTGATCACATTTTGGTAAAATCTTAAAGAGAGCTAAACCCCTTGGCGCAGTAATAGTTAAGCTGGCTGGTAAACTTTTATGGTTATATGTGTAAATGTATAAAAGTCATGGTAATATCCCTCTCAACATATCCAAGTAAAAAAAAAATCATAGCCGGTTATCATTGTTTTTACTAGTTGAAAAACAAGATGATATGGGATTCACGATTTTTAGTTCAAATTTTATCACTTTTTACACTTTTTTAGGTTTAGTGGAATCCAGGTTACTCAAATCACAAAAATAGCTCCTCTAAATCGATCCTTATCCTATTATTACTCAGAAATGCTGTTTTATTTTTTTTCTGCGTGATCAATAGATAAGGTAATTATGGAATTTCATCAAATATTCAAGATGCCGCCAAAATGGCCAATTTTGAACCCCATGGGACACGATTTGGGAATGGGAACATAAAATTTCATGAACAAGACACTTTGAACGGGCATTACAAAAAAAACTTGGTTTTAAAATTGTAGAATCTATTTCGATGTTGCACGGGAACCCCATTTCCGACTAAACTATCTGTTTGCAACATGTACATTCTGAAATTGAAACACAATACCAAATAAATAAAAAAAATTTCCAAGACTTGTGGGGTGTTGCTAGAAAGTTGCAATCAATTGCAAATTGTAAAGCAAATTAGAACAACCATTCTGAATGGTTGAGGGTCTGCCCATTCAAGAAGATGCGCTTGCAACAATGATTTTGATTGGTCAGTACCGATCAGTTGTAACTTGCAATCAATCGCAACTTTCTTGCAACACTCCATTGGATTGATAAGGAAAATTGAATTGTGTATACCGGTATATATTTTTTTTTAATTTTGTTTTTAGGCCTATGTCACAGTCAATTTATGACTATTTAAGCCAATATATACATATATCATATGTACTAGGTGTACATATATCATGTACTAGGTGTTGAAAAAGAAGTGGACGCTTTTGACCGTTAATGAATAAAAATTATAACTCGTATCAGATGAACAGACTGAGTTGAAGGATGTAAAATGGGAACAAGTTTTATTATGCCGCCCTCTTGTGGGGGCTAATCCGAGACGCTGTGTTTGCCACTGAATTCCATCGACGTATGGGGATTCCCCACTTGGTATAGTTTTCCCGCCGAATTCAATACAGTACAGTACCGGTACGTGTCATGCTATCGCTAGTCTGCTAGTGCTAAAAAAAACGGCACTTGAATAGAATAAGTTGAATCATCACTGACATCAGCCATACTGTCATGTCAGCTGGGAGTTAGGCCTGATTTGGAATCAGAAACAAAACAGTCAGAAGAAACGACGGCATAGGCTATATTTCATCCACAACAAGATTGGTAAGCCAATTGTAAGTTAAGCAGGTAACGTCCATGCGCATTGAGTCGCCACCCGACGGCCTTAAACTTCCTATACTGCTAAATTAAACTTTATTCTTGATTTAAATCTTGATTTAATATGAAAACATCAATGTATCCCCTAAAATATCTCAAAAGCATGATTCATGAAAATTCTCCATTTTAAAGAGAATGACGTCACTATATACGTACTTCCGGGAAGGCGACACAATAGGTGGCTGCTGTTGAGTCGCGCCCATCGATCTCTAGGCCTACCTGTAGTTACAAATCCAATACTGCGCGCATGCGCACACCACACAGGCACGTCATACACGTGTGCCAGATCTACGCAGACTCGCCACCTTCTTCATTGTTCTTGTAGAGAGTTCTACGTTAAAGCGCCACCCCCTTCTATTTTTTTAGATCACACCACCCCCTCTTTTAAAATGGTACCAGCTTGATCAGTATATTTTAATCTTCATCTCGATAGCAAATTTAGTCAACTTCCGTCATCATATTGGGCTACAACTATTGTTGAGTAGGGAAGTCTCGTCTTTGTCGCCTGAGCTCCATCCACCGGCTATTGCAAGAGTGTGTGTGCTAGTTAAACTTTGATCGCGCCCAACTCTTATTCATGCGCCGGATCTTACAAGAGACTTCCAACGGCGGAAGAATATATTTTGACCTATTCAATGTAGCCACAACAAAGTCTGAAGCGATGCAGATAATTTTTAGAGGACGAGTTCGGACCATAAGTGACAGGTGAGTGGCGAGTTATACGGTGGCGAGTCAATGCGCATGGACGTTAAAGTTATAATTATTATAAGAAAAGTTTTCTCGGCTTTTAATTGTTTTAAATTTAAGTTTAAGTTGTCTTTACTTTAGATTTAGTTTAGTCTTACTCTGCATAGACTTTCATTGCGACACCCCTCAATTAGCCAGGATTGGCTTCGTGAATGTAAAAAAAAAAAAAATGGGCTATACGCCTACATCACGAAGCCTAACTTAGTCTAGTTCTGGACTCTTTTTATTGATTTTTTTATTCGCCGACTATACGCGATAAGCCGAGTGATGGCACGATCGCGAGAACCTGTTGGCCCCGAAAAAAGAGTCCAGTGCAATTGCTCCACGCTGACGACTTTCCCTGAGATTTTTCAGGGAGAGCAATTAAAATTGGCCGCACCTCCCCATGGTAAAGCGCTAGTGAACTTTGGACCCCTGACGTCAGCGTGGAGCAATTTCACTGGACTCTCTTTTGCTCGGGCCATCAGGTTTCCGGATCGCGCCAATCACTCGGCATAATACGTACAGTCGTCGAAAAAAGAATTCAGTAAAGAGAGTCCAGAACTAGACTACACGAAGCCAGGCGTTCTTACCCAGCAAGCTAATTGCGCACGGGTTAGCAGGACTGGAACATGCCCTGAAATATCACTTTTCTGATAACTCCCGCGACCGACAGCTCCTTCACCACAGCGTTTCCTCCTAGGAAAACGTTTAGAATTAGAATGTCTTTTTGATCGTACGTATTTTTACCAAAAAATAAAAAAAAAGATCATAAGAAATTTCCGAGAAATCACCAGTGTTTGTGTGTATCCATGCCTCCTCTTGTCATGCAGATTGGCATGACAATGGATACACGTGAAAACGGATAAAAAGTTTACCTTTTCAGCAATATAGGCGCATAACCCGGGTTACGCGTTTAGGGTATCAAAATCAGAGACTGATATCAAATGCAGGGACTGATAAGAAGAAGATCCGCGGAAAGAGGTGGGGGGAATAGTTCGGTAATGTGTTCCAAATTAGGTTAAATTTCTTCCAATGAGACATCCCCCCCAAAAAAAAAACAAACAAAACAAAACAAAACCGTTCAAAGTTTAATTGAGAAAGTAATTGCATACCTGAATCGATCCACCCGATCACGATGACTGCAACCCCCCCCCCCCCCCCCCCCCCCCGGGGCGGTCATTGAGACCTGTACATTATCCGCGTAAATCACTTGCTGAATTAAAAAGTAGGGGGAGATTTTGAAACCCTAACCAGGGAAACCCCTATTTTTATACCCATAACGGCGCTTTTATATCTTGCTTGGTATTACATCCTATTTATTAGGCCTACATCATCATCATAAGACTTCTTTTTAGCCAAAAAGGAACCGTAAAAGAAATTTAACCTAATTTGGAACACATTACCGAACTATTGGATTCCCCCCCCCCCCCCCCCCCCACCTCCACAGATCTTATTCTTATCAGATTTTCTGATAGTGTCAAATTAGGGTCTGTGCTTGCAGACTATATCGTACCGGCCTCAATGAACGGCGAACGTCTGTGACCATGAAGCTTCAAATGATGGAGTTCTATGCGTGAAACATAGTACATGTACCTGTACACGTGTGTTGTTGCGCCGTATATATACTGTACATTGAAGCCATCCATGCATGCGGATATGGCCTTACACGTCAGGCTGTTCTAATTATACTCCCTCCGGAAATTCAATGTTTAAAAATGAATTTATGAAATATGGACGGGACGTCAGCCCTTAAGAAGTGCCTCCCACCACTCTAAGAACCATTCCCCACCCGTGGGTACCAAAAGGCGGGGACCGAAAGGGCCAGGGGAGGAGCCTATTTGAACCAAAAAAAGAGCCCCAAATCCTTAGTGTATTATATTAATAGATGCTTGGTAAAACATGATATACATGTACATGTATGTAAGATAAGATGGGAGAAAATAATGCAGAGTGTGAAATTAAGAGATGATAGAATCATGAAAACAAAGAATGATGATAATTGTGATGACATTGATGATGATGATGTTGATGGTAATCGTGGTTGTAACGATGATGATAATGGTGATGATAATGGTAATGATGATAATGGTGATGATGATTATGATGATGATATTTAATGATGATGATGATGATATAATGATGATGATGGTGATGATTATGGCAAGTAATCTGCACACTTTAGAGAGACTGTTTTCCTTACTGAGTAATCAAATCAGAGTATTTTCAAGATATTTTGAACAGGCTGACAATTTTCCACATTATCAGCTCATGCATATGTTAAGTTTCATTCTCCTTTAAATACACTGGATGGAACCCTGTTTTCAAAGATCTGTCAGTGCAATCCGCAGTTAAAATGATCACAAAGTCAGTGCTTTGTTTCACAAATATTTAAGAAATGATATACAGTATGTGTGCAAATTAATACATGCTCAATCCCTTCTTCGCTTTTCCTCATTGCAGATACAGTACTACAGGGTCTAGCAGCAAGTAGCAATGGTGACATTGCAGATATACCAGTGACTAGATTGTGTGATTGAGAGCCAAGGAACATTTTGGAAAGTGATCATAATGCCGAAGAAGAGAATCCCCAAGCATGGTCGAAGAAATCCTTCATCTGCAGCAAAACAGACAGAGCCAGCCGCTGAGAAGAAAGCTGGCCCTCCACAGGAATTGCATGAAGCAATAAGCCCAACCTGTGGTAAGCAGTACTTACGCTACCTGACACTTTTAACCCTTTCATGACAGGAATTTAAGGGCTAATTTGATTACATTTTATTCTTCAAATTGGCAACAAAGATATTTTTCTTTTAATGTTACATGGTGCATGCTAATAAAATGTAATGTCCTTGAAAACAACATACTAAGTACATGTACTGTACATGGTTAAAGACTTTATCAAAAAGTTGCCAATTTTGACAAAAACAATGATTTTGAACCTCTCAGTGTGTTGCCAATTTAAGTATTTTAAAGCTTATTCTCCTTTTAAAAATTCCTGGCACCATATGCAATATGGTCATGCAACAAAAATGGACACAGTGTGTGCAGAAATTTTTTCTCGTTCTACTCGTGCAGGGCTCTGAATCAAAAGTTATTAAGCCAAATCACAAAATGTGGTCAAATATCTCGAAAGGGTTAAGGCTTGCTCCAATGTGACCAGGCACCACAAAACCAAAAAGTGGCCAGATATTAATTTTTAGTTAAGGTCTGATTCTGAATTTACAGGAGACACTCAGCTTTAAAATGATATACACTGTATTTAACTCAATAACATTGGGTGTTCCTATTGAACCCACTGGACAAAGAGTAGAATGCCCAGTCCCACATAATGTTACTTTTGAGAAATAAGGGTTTAAAGTTTGCAGTCTATTGAATTACTCTGACTTGTGAGGTATTGTGCAAATGTGACCAAAGGAGGATTAGAACTCAATAAAAATTTCTATGAAGGGATTATCAGTTTGCCCTAAAACTTGGCTACTGATTTATCCTGCTCATCATAGTGGACAAGTATCAATGCAAGAAATTATTCTGTTTCAAAGTTATGGGAGATCAAAATGAGACTTAATTGTATTCAGGTTTTAAAAAGAAGAAAACTAGTACAACAAAATCAAGAGAAGAGAAAGGTCTACTGAAAACTGTCAAAAATACCACTTTTAGATTGTTTGGTGCCTCCAAATATTTTTTAATTACTTATAAAATAGTACATGGGTATACTCTTTCAGGAAATACCCAAAACTAAAATTGGACCATGCCAAGCAAAAATATGTTTATTGAGCTCAACTGAAAAGCATGCAATGCAACTTTTTTTTTTTTGGTTTTTTTTGTAGTGCCTGCATGGTCATAAACATGCCACAGTAAAACCACAGCGGGTTTTTTGTGTGTACGTGTAATATGACATGATAGGTGGAATACGCTGCACATTTCTGTATGATATAACACAACGATAAGTGAATACGTATAGACCCATTGTTGCATGCACATGCCATTCATTGGCACAACCATGACCAAAGGTTGTGCCAAGTGGATCTGTCTGTCATTTCATCTACATGTACCGTATAGTTGGTGAACAATTCGTTCATGCATAAATCTGAATAGGAAATTCGGCCCAGCACTGGTTGCGCACCTGGAAAATGTCATTGATTTGATTGGGGGGGGGGGGGGGAACAGGTTGAAAGTCCTCCATTTACATGTAGGTCATGCCTTTTGATCACAGACATGGTGTGTTCAGGCTCAGTGGCTTACATGTATCTGTATTAACAACAAAAATTATGTGATTCATTCATTAATAATGCTTATATATATTAAAGTTACTTTGCCATGATTCATCGATAATGACTATGTGTTTTAATGCCTTAAAGTCAAACTGTTAATTGGGATTAGTTTTTATAAGGAGAAATAGGAAAGATAGATATGTATTGTTTTTAGACATTAAAGAATGGATTGGATTTGCAAACATTACATTTTTAATTTTTCTAACTACTTAAAATTAACATTCAAGATCTCGTAAACTATTAGCATGACACACTTTTGTAATTTCGAAAATGGCAATCTTATGAATAGTATAACACAGATAAAGTTGGAAGCAAAAAGGTTAATTGGTCAATGTAAAGGATTTGTTGTGTGTTAGGATGGAGAATATTGAGGAAAATTTCTTCAGAGGTTCAGAATAACTTGATTGATGACTGAGAACATGAGTAAACTGCTGTAACAAGAGTATGTTGCTGCTTAATACAAAAGTAAGAATTGGATCAGATGGCATAGAAGTATGATATTGCGTCTATAGGGCCTACATCAAGCTCTAATGAGAAAGATTGGTACTTAAACATGACCTGTAAGATATTATCTACTTTATCACCCGAAATCTGCAGAAGGAGCTTCATCAATGCCAGGTTCTGCAACAGCTATGCATGGTCAATACAATGGATCAGATTCAGAAGAGACAGCAAACAAGACTCAAGAAACTGTTGGTAAGGATTTTCCGATGATCATTCCTGTATTCCAATGTCAAATGCTCTTTTTGTTTTTACACTATAAATATTGGTGCAAACAGGGTCTATTTAAATGCACCAGTCATGATAATCCCTTGAGAGAATATAGGAATTTGATTTTGCCAAAATTTTACATCATCTGACCGACATGTATTTTTCTATTCACTGCATGTTTCTCCTTTTTTGTGTAACCAAAATGGATATTCGACATTTGATTGTACTATTCACTTGCCTATTACCTTAAGTGATCGAGCAGTGAAGTTTCAGTTCCATCAAGGCGTAATGGGAGACTCCACATTTTCAAGCACCTACTTGTGGAATGCCAGAGGATACATTTGAATTGGATTCAGCACCGTTCCACCGCCACCGTGTCACATTCTTGTGTGCACTGTAGTGGTCACATTTCTCAACGGATTTCTTTCAAACTTTGTGTGGAGGTACAATAGGGTTACAATCTACAAATTTATACTTTTTGATAATGCGGCCCTCATTGTTCCATCCTTCATAGGGTCAAAGGTCATATGTCTTTTGTGCACTTTAACTTCCACATTTCATGATGGATTTCTTTCAAATTTCATATGGACGTGTGTCTTAGTGATATCTACACAGCTATAGTGTTTGCTGATGCTGCCCCCAGTGTTCCGTTTTTTGTAGCGTCAAATATCATATTATGGTTGCATGCATTCTGGAGGACACATCTGTTGACTGATTTCTTTCAGATTTTGTATGGAGGTCCATCATAGATTACTCTAGACCTCTACAGTTTTTGGTGATGCTGCCCCAAGTGTTTCGTCTTTCACAGGGTCAAGGGTCATATTTTAGTGGATATCTTGTGTGTGCTCTGAGGTCACATTTCTTGACAGATTTCTTTCGAATTTTCTATAGAGATGCATTATACTCTAACTCTCTAATCTACACATATTGTTTTGGTAATGCTGCTCCTATAGTAAGATAGTAAGATATCTTGTGTCTGACAGAATATTATTGATGATATATAATACCTTGTTTTTGCCATCTATAATATTCTGTCAGACACAAGATATCTACTATCTTACTATAGGAGCAGCATTACCAAAACAATATGTGTAGATTAGAGATTTAGTGTCACAAGCCCAGTGCAGAAGCAAAGGACAAAAATACTCTAGAGAAAAATAATTGCCTAAGTACTGTTCACACAACAAATTACTAAAGTAGAAAATGGATTGGGATTACAAAAGCAAAGAAAATATCTTTATTAAGATTTAAGTTTAACAAGTTTCATATCATCTCTGTAATGAAATGCATATTCAATAAATTCATTGAAATTCAATAACTAAAGAGGTGATCAATCTCATTAAAATAAAAGTCTTAGCTGATATTTTGTAGGGGCCCATTCGAGAATTCGACGAGTGTCGCTCAGTGAAGTATCCAAGAGTTCTCCCGGCAACACCGATGACTCATGTCAGTGACGTCACTATGGAGACGATTCGCTCGCCGAAGCTCCTGTCCCGTACGTCGTTCTGTTCATGCAAGAACCCTCAGCTCTACCAATACGTCTCGTTTCTTCTTACACGAAGTTCGAAACTAAAAACCCACATATGTGGGTTAAGTAAACACAAACGAAATCATCAAAACTCCTTTTCTGATATAGCAGCATAAACACGACTAACATGTCGATGCAGTACAACATTTTCCATTTAAGGCTGCTAAAATGGAGAAAAACGATGAAATTAGCCTTGCCTTTAAGGCGAAAGCAAAACGGGATAAAACAGGTCTGCTCCCTTCAAAATCAACACAACGTAATGCCCGAATTAGTCCAGTACACGAACGCAGTCAGATATATCAGGGCGTAGTTCATTTCCCTAACAAAAGATGAGACCAAATAGTTTGCTCACGAAGCATTAACGAAAGTGTTTACCTAGACTTTAATCTCCAGACTCTATAAAAGCTCTAATATGAGTAAGGTCATCAATCCAACCGTGACAAATAACCCCCAACCAAAATGACATTACTAGTTTAGAGGTTTTCTATAATTAATAAATTCAATTACGTTAATCCACCCAATTTTGTGAACAAATCAACCTTCGGGACATCTACTGAGAAAATCTGCTCCCACATTATCAGATCCCTTGATAACTTCTACATGGAAATTATAAGACTGCAATGCCAACGCCCAGCGTAACACTCTTGGATTTTTCATTCTCGCTTGCGACAAGTATGCCAAAGGAAAGTGGTCCGTCTGCAACGTGAACTTCCTCCCATATAAGAAGTAGGCAAACTTCTTAACAGCCCACGCTAAGGCAAGACACTCGCGCTCAACTATGGGATACAAGTGCTCGCGATCGAGCAATTTGCGGCTGGCATAACAAACGGGAAACATTTTCCCTTCAAGAGCTTGCATCAACACAGCGCCGATGCCGACATCTGATGCATCCGTGCGCACTACAAACTCGCTGTCGATGTCCGGTAATCTAAGTACAGGGAAATGACTTAATCGGCTCTTGAGTGTTTGGAACGCATGTTCATGCACTTCCTCCCACTTCACTTTCATTGGACAATTCTTCTTCGTTAAATCGGTCAGTGGGGCAGCAATAGTAGCCATATTGGGAATAAACTTCCGGTAATACCCCACAAGACCCAAGAAAGATCTTACCTCCCTTTTCGTTGTCGGGCGTGAAGATGACAACACTTGCTCGATCTTCTCTGGTGTAGGTTTCACTTCACCTTGTCCCACGATGTGTCCAAGAAACTCTACTGAACTACACGCAGCATTACACTTGCTTGGTCGGGCAGTGAGATGACATTCCCTCAGCCGTGATAGGACTAGTCTTACATCTTCCAGATGTTCCTCCCATGACGAACTATAGATGAGGATGTCATCTATATAGTGAAGGACGTTAGGGAGTTCATCTAACAGCTTCCTCATCATTCTGGTGAACACAGCAGGGGCATTAACCATGCCAGATGGAAGTACCAAGAATTCATACTGGCCATCAGGAGTAACAAACGCCGTTTTCCCATGATCTTTCTCGACCACTGGTATCTGCCAGTATCCTTTCGACAAGTCAATTTTAGTAAAATACTTGGCGTCTCCCACATCTGCGATTATCTGTTCTATGTTAGGGATTGGTTCGTTGTCAATGACTGTCTTGGCGTTAATCTTCCTATAGTCAACGCAGAATCTATTCTTCCCGTCCTTCTTCTTGACGATTACCACAGGTGATGCATACGGTGACGTCAACTTCTCGATGACTCCCATTCTAAGCATCGCTTCTACCTCCTCTCTAATCGTCTCTCGTAATGCTTGAGGAACTGGGTAGGGGCGTGATCGGATGTGCTCGTCAGAAGTCAACTCCACGGAATGACTAATGATGTCTGTCTTCCCAGGGACATCGGTCATGACGTCGGTGAATTCATGGAAGAGCTCCTGCATCTGGGTTCGCTTGTCGACGGGTACGTCGTCGCCAAACTTCACGTCATCGATGCCTTCCGTCTGCTCAACCGCTGGGAACGTAATCCCCGCAGAATCATCACTCTCGTCACCCTCATCCACAATATGGACAGCACCAACGTGGTCAACCTGAGCTGAAACTTCTTGACTACCATCTTCGTGCTCCCTCTCAACATACCTCTTCAGAAGATTTGCGTGATAACTCTTTTCTTTTCCATCCACCATCAACTTGTAGTTGTTCCTAGCAACCCTCTTCACCACCTCATATGGACCTCTCCAATGCATGAGTAGCTTATTGCTGCTGGTAGGTAGAAGTAGGAGGACACGATCACCACACTCAAATCTCCTCTCCTTCGCCTTGACGTCGAAGTGTCTCTTGTATTTCGTTGAGGCCTTCGTAAGCTCCTTCCTGGCGAGCTCACACGTCGACTCTAGTCGTTCCTGCAAATCAATGACATAGTGATAAGTTGATTTGACTTCTTCCTCTGGGACTTCTGTGGACCATAATTCCTTAAGAATAGTCATGGGTCCCCTAACAGTTCTCCCATACATCAATTCAAAAGGAGAATACCCCAGACTCTCATGCGGAACCTCACGATACGCAAACAGAAGCGCGGGTAAGTATCTATCCCAATCTTTAGGGCATTCCTGACACATTCTACGCAACATTTGCTTAAGGGTCCCATTAAACCGTTCACACGCTCCATTAGCCATTGGATGGTAAGGAGTAGTGTGAAACTGGCTAACTCCCAGCAATCGGGCAGCTTCCTTCATAACTCCCGAAACAAACTGAGTGCCATTATCAGACAATATTTGATTAGGAACACCTAAGCGTGAAAATATTTCAACCAGGGCTTCAGCCACACGTTCAGCTTCAATACGAGGTAGGGCTACTGCCTCCGGATAACGAGTAGCTAGATCAACTACAGTCAATATATACCTATTTCCTCGATCTGTAATAGGAGCTATGGGTCCAATCAAATCTACTGCAATCCGTTTGAAACAAGTATCTATCAAAGGGGGAACTACGAGTGGTACCTTACCAATCCTACCTTTCGTCATTGTGCGTTGGCATGCGTCGCATGATGCACAATATCGTTTGACATCGGATTGTAATCCAGGCCAGAAGAATTGCGTTAGGATCCTGTCTATCGTCTTCCTCGTCTTCAGATGTCCAGACAATGCAGAATCATGGGCAAGTCGAAGAACTTGAGATCGGAACGGCTTGGGTACCAACAATTGGTTGAACGTCTTCCCCTGGGTGTTACCTAGTGACTTATATTCACGGAAAAGAAGACCATTCTTGAAATAAAATCTCACTTCGCTATTCTTCCCGACAAGTTTTGACTCATCTTTTGCTGCAAAATCTCTAAGTTTCTTCAGCGTTGGATCTGCCTGCTGTGCTGCGATGACTTCTTCGCGAGTTGCAGTACTCTCCTGCTGCTGTGAAGATCCAAGACTCATAAATGGTCGATCCTTGCGTCTCTTCATCCCTCGAGTCTCCACTCCTGCTCCTTGTTCCATCTGTTCAGGGGTAGGTGACTCGCTCGTCAACTCACGTGGTTGCTTTCGAACGATGACATCATCCTGGCTATGTAGCTGGGATACATCAGTCACACTCTCTTCATCTAGTACTTGAGGAATGCCTGACGAATCACCTTCTGTGGCTACCAACGTTGAGGGCGCACTCAGCTCTCCCACAGTTGTCTCCTTTCTGACATCAGAATTGCCGCCTCGAGAAGATTCATCTTCCTCTTTGATGGATGACTCGCCGTCACTCGTCTCAGTGTACTTCCAGTTCGGATCCTCATCTCCAGGTTTCCTAACACCTGCAATATTTCCGATGACCAAATCATATAACGGGTTATCAACACATAATGCTGTCACATTACCTTGGAAATATGGCGTACTTACATAAAGTGTTGCCACTGGCATCAGTCTAACTGTTCGGTCAATTAGCAAACAAAGCTTGCTTTGCCCTGTAAACTGAGCTTCCTGTACTAAACCTGTGCGAATAATTACGCCACTACAACCTGAATCACGCAATACTGTTATTTTCTTGCCATTCACATTGCCATCACAAGTGGGCATATCTGCTTCTACTGTGCAAGCCGTATAAAGCAATGGGATTTCATGGCCACACTGCAGCTTTACCGTAGCTGAATCGGGATAAACACCTTCCATCTCAGGTGTTGACGTTTCCGGACACACGCCGACTACGCATGCGTTCACAGTCTGCTTACGCGATTCCGAGCTTAACTTGCCTACACTATCTTTCAAACTACTACCTCTTTTGTGAGGACACTTCGCCATAAAATGGCCTGATTTACCGCAAGTATAACAAGCTTTGGAAGGACTTTTGTCGCGCTGATCCTTAGCGTTACCGCCTTTCTCTTGACGATACTTTTCTTCACGGCGTACGCGTCTACTCGAGTCATTCGAACCTGAGCCGTGCGCACTCCGATATTGCTCCGCTAGCAAGATTAGCTCTTGAACGTTTTCAGGATTCCTTTCTCGCAGAAATACAGATAAAGAACGATCTGAAGTCTCATAAATGTGTTCACGAACAATTACATCCATCAATGCATCGAATGTCTTTGCTTTGCCGCTCAAATCAATGCAGCGCGTGACATAACGAATCAAACGGTTAGCATATTGGTAATAAGATTCTTCGCCGCCTTTCTTCGCCTCGCGAAAGCGTTTCCAATTACCTTCACTCGTAAGAGAAAAGTATTGCAATAGCATATTCTTAAGGAGATCATAATCGGTTGCCTCCTCTGCGCTTATTGAACAATAAACATCTAGAGCGGGGCCTGTCAACAAGTTACCTAGAGCGGACGCCCAACATTCCTTTGGCCATCTACTTAAAGTAGCGTGCCGTTCGAAACGATCTATGTACGCATCCAATTCGTCGGTTTTCGCTCGAAACGCTGGCATGCAGGGGATCTTACTAGTAAAGCCTTCAGATGCTATCCCACTATCTCTCCTACTTTCACTAATCTTTAAATCTAACTCCTTTTGTTTCGTAACCTCTTCTAGCCTTTTTCGATCATCTTCCCTCTTAAGTCTTCGCTCATCTCTTTCTAACTGTTCGTCTCTTCGTTTTTCTTCAAGAACCCTGTCACGTTCCTTACTTGCAAAGTCTAACAATTCTTTACCTTCAAATCCACACACTTTCCCGATTTCCAGAAACTTTTCCAAATCCATTTTTTAATTTGCCTTTGTTGTGAACAGTAATGCAATCAAATTATTTTCTCATCCCAAGGACAAGCCCCCCATTTGTCACAAGCCCAGTGCAGAAGCAAAGGACAAAAATACTCTAGAGAAAAATAATTGCCTAAGTACTGTTCACACAACAAATTACTAAAGTAGAAAATGGATTGGGATTACAAAAGCAAAGAAAATATCTTTATTAAGATTTAAGTTTAACAAGTTTCATATCATCTCTGTAATGAAATGCATATTCAATAAATTCATTGAAATTCAATAACTAAAGAGGTGATCAATCTCATTAAAATAAAAGTCCTTAGCTGATATATTGTTGGGGCCCATTCGAGAATTCGACGAGTGTCGCTCAGTGAAGTATCCAAGAGTTCTCCCGGCAACACCGATGACTCATGTCAGTGACGTCACTATGGAGACGATTCGCTCGCCGAAGCTCCTGTCCCGTACGTCGTTCTGTTCATGCAAGAACCCTCAGCTCTACCAATACGTCTCGTTTCTTCTTACACGAAGTTCGAAACTAAAAACCCACATATGTGGGTTAAGTAAACACAAACGAAATCATCAAAACTCCTTTTCTGATATAGCAGCATAAACACGACTAACATGTCGATGCAGTACAACATTTTCCATTTAAGGCTGCTAAAATGGAGAAAAACGATGAAATTAGCCTTGCCTTTAAGGCGAAAGCAAAACGGGATAAAACAGGTCTGCTCCCTTCAAAATCAACACAACGTAATGCCCGAATTAGTCCAGTACACGAACGCAGTCAGATATATCAGGGCGTAGTTCATTTCCCTAACAAAAGATGAGACCAAATAGTTTGCTCACGAAGCATTAACGAAAGTGTTTACCTAGACTTTAATCTCCAGACTCTATAAAAGCTCTCATACGAGTAAGGTCATCAATCCAACCGTGACAAATACCTTGTTTTTGCCATATATTTCTTATTGTAATATTCTATGGGCAGTGTCAAAGAGTGTAACAAGTGACATTCATCTGTTACAAAAAAAAGCTTTAAGAATTTGTGCTGGGGTTGGTTATCGTGAACACACAGATCCCCTGTTTGCTAGGTTTAAATGCCTTAAAGTCGGTGAAATTAATTTTTTTCAAACCTCTTTATTTATGTATCGTTATAGTACTAATGTTTTACCTGCCTCGTTTTCTTCCATGTTCATGGAAAACAATGCTATTCACTCTTATTCGACGAGACAAGCGGCAAACTTGCACTTGTTTAATCCACGCACAGTATTGGCACATAAATCAGTGAGACATACTGGTCCAGACGTTTGGAATTCTTTACTAATTGAACACGTAATTTGCCTACAATCTACTCTTTTAAAAATGCAGTCAAGCGCATGCTCATTGCAAACATTTTTATTTAAGATTTGTTCTATTAGTTGGTTGTTAATTCCCCTGAACATAGCGTGTACTTAATTATATTATGATTGTATATATTCTATATAATATGTATACATGTATAATTTGCCATGATATGTAATTACGCGCAGTGGTATTGTTAATTAGGGCATCTTCCCACCCCCCCCCCCCTCCTCTCTCTCTCTTGCTTGTCTTACGTTTTCTTCTCTCTCTCTTTTCTCTCTGTTTCTCCTTCAGTATGGATGGACTGCACCTTTTACCATGTCTGCTACATTTTTCCTGCTCTAGAACATACTGTAGAGATTTCACTCTTATTCTTTATCTGTATTTGTATCTGTATATATATATATAGTGTTTATATTTGCACTTTTTTTTTAAATTTAATCTATTAATCTATGTTTACTTTTAAGAATGTATGAAATATGTAAGATCTTAGGTATGGCAACACTTCAAGCGTCCAGCTTATATTGCCAGACCTCTGTGTGTTTCTATTTTCAAAGTTTGTATGTACATGTATGAAACTGATTATTGTGAAACATGCAGGAATAAATAAATAAAATAAAATAAATAATAAAATAAATATAGTGTTGAAAATTAGTCCGGGCCACTGGCGGTAATCTCTACGCCATCATTTTGTTTGAGGGAGGGGGAGAAGGGAGGTGCTTTGTCCCTCCTTCGAATCGCTGCCAGTGCCGGGGGATACATTCGCATCGCGCGGCAATAGACATTTCTAGTTTTTCTTAGTATGCAAAAAGAACAAAATGGGTTTCGAATGGGCATTGGACTTATTTTCTTAATGTTGCTTGCTGTAAATACATGTACATGTCTATCCTTAATCCTGAACAGTATCACCTTTAATAACTTGAATACATATACATGCGTAGGTACGGCTGAAGCACTACACAGAAAGATGGAGGAAATACAACTGGCACCACCTGGACAGCAACCATCAGATACAGGGTCTCAAGTTACAGCAGAGGAAAAGGTACAACCAGGAGATAAGGAACTACCGTCAGGAGAACCTAGAACCCAGACTACTACAGAAGCATCAGGACTGGTACCGAAAAATGCAGCACAGAAATCAAGTGTGGGATCACCTCATGGTAGTAAGAAACTAGCCAGTAGTGGTATAATCAGAGAAGGCCATTCTGGTTGTAGTAGATCTAAGGATATCAACTTGCCAAAGCTGTTGTTACAGGCTGATAATGGTAAACTTGACTCTTCGTACTACCCTGTTCTAGTTGCCAATACTCCATTAAATGAAGAGAGTATGGAAGAGGTTGAGAAAAAGTTTGGGTTCACATCAAGGGTTAACTGGAATGTGGTGTTTGATTGTAATCCAAATTCAAACATGACAGGGCTATGTAAATACATTAAGGGTACCAAACCTGTGAAAATACTTAGTCCTGAAAAGTTTGCAGAAGTCCCAGAAAATGATGTTGAGGACCTTAGGAATGGGATAAATTTCCCAGAAGAAACAACGTGGGTTTTCCTCAATGGAAGGAATGACATTGATGAAAACGAACAAAAGAAACTATCTGATAAGAAGTGGATTAAACAACGTTCCAAAGCAGTCCAAAAAACAGTAGATTTCTTCACAAATCCCAAAGTCATACCAGGTGACAGAGCTGTTGTTGTATTCCTTCTCCTGTCCGAATCTGATCTCTCAGTTATGTGCTCAGTTTTCCAGCAGTTGTACATTTCTGAGTCTTTCGAGGTAGGGAATTTCACAATATTTGCAGAAGATAGCCGCCTTGTTGAAAACTTCATAAAGAAACTTGAAGGTAGGGACATAATAAGCGGAGAGGACCTGGAGAAACGATGTCATGCTGGAAATCTGTGGCATGAAATCAGTGAGCACATGAGTTTGATGGTGGGACCAGTTGAAACTCGGCCTAAACTCCCTATGTCGAATGGCAAAAATTGCAATTTGCCTGTAAAGGTTCGAAAACAATGGTCTGACCTTACAGTCCTTGCTCAGAATGAGTGTGAAAACGTCACCTGGGATCAAGAAACCGCAGAAGAAGTAGAGCAAAAGTTCTATCAAGGACACGAGGTTGATTGGTTGAATTTCTACTTCTCTGAAAAAAGGACTGATAAGGGCAAGGGGTTTAATCATGTACTCGAGCGGGATGTCTACAGCAATTTGAAGGTTGAGATTGAGAAGGCTCTTGAATCCAGTGAGCGCAAAACAAATGACATTCCTGTCATAAAAATCCTACATGAGGCTGGTGCAGGTGGAACAACAGTAGCAAAGCACGCAATTTGGCACTTGCACAGAAGTGTAAGATGTGGTGTGGTAAATAGAATCACCACAAATACTGTGAAACAGATTGAAGAGTTCAGGAGGCATGAATATGGTGATGAAAATCCTGGTCCAGTAGTACTTATGATTGATAACATAGATTCTGAAATATTCCATCACTTCCTCGAAAATCTAGAAAAAGGAACCAAGTCTCAAGGTTATGTGTCCAATGTCATAATTCTGCGCTGCATGAGAGTAGCTGATCCTGAAAAGCTGAAGAATTGTCAAAACCCTTGTGTAGCTGTGCAGCACAAACTAGGGAGAAAAGAAATTGCCTGGTTTAGAAATAAGACAAAGGATCTTGAGGCGAGGAATGTTTTCAGTGAGCAGAAGTCTCCAGAGGAGCTTCTTGGCTTCATGGTTATGAAAAACGAGTGTCAGTTCGAGTACTTGAAAAACGTTGTTGTTGGTCTTATGCCAAAGATCTACACTGAAATGCCTCAAGAGCAGAGAAAGCAAGTCAATCTTCTCAAGTACATAGCTTTGATGCAAACATACAATCCTGACTTTGCTATGCCAGTCTCAGCCTGTGATATTTTCATGCAGAATACACACTTTATCTTCCATCAAGAACCTGTAAGGCATCGAAAGCAGAAAACATGGGAGAAACATAGGCCGAGGTACCTAAAGCTCCTCCTGATTGAAGAGCATATCGCTGATATAGATGCCAGTGTTAAAGGACTGAGAGTATTTCACCCAAGAATAGCAAAGATCATTGTTGAGCAGCTTTGTATTCATTTGGGTGAGAAAATTTCAGATATGTTTAGAGAGCTTTTAGAGTCACAGGTTGTTCACATGTTGTCACATAGCAAGGGGTATGTCGATAAAAAATGTAGGGATTTGATGGTTCGTAGATTGAAGAAAGATTACGGTGACTCGGAAGACACAGC
This sequence comes from Heliocidaris erythrogramma, assembly GCA_025617745.1. Taxonomy (NCBI): domain Eukaryota; kingdom Metazoa; phylum Echinodermata; class Echinoidea; order Camarodonta; family Echinometridae; genus Heliocidaris; species Heliocidaris erythrogramma. Next base: position 20,217,383 of record CM046858.1, read on the forward strand.
CTTTTCCCCCTTCATTGAGGAAGTATGTCGTACAGAGGATAAGGCAGCAGCGTTCATGATACTGCAGCTAGGCATTAATGAATTTAGAGATGCCATCATTGCTCAGCAAAAAGCGAGGCTACATAAGAGCTGTGGTGAACTAGACTTGGCAGTAGAAGCCATTGATAGTGCCATTAGACTGAATGACAAGAGCTCCTACATATGGGTCACCAAAGGTCTCATTCTACAAGAACAGATGACCAACATAGGGCAAAAGAACTGTACAGATCGTCTCACTCAGGAAGGTATGGATGAGCTGATGACAGTATTTCATTCTGCCAGTGATGCCTTCCAAAATGCTCAAGAGGTAATGAAAAGTGAAACCACTGGGCAGAACTATGCTGGGTTTGTTGAGGAAATGGTTGCAATCTTCATATTGCTTGAAATCATCCAGAAGAGAGTTAAGCCATTCTGCTTCCCATTTACAGGTGAAGAAGAGCTGGTGAAATACTTAACTTCTGAATACATACCACCACAGTCCTCAATCCTCTGTGAACACCATGAAACCATGAAAAATCTCAAAGTGAGAGTTGAAGCAGCATTTAGTCGAGTTGAAGACTACAAAGTTCAGGTCTCATATGATCAGAATAGTAAAGGGCAGTACAGAGTAAACAAATGGTCAAGCCTATATCAAGATCGCAAAAAGTTCTTCAGTATTTCAGTTCTCACTTCTGCAGACGTTCCATGCAACCCTGCTACTGCCTATGCAGCAAGGCGTGCAGAAGTGATGAACATGAATGCTGATGGCTTTCATCAAATCTTCCAATATGGCTTTAAAAGGAATTCAGAGGTCTTAAAGAGAGTTCAGAAACTCCTTCGAACAAACCTACGAAGTCCCAGCTTGTTTGATGTGAAGAATATGCTCTTTGCATCAGTGGCACTGGCAGTTTGTTGTGATGAACCATTTGATAGTGAGGAAGTTGGATCACTTGTAGAAACACTTAAGGGCATGGAGAATGCAACAAATGGGTTCTACGGTCTCTTCTTTGAGTTGCTTCTGAACTGGTATGATGAAGCAATCCGCAAACACTCAACTTTGAAAATCAAGAGCACAATTGAAGAACTGAAAAGAAGATGGATGAACAAATATCGTACCCATACAGGTGATTCGATTCAGATATCACGTGGCAGGTCAAGGGTTCTAAAAGTGAGACCACTGAAACCATCAACTGAATTCTATTTGGGCAAAGAGAGTGCTGGAAGTGTGAAGAGTCTTGTGTACAGGAAGCCTGGATTTAGGCATTGGGAGAAGGGGGATGCACAAAAGCTACTAGGAAGATTGGATGGTTTCCTTCTGGACAGACAATTTGTGCGGTTCAAGCCCAAAGGTTGTGAGCCTATTGATATTAGGCTGGCATTTCCGTTAGATGGGGTTCCTAGCGAAGAACAAGTTCAGTTCTACATTGGTTTCTCTTTCGCTGGTCCAATTGCTTATGATCCTAAGCCAATATAATCTGAGGGCTATTGATATGAGTTTACACTACTTGACTTCATGTAGATGGGAAATAATAATAAATGTTAACATAATTTGAAATAATTCTTTTTCTATTAGATTTCTAATCCCAGTAAGTAGTCTTGAACAGGGCTCACATATACGTTTTGTCTCATTGACCAATGCCCCCTAGCGTCCGATGCAAACAGTGCAACGTAGTAGACAATGGGATTTCACAAAAAAGGTGATAAAAAATCCAATTCTCATTTAAACAAAGAGCACATTCACCTGAATAATCTTTGATGCTTTATCCATCGTTGGACCCTTCATGTCCTATACGATTTGAAAGTTCACACACCATACCAAATCAAAAATAAGTCTTCACGTCCCTGTAATATAGTCAGTGGGGATTTGACAACCTCATCTTCCAGCGCCATTTGCCACGGAACTAAGCCATAAGGAAGCAAGCACAGCCAGGATAGAATACCTCCATTATCGTACATCAGTTCTAATAGACCGCATCTGTAATGTATACAAATTTATGCACTTATATTCTCTGAGCACCTAGTGACGAGTTATTCCATGAACCTGCTTTTTACAAATGAGCCTCAGTGCTTGGAATCCAGTTTGCATACATGTACATTATTTGTTGCTACACTATATGTCCGGCAAGCTTTCAGGTTGTCAAGAACAACTTTGTTTGAAAGGTATGCATAAAATTTTCAGACATGTACGTTATTACCAAAGCGGTCTACCCAGTGGAGCCACTCCCCCGCAGAGGGGGATGCTTATGACGTTACCACAAATGCAAATAAACCCCTTTCGCAGTCAATTTCAAGGATATTTTGTGAAATTTGACCCTCTTTTTTACATCAAAACAAGGACAAAATGGTACTTTGAAATACCCCTATTTTTAAAAGAAGACACCACTGACAAATTTTGAAAAAATATGTTGTTCTGCATGTCCCTAGGAACTAATCAGTATCGAAATTGTAATTTTTGAACAGCCTACAAGCTAGTGCGTATGTAACTTGGTATAATCCACACCACACATATTTACTTTTTGGTGATGCTGCCCTCATTGTTCCGTAATTTATAGGATCAAAGGTCATATGTCTTTTGTGTCTTAGTGATATTTACACATCTTTATTGTTTGCTGATTCTGCCCCCAGTGTTCCGCTTTTTATAGGTCAAATGACATATTTTGGCTGCATCCATTCTGGAGGACACATTTGTTCACTGATATCTTTCAGATTTTGTATTGAGGTCCATCATAGATTACTCTAGACCTCTACAGTTTTTAGTGATGCTGCCCCCAGTGTTCTGTCTTTCATAGGGTCAAAGGTCATATTTTAGTGTGTGCGCACTGAGGTCACGTTTCTTGAAAGATTTTTTTTTTTTTTTACACACATTGTTTTGGTGATGCATGTTTTGGTGATGGTGCTCCTATTGACAATATTCCGGGCCACTGGCGGCAATCTCTACGCCATCCTTTTGTTTGAGGGAGGGGAGGTTCTTTGTCCCTCCTTCGAATCGCTGCCAGTGCCGGGGGATACATTCGCATTGCGATCTTGAGAATGCGATCGTCCATTGAAAAAGGGGGTCATCAAAGCGGCACATACCCGTCTGTCCAATATATTTCCTCATGTTCCTCCTTTATCACCTGCATGTATAATATTTTCTTTCAGCTGTAGGAATTATCACCTATTTTAGCTGAATATTGGTTCAGATATCACTCTGAAACAGCAGAGTGACTAAAAGAAACAATTAAAAAGTAACAGTTAAAAAACAAAGAAATACATGAGAAGTTTATAAAACAATAAAATGCATAAGCATTGAAATCACTTTCCAAATCTTATGTTATGTAATGTTTTCAAGGTTGAGAAAACTGTTTGCATTAAAATTTTTATCTTCAATGCCCATCTTTACTTGATTATCAATAGAAATGTATATTTATGCATATTTTGCATAAAATAATATTTACACAAAAATAATGATGGATACGCAAATCTCAAGGTCCGTGCAAAATTTCGCTGCTATTGGTCATGTCGCAGCAGAGATCAAAGCCCCCCCCCCCCGTCAGAGAGGAGCTTGAAATAGCCCAGTACAGTACGGGTTAAGAAGTGACAACTGTACAGTCATGTACAAATTTATGTGTATCATGTGGTTACCTTTGATGTAGAATGTTGATACACTGTATACAGTTTTAAGATTTTTACACAATTATTGATCTCTTTGTTACCATTTAATGTAAACATGATTGTAAATATATATGCATTGTACGCAGTTATATATGAAAAGTTTTACAATGGTAGAAGTTTGTTGATGGCCTTGGTTTTGTTTAGTTGTTTGTTGTTTGTTTGTTGTTTTTTTGGTTCAGATTGCTCCCAAATAGTCACCATATATACATTGTAGAATGTAATATACGTACTCTGCAATATATTTTTAAGATGTGTAATATTTTCTATATTTTTTACATGTACACCTGTATTACTAAAGGGTACATTAGGTGGACACACAACAATGCGGTTTATTTCGTCATAATAGCTCCCCCTACATTAGGTTGGCAGTTGATCTTGAGCATAGAAATAAGACAAAAACTGTCCACCTAATGTCCACTTCATAACATGCATGTACATACCGGTACATGTATGCATGTGCAGTGTATGTTTATAACTTAAAACATTCAGTGAATGATGCATTTGATGATTGGCCAAGAAAATCAGAAGTTTTGTTGACAATAAAGGTAGTTATGTTATGTCGATATCAGGGAAGTTGTACCTTAACAAGTTGACGGAGAAAGCCGGTGGCCACAGTGGCCCTATTCAGAACATGCTAGTACATGTACATGTAACTATAGGAAATTTGCAGTCATAATGCATGTTTTTCACAATGTTATGATACATGTATTTTTATTGAACTTGGGGCTTGGTAGATTGCTCCAATATTGTTGCTCTATATAGATTACTAATGGTTGATTATGTACAAATAATTTTTTTGTAGCTAAAGTGTTCCTATGTACGTAAAAATGTTGGTTGACATTGCATTGGTTATTCTTTGGGGTTTTAAAAAAATGTCTTGTTGAAGTTTTTTTAATCAAGCAATTTTTATTCATCACCAAATGTTGGTTCACAATAATACTTTTCTTCCCAAAAGATATTAAAAAAACGAAACTAGGATACTCTACTTCACACTTTGCGATGTAAGGGTACATGTACTTGTTGTACAGGATGTAATTTTGTTGGATTTGAGCATACTACATTTACATGAACATGTATGTAGGTGATTGTGTTATTTCATTGTAATGGTTGCACTTTCTATGCATACAGTTTCACTTGAAAACATTGATTTTACTGAATAAAATGTTACACATGTACATGCAGGTATTAGATATTGCAACTGTATAACTATGCAAGTTTGTACATGTTTGTGTGCAGCTGTGCATGTACATGTAAATGTAGTACCGGTACACCAGAAACAAGAAAGAACACTAAATCTTTTTGTGTCCGAATATTATGAAGCATCATCATTTCATGTCTAAGTTTTATTATTATTGTGGCTGTAAATTGATACATGTTCTTTATGCACAGGATTGATTTTTCAATCATCCATTGTAAACGAAATCAGGGTACATGTACTGTACATGAAATTACTTTGAATATGGTGTACGTATGATTTTTTTTTCCTTTGCAGAACCATCTTTATTTGATACTGCTCTTGACTTTGTAATATATTACAAATATATAACAAAACATATATATAAACAATAGAATAGACAAAAAATCATTCTGATTATACAGGACATAGTGGTAAAATATGTTTAGAAGCAAAACAATATTTCTCCATCTGTTATCAAATGATATAAAGTTGTTATTTTTAATGTACAAATAATGTTCAAGAGAGCGTTCATTTAAAAGAGCTGATTGATAATACGCTATTTTTACATTTGCTGGAAAATATATAGTATTTGGCATATAAGATAATGAAATTAAATTGAATTCCAACATTTCCATGAATTCCAAACAAGAGGTTGATTTTACTCAGGGTATGTATGAATTTACTGTACTCTAAATCAATGAAATTTTCCTACCTAAGACTTATTACTGTAGCAGCTGGTCTCGGAATACCTGCATGTGTATACATGTATTTATATAAATTTATATTAATTGTCAAATGTATAGTATTTTGTTAATCACATTTGTGATCAGATATTTTTATGTACTAGGAAATTAGAATAGATATTGCCTTCATTCCATATTGGAATGACACTGATCATATACATGCAGTGGAACATGTTAGTTAATTTAAAGGGATACGCAACCGGGCGGCCGTGGGGAAAGTCAGGATTGCGTAAGCCCCATTCACTCGTACACAAACTTTGTGCGTCGAACGCGTCCGTTGGACTAAGTGGGATTACATTTCGACTGCACAAAGCCGACCGAATCTCGCACGAGAGCTCGAGCTCAGGTGAAGCGTACATGTTTGTGCGGCGACCAGTCTATCCGAGGTTTGCGCCCCGAGGGGCAACGGCATGATCAGGTAACGATCACAGTGCCCTCTCGCGGCATTCAAACGTCCACAATCTGCGGTTGAGTATCCCTTTAAAGATATGAATACGAATAAATGTACATGTATGCATTCAGCATCTTGGCATTCATCTACATGTGCACACATAAAAATTAATCATGTCTTTATTTTGAATTAAGATTAAGCATACACATGCTTTCTAAGCAGTCAGGTAAACTGAACCATCAAACCGGTCAAAGAGAGGTTGCATTGTTGTGATTATTCAAATTCTGTTTGGGACATTTATGCAAAATTACTCATTTTAGCTCTATATTTAACAATGTATATATAATTCTTAAATTTCTTTTTATTAATTAATATTCTTTACCTGTATAGACAATTCTTGGTAATATTTTCTACATATTTTGGGGTCTAATTTATTATGTAAATAACATTGAAAATTATATTTTAATGCTATTGGTTTGTATGTTTTAATGTGAAATAACTGTACTTTAATATAGCAAAGTGTCTGAAACTGTCTAACCTCTACTTTCTAGAGAGGTATATTGTGAATATCCACATACATGTATTCGTACATTAATGTTTCTTTTCCTTTTTACTCAAAAAATTCATGGTTTGTGATACTACAAGTACATGCTGTGCAGTACTAAAATGTTTATTTATAGACCTGAAATAAAGACTTTTAAATAGAGGAATATTAAATCTATTTTATGCCCACTGTATTTCATCTATGACTGTGTCTAAAGCCTCTTTTAATTTTTTTTAGAAAATATCAGTGTTTAATATAACATCAAAGGATGATGCTCGTTATGATGGGTAGCTACCTCTTACTACACATAGGCCTACACATGTTCAAGGCCAAAAGCCTTTTCCAAAATAGTTACATGTACATGAAACCCATAAGATTTGAGCCTTTAAGTTCTTACCAGAACTGTTGTCCGCCTGACCGTAGCCATCAGGTTTAGCCCCCAGAGCAGCCGACACTCATCCTAAAGTTGGGTTGATTTCATCCTTCTCCCCTACACACCAAAATTTTTGTCAGTAAGAAGTCGTATGACTGGACATTACAAAAACACCAAAAACTGCCTAAAATTGCAGTCAGGATGACGTCGTCAGAGGCCCCTAGAAATTTGGGTCAATTCCCCCCCCCCCCCCCCCCCGAAGGAACACCAAAGTGCCTTTAGACCCCCCCAAAAAAACAAAAACAAAAACAAAACAAAACAAAACAAAACAAAAAGCAATAATAATAATAAAATAAATAAATAAATAAAAAATAAATGAATAAATAAAATAAATAAAAAATAAATAAAATAATAAAATTAAAATAATAAAAAATTAAATAATAAAATTAAAATAATAAAAAATTAAATTAAAAACAAGAGCCCCAGGGGGCACGACGCTCACCTGAGGTGGATCAATTCACATCTGGTGCATGTTCTCTCTAGCACCACCAGGAGATATGTTAGAAATTGAAACAACTAGGAGGATTTACACGAGATGATGTTAGAAATTAACATAATTCCCCCCACCCCCATGGTCTACAATGTCATGTATTATTTGAATCTCCTACATCTAAGGATGATTCCCACCAAGTGTGGTTGAATCATACAACAAATCATGCAAAGAATGTACATTTCCCCTCCTGCATATTAACCTCGCCCTCGCAGGACCCATATGGGGCCACCCTGAAAATGTCATGAACAGCTTTCATTTTTCGTCTATAGAGGTATCTCCATACACAATACCAAGTGTGAGCGATTCCTGGTTCTGGAGAAGAAGATGTTTGAAATTTACATAGCTTTTACACTGTACTTGGGGGGCCCTCCCCCTGGGGGCCACATGTACCATTTTAGCAACTTTGGATCCCCTACCCCTAAGGATGATTCCTACCAAGTTTGGTTGAATTCCGATCATGTGTTTTGGAGAAGAAGATCAGAGTGTACATTTTGCCTGGCAGCGCCCCCCCCCCCCCCCCCCCCCCCCTCCAGTATGTCAGAGAAATTTCATGAACCACATTCATTCTTCATCTATAGAGGTATCTCCATACACAATACCAAGTCTGAGCTATGCCTGGTTCTGGAGAAGAAGATGTTTGAAATTTACATAGCTTTTACAATTGGGGGCCCTCCCCCTGGGGGCCACATGTACCATTTTAGCAACTTTGGGTCCCCTACCCCTAAGGATGATTCCTACCAAGTTTGGTTGAATTCCGATCATGGGTTTTGGAGAAGAAGATGAAAATGTAAAAAGTTAACGCACGACGGACGACGGACGCCGGACAAATTTCCATCGCAATAGCTCACTCGAGCCTTAGGCTCAGGTGAGCTAATAAAAGAAATAAAGCAATGAAAATAATAAAAATAATAAATGAATAAATAAAATAATAAAATGTTAAAAATAATAACGAAATAAATCAATTTAAAAAAAATATACCCTGTGAATATTACAAGAAGGCATATGTTACCTTCCAACTTTGTTATCTCAAAAGGGTTCTATTCAATCTAGTTTAAATTTACATCTTGTAATCCGAGCGCATGTATTGTAATTTTCATGAAGTGCTTTCGGGTGTCAAATGATCATTTCTTTAATAGAGTAAGTTAATATAACGTGAAAATATACATGTATGTGGCTTCCTAAAATTTAGCCAAAAAGATATATTCAGGATTATATAAACACTGACCAATTTACATTAGATTCTAGTATCTCCTTTTTCAATTACTATAAAATATAATTTTATGTGTACCAGATATTATTTGTTTAAAGATCACATTACAAGAAAATTCCATCAAAGTAAATATTGGCTTAATACTTTTTATTGCATATATGGCATAAATTAAACAAGGTTATCCAAATTCAACGCTTGGAAACATTTGAAGTAATGATTATTATCAATTATAAAACGGTAAAATACAGCCCCCGATATAGCAGCTGAAGAGCTCCTCGAACGCTGCTGAGATGTGTGACGACACACTAGGGGCCAGTCCTGTCTAAGCAGACGATGTCCCATAACATCTTACACATTTTTCAGTGCCTGTTTTGTCATCTCCTCTTCACTTATTTCTCTTACTTGACTAGCGTCAGTCTTAATGTTAGTCTGTTGCCTCACTCTTAACTTCGTGTATGGTATTATTTTGATGAAAAATAAAGGAATCAGTCATTTGTAAACAAATTAAAATAAGACGCCATTGTATTTTCAGCTGCTTGCACCGGGCATGTTCGGCGTTTCAAGAGCGAACGAATACCATCAGTGCTATTATTCGGAGACCTTTTCAATTTGAAAATGGGGTTTATTTCATTGATCATTGACCCTTCTCCTGCGTATTTACAATCAAACAGTTTTAGTTATCAGAATCAGTTTCACTTTCCCTTTTAGAATGGTGTGAAATAAGGTCATGTTTAAATATACCAAACTCTTTATTTTGATAAATAATTGCATTGCAATTACGTTCATTCATTATAGGACATCGTCTGCTTAAGCAGGATCGATCCCTAGTGTGATGACATCAAAACATCGCTATATTTCTGGCGAATCCTCGGATATTCCAGATGCTTAGAAGAGGTATTATTTGTGTTGTTTTTATAATCATCAGATACGCAGTTGACATAAAACTTATACGATTGCCATCTGTAAGCTTCCCAGTTTCTAGTGATACATTAATTGCCATATTTGTGATTTTCTTGTAATGTGATCTTTAATAAGCAATTGGGTTTCAACAGTAGTACATTTCAGCTGATTTAAGTAATTTTGGAACTGTATATTTAGCACAATGGTTATACCTAAATGGAAGTATACAAGATTGAAAAAAAAATTGTTAGCTATTGTAGCATATTGTAGCATAAAAAATAGTAAATATTTCTTCTTTTTTTTTAATACATGTATCTCATGGTCTGTTCAAAGATTAAAACAAAATAATCACATCCGATTGTGGCAGGAAATAGTTATGACAGCTTTGAATATCTCACATTATTTCACCATCATATGCATGCCTAGAAAAGTTGTATTTAATAATTCAAATAAATACAAGAAGTCTCAAGGTTCTATAATACACATGACACATTTTATTTCGATGTTCCAATTTCAATTTCTTCTCCTATGCATAACATATATAAAGCATCACTGTCAAGGCGCCATATGAAATGACTACGGCACAGAAACCAAAGACGTTTTCACACACTGTCTAGCGTTAAAAAAAAAGAATGATACACTTTGCTAAACAACATGTTCACAAGCAAATTCTCACTTTGTTACATAATATCAACACATTTTTAGAACTAAAACTATATAGACTCTTTACATACAACTTCAAAGATACATGTAGGGGGTCTGTACATATTTCATACATTAAGTACACTGATTTTTGCTTATCACAATAATATATTGTGTGCATTGTTTGCATTATTTTATTAATAACACACATCAGTCTTCTGTCTTTACAGGATCAGTGGTAGCATTGATGCCAAAATCAGACTATATGAACTCTACAATCATACTCATTTAAATAATTAAGAAGGTAAAAAAAAAAACAATGCATGCGATCCAAAAGTTCACATGTCTACTACATGTATTAAAAAATAATTTCTTTAGAAAGAAATAACATTTATAATAAAGCCTGTTTTCTGACCTATAAAATTCAGAATATATCGAACAATAGTAACCCATAGGAAAGTACCTGTAGCAATATCACCACAAATAACTTTGTGTTTTCCTTTCACCTTCTTGAACAAAACTTGCTACTTTGGAATTAAAGGTTAGGAATAGTGCGTCAGTATTAGTATTCTTTTTTTGGGGGGGGGGGGGGGGGGACACGGGAAGTTTTCAAACACAATTAGATCACTGCAATCTGTCGTTCTACACACAAATCGACCAGCAGTATAAAATTTTGTGTAACTACCAGATGGTCCAAAGTTTGGGAGGTATCGAATAATT